>JARQOC010000011.1:136330055-136890534 GCA_033576535.1 Allobates femoralis
ATATCCACGCAATATAATGAGATTATTATTACTAATTGACCTTTTCTTTAATTCAGGATGTTTGGTGTTACTCGTTAACGTTGTCTTGCAAGCAACGATATGATTGACATTACTTCTAATGATACTGCTTCTCTATAACCCTCCACCCCCCCTTTCCTAGCCTTCCCCTCTCCACATTTTCTTCCACATCTGAGGATGTTGTTAATATTGTTTTTTGATCTCTGTTACTGTTTCTGATGCTGTCTGTGTACTGCTTTTCATACAATCAATAAAAATCACTGGTTTAAAAAAAACAAAGTCCAGAACAGAGGCAAATCCCTCCCCAAGATCACATCATAGTGAAGAGACCTCACCATCCCCACTTCATGTCGGAGTGACCGGGTAGCGATAGTGACCATCCCTGTTGGATACCTACGGAGGTCCCCATGGACACCAAGCACCCTCACCGTACGGCCGGTGGGTTTGGTTCCAGAGACCAAGGAGGCACACACAAGGAGCACATCACTCCCTGAGTCTAACAGGGCCGTCGCCTCATGTCCATTAATCCGTACCTGGTACAAAACACCCCCTTTACCCACAGTCACAGTGTCCTGCCCTGGCCAATTAAGCGATCATGGACATCCGGTGGGTATACCCACAGTCCAGTCCATGGACTTTGTGTTGAGGGGACACTACGCCATCGCATGTCCTGACTCCTGGCATCGCCAACACCTTATGGCGGGGAAAAAATTATTTACGGTGCCCCGCTTAGGAGACCAGGTAATAGTGATCATAAAATAATAAGTTTTCAAGTATCCTTTAATAAGATGCGTAGTAGAGGGGCTACAAGGACACTAAACTTCAGGAAGGCAAATTTCCAACGGTTGAGAGATGATCTTAGTGCAATAAACTGGGACAATGTCCTGAGACATAAAAGTACACAAAGCAAATGAGAGATGTTTATTAGCATCCTGAATAGGACCTGTGCACAATATACAGTGCCTACAAGTAGTATTCAACCCCCTGCAGATTTAGGTGGTTTGATAAGATGCAAATACGTTAGAGCCTTCAAACTGCAAACGAGAGTAGGATTTATTAACAGAAGCATAAATCTTACAAACCAAAAAATTATGTTGCTCAGTTGAATTTTAATAAATTTTAAACATAAAAGTGTGGGTCAATTATTATTCAACCCCTAGGTTTAATATTTTGTGGAATAACCCTGGTTTGCAATTACAGCTAATAATCGTCTTTTATAAGACCTGATCAGGCCGCCACAGGTCTCTGGAGTTATCTTGGCCCATTCCTCCATGCAGATCTTCTCCAAGTTATCTAGGTTCTTTGGGTGTCTCATGTGGACTTTAATCTTGAGCTCCTTCCACAAGTTTTCAATTGGGTTAAGGTCAGGAGACTGACTAGGCTACTCCATCACCTTGATTTTTTCCCTCTTGAACCAGGCCTTGTTTTTTTTGGCTGTGTGCTTTGGGTCGTTGTCTTGTTGGAAGATGAAATTACGACCCATCTTAAGATCCTTGATGGAGGAGCAGAGGTTCTTGGCCAAAATCTCCAGGTAGGCCGTGCTATCCATCTTCCCATGGATGCGGACCAGATGGCCAGGCCCCTTGGCTGAGAAACAGCCCCACAGCATGATGCTGCCACCACCATGCTTGACTGTAGAGATGGTATTCTTGGGGTCGTATGCAGTGCCCATCCAGTCTCCAAACGTCACGTGTGTGGTTGGCATCAAAGATCTCGATCTTGGTCTCATCAGACCATAGAACCTTGAACCAGTCTGTCTCAGAGTCCTCCAAATGATCATGAGCAAACTGTAGACGAGCCTTGACATGACGCTTTGAAAGTAAAGGTACCTTACGGGCTCATCTGGAATGGAGACCATTGCGGTGGAGTACGTTACTTATGGTATTGACTGAAACCAATGTCCCCACTGCCATGAGATCTTCCCAGAGCTCCTTCCTTGTTGTCCTTGGGTTAGCCTTGACTTTTCGGACAAGCCTGGCCTCGGCACGGGAGGAAACTTTCAAAGGCTGTCCAGGTTGTGGAAGCCTTCCACTTCCGGATAATGCTCCCAACAGTGGAGACAGGTAGGCCCAACTCCTTGGAAAGGGTTTTGTACCCCTTGCTAGCCTTGTGAACCTCCACGATCTTGTCACTGATGGCCTTGGAATGCTCCTTTGTCTTTCCCATGTTGACCATGTATGAGTGCTGTTCACAAGTTTGGGGAGGGTCTTAAATAGTCAGAAAAGGCTGGCAAAAGAGATAATTAATCCACACATGTGAAGCTCATTGTTCTTTGTGCCTGAACTACTTCTTAATACTTTAGGGGGACCAAACAGAATGCTGGTGGTTTGAGGGGTTGAATAATAATTGACCCACACTTTTATGTTTAAAATTTATTAAAATTCAACTGAGCAACATAACTTTTTGGTTTGTAAGATTTATGCTTTTGTTAATAAATCCTACTCTCGTTTGCAGTTTGAAGGCTCTAACTTATTTGCATCTTATCAAACCACCTAAATCTGCAGGGGGTTGAATACTACTTGTAGGCACTGTATACCCTATGGGAATAAGCACGCTAGAAATAGGAGGAAACCACTAAATAAAGCGGTAAGAGGCGCAATATGTGACAAAAAGAAAGCATTTAGGGAATTAAAGCAAGTAGATAGTGATGAAGCGTTAAATAAATACAGAAAATTAAATAACATCTGTAAAAAGCAAATCAAGGCAGCAAAGATTGAGACAGAGAGGCTCATTGCCAGAGAAAGTAAAAATAATCCCAAAATATTTTCTAACTACATAAATAGTAAGAAACTAAAAAATGATTGTGTTGGCCCCTTTAAAAATAATCTGGGTGAAATGGTGGATGAGGAAAAAGCCAATATGCTAAATGACTTTTTTTCAACAGTATATACACAAGAAAATCCCATGACAGACAATATGATTACTGATAACAAAAACTCTCAATTAAATGTCACCTGCTTAACCCAGCAGGAAGTACGACATTGTTTAAAAATCACTAAAATTGACAAATACCCGGGTCCGGATGGGATACACCCCAGAGTGCTGCAGGAATTAAGTACTGTCATAGATAGACCATTATTTTTAATATTTAAAGATTCCATAATCACAGGGTCTGTACCATAGGACTGGCGTATAGCAAATGTGGTGCCAATATTCAAAAAGGGGACAAAAACTGAACTTGGAAATTATAGGCCAGTAAGTTTAACCTCTACTGTGGGTAAAATCCTAGAGGGTTTTCTAAGAGATGCTACAGTGGAGTATCTGAAGAAAAATAACCTTATGACCCAATATCAACATGGGTTAACGAAGGACCGTTCCTGTCAAACTAAACTGATAAGCTTCTATGAAGAAGTAAGTTCTGGACTGGACCAAAGAAATGCAGTGGACATGGTGTATATGGACTTTTCAAAAGCTTTTGATACGATGCCACACAAAAGGTTGATACATAAAATGAGAGGAATGGGGATAGGGGAAAATATGTGCAAGTGGGTTAAGAACTGGCTTAGTGATAGGAAACAAATGGTGGTCATTAATGGAACACATTCAGAATGGGTCACAGTTAACAGTGGGGTACCACAGGGGTCAGTGTTGGGCCCGCTTCTTTTTAATATATTTATTAATGACCTTGTATGGGGCATATAGAGTAGAATCTCAATATTTGCAGATAACACTAAACTCTGCAGGGTAATCAATACAGAGGAGGACAATTTTATATTACAGGATGATTTATGTAAACTAGAAGCTTGGGCTGATAAATGGCAAATGAGCTTTACTGGGGATAAATGTAAAGTCATGCACTTGGGCAGAGGAAACAAAAGGTATAATTATGTGCTTAATTGTAAAACACTGGGCAAAACTATCACTGAAAAAGACCTGGGTGTATGGGTAGATGACAAACTCACATTTAGTGGCCAGTGTCAGGCAGTTGCTACAAAGACAAATAAAATAATGGGATGCATTAAAAGAGGCATAGATGCTCATGAGGAGAACATAATTTTACCTCTATACAAATCACTAGTGCAACCACACTTAGAATACAGTGGACAATTCTGGTCTCCGGTGTATAAGAAAGACATAGCTGAACTAGAGCAGGTCCAAAGAAGAGCGACCAAAGTCATTAGAGGACTGAGGGGTCTGCAATACCAAGACAGGTTATTAAATTTGGGGTTATTTTGCTTGGAAAAACGAAGGCTTAGTGGTGATCTTATAATAATGTATAAATATATGAGGGGACAGTACAGAGACATTTTTAATGATCTCTTTACTCTTAGGCCTGAGACAGGGACAGGGGGGGCATCCTCTACGTCTGGAGGAAAGAAAGTTTAATCATAATCACAGACGTGGATTCTTTACTGTAAGAGCAGTCAGACTATGGAACTCTCTGCCACATTATGTTGTAATGAGTGACTCACAACTAACATTTAAGAAGGGCATGGATACCTTTCTTGAAAACTATAATATTACCGGTTATATATACTAGATTCTTTGATAGGGCTTTGATCCAGGGAATTAGTCTGATTGCCATATCTGGAGTCAGGATGGAATTTTTTTCCCCACTGTGGAGCTTATTGTTGCCACATGGGATTTTTTTGCCTTCCTCTGGATCAACATGTTAGGCTATGGGTTGAACTAAGTGGACTTAAAGTCTTCCTTCAACCTTAAAAACTGTGTTACTATGTTACTATGTAAGGTAGCGGTTAGGATCGGCACGACGGAAGTCAGTGACCCAGACAACTGTTCACTCAACACACAGTTTATTGGCACAATTCAGGTATTTACAGACCGATATGCTCTATACCTCTGCCGGGCTCTGTTCTGATCGGGGCCACAGCCAATCCTCTTAGCTAGGCTGTGTTATCAGCACACAACCTTTCCCTTCTCACCGTCTGCTCAGTAGTCTCATGAACGTCCTCTCTGAGAGAGCTCCCAGGCTGTGTTAGCTTCACACAGCAGCTCCTCCTGTTCTAACCCACTCCTCAGCTTAGGGCAGCTCATATAATCTCCTATTCCATCACAGGTGGGTGTCAGTGCTTTCAATCAGCACTCAGCTCAGATCTCACTGCTGTTAACCCTGTGAGTGCTGCCACATTACAAAAGATACAATCCCCCATGTGCTGTATACCGGTCAGGGGACACATCGGGGTCGTATCACCACAGAGTGGTACACTTTTTTCAGACCCCTGAGGAGGTGACTAATTGGATAGATCAAAATGGCAAACGTATCAGGGTGGAAGAGGCTCGTTGAAGAAATCTCTGGTTATTCGAGGGTTAATTGTCATTAAGTCTGTAATAGTCGTATGGTTATAGGACAAATTGTCCTTAGATATTATGAGAAGAATATGTTTTTGATGGTTGTGTTCGGAGGAGCAACAGACATTTTGCTTTGACATCTATGGGCAGGAGAGATTGAGAGGAGGAGAGTTGACCAAAGAGAGTAATAAGGTGTCCAAAACTTCGGACTCGTATCACTGCTGGGTAGAGGACAGGCGTTCCCCTTTCTCATATAGAGAGGGTTTTAAGTACCTTTACACACGGCAACTTTTCTAGGAATTTCACTGGCAACTTACTGGTTGCAGTGAAATCATGGAGACATTGTTCCATTTGTACACAGCAACAAGGTAGAACAATATCTCCATGATTTCACTGCAACCAGTAAGTTGCCAGTAAAATTCTTAGAAAAGTTGCCACGTGTACCTTTATAGGGATTAAAACAGTTGATAAAAGGTTTGGGTTTTTTCTCAAACGGGGGGAGGCCTAGGGGAGTTTGTGGGCAAGTTTAAGCTAAGGCTAATAATACAGAACCAGGGAGGGGTAAGAGTTGGGGGGGTAGGGCACCGGGAGGGTTGGAGACTAAAGAGGGGAGGAGTGGAAACATTGACATCATTGACTGTGATGGGAGGACGAATTAAGATTTTCAGCTGCATCAGGGGTCTATCGAATGCCACAAGGAGGACAGCGATTCTTCAGTATATTATGCAACAGAGGCCCTCGGTGATATGCCTTCAAGAAACGCACCTGGTTGGAGATAAGGTGGATCTATTACAGAAAAAAGTAGGGTAGACACTGGAGCTGGCTAGGGGGTATCAGTCTGGAGCCCTAAGTTATGCTGCTCAAGGGACCACTAGGGGGTTCCGCGTTGTTTGACCACCCTAATTATAATAGTGGACATTAAATTTATGGTTATAGGGTCCCGCGCTCACTTTCACCTACTTATTTTTATACAGACATGAGCGATGTTTTCGATCCACTGTTGATTACTTCTCCCTCCTTGATCTTATTAAAAATTGTATGATATCCTGTTCCTATAATAGAGGGGATTCTTATTATTATCTTATTCAGATATTTATCATTGCCCTATACTTATTGGACATGCAAATCCTCACCTCTGATATTCAGTGTAGTCTTTACTTTCTGAGACTGTCTTCTCTGTGCTTTTTCTTTCCTCTATAGGGATTTTATATGAAAAGAATATATAAGTACCTTATTCATATATCAATTTGGTAGTTTGTACTTATTATATCTCACCTTAAAATGGCTTTTTTATTCAAGGTTATCTATACCTATACACGACTTCTTCCTCTGCAATCCAGTAAACATATAAAAACATCTAAAAAACATAAAATATTCCCTATTTAACAAATTTACTATATAGCCTAAAAGGATTGATAAACTATAGCAACTAGTCACTCACAATTTATTGTCTTCCATACACTGTATTTGTCCTCTGCTGGTAAGTCATATTTTTCATCCTCTATTTTCTTGCTAGTCTGTAGTGATCTAGTATGCAAGTAAAAACAATGATACACAATGCTCTTTGTCTGTAGTGCTCTAATATACAAGTAGAAACAATGAATCACAATGCTCTGTGTATTAATCCAATCCTCTATAGGAATTATCTGTTCATTCTACATTAATTGCCACCGTGCTGGCTAAATTAACAAGAAGCTACATAAACACCTTGCCTATTTGTATGGTAATGTCTATAGTGATCTAGTATGCAAGTATAAACAATGATTCACAATCCCTTTTATACAAATCAAAGCCTCTATAGGCCTTATCTGTCCATTCTGCTGGTTAAATCATCCAGTAACAAATACAAATGTATAGAAAAAAATTAATTGTGAGTGACTAGTTGCTATAGTTTATCAATCTTTTAGGCTATATAGTAAATTGTTAAATAGGGAATATTTAATGTTTTTTAGATGTTTTTATATGTTTACTGGATTGCAGAGGAAGAAGTCATGTATAGGTATAGATAACCTTGAATAAAAAAGCCATTTTAAGGTGAGATATAATAAGTGCAAACTACCAAATTGATATATGAATAAGGTACTTACAGTGTTTCCCCCAAAGTAAGACCCTGTCTTACATTTTTTTGGGGGCCAAAAGTGGCCCCCGGTCTTACTTTCGGGGGGGGGTCTTATATTGGGTCCCCCAGCAGTGTGCGCCCCCTCATTACATATGCACTGCATCCCCCTGTCAATCAGCGACAGGGGGAGCAGTGCATTATACGGTATATATGGGCCCCCTCCTGCTGGCACACTACCCCCCTGTTCTGAGGCCCCCCCTGCTGCTTCTGCTGCAGACATCTTACCCTCCAGGGTCTTCTTGCAGAAGCCAGCGCGTCCGTCCTCTGTCCTCGGCTCTCTCCTGGATCATGTGGCCCGTCGCAGCGCATGACGTCATCGCGACTGCGACCGGCCGGTCACATGATCCGGGAGACAGCCGAGGACGGAGGACGGACGCGCTGGCTGCTGCAAGAAGACCCTGGAGGGTAAGATGTCTGCAGCAGCAGTAGCAGGGGGGCCTCAGAACAGGGGGGTGGTGTGCCAGCAGGAGGGGGCCCATATATACCGTATAATGCACTGCTCCCCCTGTCGCTGATTGACAGGGGGATGCAGTGCACGTGACGTGCGACCCGCTCCCCCCCCCCTCCGCTAGGGGCCTTACATTAGCCCCCCTGGTTGTAAGGCCTTATAATCAGGGGAAGCCTTACATTAGCAGGCCCCCCCTTTACCCCTAGGCGGCCTTACAAGCGGGGGGGCCTTACTTTCGGGGAAACACGGTATAGATTCTTTTCATATAAAATCCCTATAGAGGAAAGAAAAAGCACAGAGGAAGACAGTCTCAGAAAGTAAAGACTACACTGAATATCAGAGGTGAGGATTTGCATGTCCAATAAGTATAGGGCAATGATAAATATCTGAATAAGATAATAATAAGAATCCCCTCTATTATAGGAACAGGATATCATACAATTTTTAATAAGATCAAGGAGGGAGAAGTAATCAACAGTGGATCGAAAACTACCTATCAGCTCCATTTTTTACTCAAAAAGTATTTGGCTGTCATAATAATGAATGTTTACATCATTTATTGATACACTTTGTACGGTTTTAACTAGATTTTTATGAATTTAATAAAATGATTTTTTTAGTCAATACTGTGAACATCGCTCATGTTTGTATAAAAATAAGTAGGTGAAAGTGAGCGCAGGACCCTATAACCATAAATTTAATGTGGATCTATTACAGAAGAGATGGGTGAGGAAGGCATATCACTCAACGTTCTCAGCTTATGCTTGTATATGCCAACACACCATTTGAGGAAGTAGAGGTATCTATAGATAAGGACAGCCAATATCTTTTTGCAGTATGTAAGATTTTTAATAGACTACTGTGCATTCTATTGTTATATATCCCTCCGCCATACTCAGGGAAAAAAATGCAAGAAATCCTGAAAATATCGGGTAGATGGATAGGGGTTCTTATGATCATAGTAGGGGATGTAAATAATATTGCTAATGACTATTGGGATAAGGAAAGGCATGCCATACTGAAGAGTGAGGGAAATGTGACTGCGTTTGGTAATTATCTGAAGGAAATGGCTTTGATAGATTTATGGTGGGTGCGAAATATGGATATGAACTGTTATTCCTGCTATTCAGCAACATATGCTTCACTATCACATATAGATGTAGCCTTAGGGATTAACAGTGTAAATAACTTTGTGCAGGAGGTGGAATACTTACCAAGAGTGGTCTCCAATCACAGTCAGGTAATGGTGCTACTACAAATAGAGGATCAGAGGATTAAATTGAGTTTGGGATGAAAAAACCTTTTTGGTTGCAGCTCCTAGACACGGGAAAGACTGGAAAAGAGGTAGACGAGCTTTTTAGGATTAATGAGGGCAATGCAGAGCAGCACATTGCATGGGACACTATGAAGGCTTATTTAAGGGGGATTCTGTTTAGGGATATATCAAGGCATCTATTATATAATCACGAATGGAGCGAGTGCCCCTTTTGAGACCGCACTCGCTGCGAGTCAGCGTGGTCATGTGGATACGAAAAATGCATTGGCCGCGCAGCGGCCAATGCGAGCAGTTGTAAGGCGACTCGCTATGCCCGCGCAGCGGGCATGGCGAGTCGCCTTAGCAGCGCGAAGCATTGGCCGCGAAGCGGCCATTGCGAGCAGTTGTAAGGCGACTCGCTATGCCCGCGCAGCGGGCATGGCGAGTCGCCTTAGCAGCGCGAAGCATTGGCCGCGAAGCGGCCATTGCGAGTCAGAGACTCGCTCTGCTAGAATCCCGATGCATTGTGCATCGGGCACCCATCTAGTAAGATAATATCCAGGAATAAGGATTTAGTGGTAATGGAAGAATTAAGGGTGGCAGAGGAAGCATTAAGTAGTCAGAGCTCACAGGATACGCAAAACCACATGAAGGCCGCTCAGGGCTCAGGAGGAAGTTAACAAACTACATTTACGCAGGGCAGAAAGGTCGATGGCTTTCCAAAAAGAAGCTTTTAATGCCGAGGGCGAATAAGTGGGCCACCTGCTCTCAGTGGTAGCCTCTGCACATAGGGGCTCGACATATGTTTACAAGTTAATAGGATGATGGCAGAATAGGGCAGCATGGTGGCTCAAGTGGTTAGCACTGCAGCCTTTGCAGCACTGAGGCCCCGAGGTCCTGGATTCAATTCCCACCAAGGACACTAAGGATAACATCTGCAAGGAGTTTGTATGTTCTCCCCGTGTTTGCGTGGGTTTCCTCCGGGCACTCCGGTTTTCTCCCACATTGCAAAGGATGTTACTGATAGGATGTTTAGATTGTGAGCCTCAAAAGGGACAGCATTACTGATGTATGTAAAGTGCTATGGAATTAATAGCGTTATATAAATTAATATATGTATAAATAACCTCAAATGGGGAGCAAATTTTAGGAATCATTAAGGAATTCTATAGGAATTTATACTCCTCACAGTCGCAGCCGATAGATGGCGAGTTAGATTCTTTCTTGGAGAGGGTCTGCTTACCTAAACTGAGTGCAAAAGATAGAGATTGAAGAACATACGATATCTCGGCGGAGGAGTTGAGTGAAGCGTTGGTGTCCAAGGCGGGGGACAGGGCACCGGGGGCAGACGGCATTCCGACAGAAGTGTACAAAACCCTTGATAACGATATAATAACTAGACTGGTAGGAATACTTGGTGAGGCATTGGAGAGGGATATATTGCCCGCATCTATGAGGGAGGCCATTGTCGTGATTATACCCAAGGATGGAAAAGATCCACAGCTTCCGGAGTCATATAGACCAAGATGATTGTGATGCCGCAATTGCTATATGTACTGCACGACTCCCCTGTAAGGATTCCAATGAAGAGATTCTGTGGGTTAAAATCATTATTTAGAGAATTAGTGTGGGGTAAGAAGAGTCCCAGACTAAAACAAGAAGTATTGCAGAGATCTAAAGACGAAGGAGGGTTGGCACTTCCAAACCCTTGGTTATACTTCCTTTCTGCACAAAGCCAACACCTCAAGGGATGGGGGGATACTCTGGGTGAGGGACAGATACCAGTATGCCTGGTACACTTAATGAAGATTTCACCACTGAGTATGGGACTGGAGGCAGGTCTCTTCAAGAAATTGGGATCGCAGTACCATACTATAAGCCTAATCCATAAAATATGGCAGTAGATCAAGCAAACAGGAACTCATTTTACAAGGTTTTCACCTATCTGGGATAACATTTACTTTCAGGAGTTCAGCAACATGACGGGGTTTGATGAATGGAAAGATGTGGGGATTACCCTGATTTATCAGTTGATCTACAGAGGGAAGCTTAAATCATATGAAATGTTATAGAACAAAATCCACTTCGCAAGGCTGGACCTTTTTTAATACAGACAGGTTCAGCACACATTTCAAACCCAAGGCAGAAGGCGGCCTATAGTAGTACAAACAGATCTGATGCTAGATTTTATATTAAAAGAAAGTGGAATGAGAGGGGAGGTTATCTGAAGTGTAGAGGGATTTGCTGCATGTTTTTCTGGGGAGACATCCTATAAAGGCTATGAGGAAATGGGATATTGACCTGGGAGGGATAACTGATGACAGGTGGGAGTCTATACTAGAATATATACCTAAAATATCCATGAGTGAGCCTGGGAGATTGTCACAGCTATATGTAGTTCACAGGGTGAATAGAACCCTTGAGATGTTATTTAAGGCGGGACTACGGTCTAACTCCGATGTTGCGCACAATCACAGGCGGATATATTTGCATATGCCTTGGCACCAGATTGTCCTCCTTTTGGATAGTAGTACTGAATCATATTGGGATGGTGTATGGATGTGTTATACCTAGACAACCACTGACCTGTATATTAGGATATGTTGAGGAAATACAAACAGACAATACAACCAAAATAGCTATTGCAAGATTGTTTATTGCCAGAAAATTGATAGCAAAGTACTGGATTAGAGAAGAGCCCCCGTCGAGACGCAAATTCATTGCCCAAACGAATTATATAATTCAACTAGAAAAAAATATTTACACTAAGAGGAACAAACAGGAATATTTCAATATATTATGGTAGCCTTGGGTAGATGGGGTATAATTAGATTTGCTCCAAAATATTATAGTGTTGTGTAATGCAAGGAAACTGGTGTGATGACACAGTGTTATTTGTAAACTATAGTAATAGGTAAATACTGTTTGATATTGTGAAAGCATTGTCTGTACAGAAGAAAGTCTCCATGGGGATACGTGAAGGAGGTAGAGGTAATGTACTGATGTAACATTGTAAAACAGGGATTTTTGGGTACTCACCGTAAAATCCTTTTCTCCTAGCTCATCATTGGGGGACACAGGACCATGGTGTATGCTTTTCTGCCACTAGGAGGCGACACTAAGTATAGAAAAAAGTTAAGCCCTCCTTTCTGCAGTATACACCCATCCGTGGGCGTAGCTAGTCAGTTTTTTTTTTAAATATCATTTTTATTAACAAAGCATATACACCACTCAGGTACATTGTATAGAAACGGTACAAAAGCATCTGAAATTATCATACAGGGGGCATATACTACAAATATTTTCCTCTGAAAACTTTTACCATTGAAGTAATAAAATATACAAAAAACAAACATCAAAACATTGAAGTGGGCTTCAAGATTCTATTCCTTTAAGTGTAAGCTGAGACCGGATGTGCTCTCGCTCTCGCAATTCTATTCACTTAGATTTGACTCGTTATTTCCCTGGTTGCAGACTTTTTAATTTCCCAACCTCCACAGTGAATGATTAATATCTTCTAAAAGTTACCATATGGTACCCCTAAATGGGTTCATGATGTGTTGAATCTCCTCGACCGTTTCCCGTGTCTCTATAAAGCCTCTCCATTTTTTCATGAAGGTGCATGTTAATAATTCCTTATCTCTTAATGCTTCCCTTCTGTCGATTTCCATCGCTTTGGACAAACCTAACAAAACATCCGATTCCCTGGGTAAATCCTTGCGTAGCCAGAAAGAGAGTAATAATCTTTTAGCCAACAAAAGAACATGTGCCAGAATCAGAACATGTGCCAGATGATGGCCTGAATTCTGCCTCTGCGATGTCTCAAAATTCTGGAATATGTAGTTCAAGGGGACCATCTCAAACGTGTAATTACATAATTTAGTGGTCATGTTCCTGATCATTAACCAATACTCCTGAACTTTAGTACAACTCCAGATCCCGTGAATCATATCAGTCCCATCTTGCTGACATTTTGGGCAACTAATCAATCTGTTCGGATTAGTTTTGGACTGTGGGAAATTAAAACCATATATGAGCCCGTGAATAATTCGGAAATGGGAATCCCTCCACTGCTCATTCAATATGTGTCGCCTCACTTTTTCCCATCCCGCCAAGGCAGTATCTAATACGTCCTCTGGAGACAAAAACCTACTCCATTTAGTGAAGAGGCGAGTTGACCCCTCCGGAACTAGAATCCCCCTTAGTTCTCTATAAATTGTTGATATGTTCAGTTGAAAAGCATCCAAACTGATTAACCTGTCACATATATTAGTTGTAGTTTCTTTGGATATATCCATGAGTTGTGACATTACTTGCTGTTTTGTCTGTAAGAATTGAAGCACCTGAGATCACTCAAGCCCAAATTTCTCCACAATCTCCTGACATGTCAGCCAAAGTCTGTCAACCATCTGCACAAGGTCGCCCATCCTCCCCATGCCTATGCACCTCCACTGCCCAAACAGTTTATTGCTCCATCCCATTTCGAAATTAGGATATGCCCACGGGATGAGATATTTTGACATTCTCCAGGACAGTCCACATTTTTTTCTCACCGCCTTCCAGGTCATAATTGTATCTCTAAATGTGACTGTACATTTAATATGTTTTGGTAATCTTGACAAGGGTGTGTGTAACAAAGAGCACCTATCCCATGGGGCGCAGAGAGCTGATTCCAGCTGTCCATCTGAGTATCTCTCAGTATGATTGATCCATTCCACTGCATGCCTCATTAAACAGGCCAGATTATATCCTCGTATATCAGGCAAGTTTGTACCCCCCCTATCTTTGGTCAACATCATCACTCCCAAGCGTAGTCTAGGCCTTTTCCCCCTCCAAATGAAAGTCAAAAAGCCTTATTCAATCTTTGGATGTCCGAGTGTTCTAGGAGCAAGGGTAAGGTTTGCAGAGGGTAGAGAATCCGCGCAAAACTTATCATTCTTAACAAATTGCAACATCCCAATAGAGACAAAGGTAGGCCAGCCCATCTCTTCAATTCCTGTTCAATCTTGTCGAAAAGCGATTTGTAATTGAGCAAATACACTTGGCCCGGAGACCTACCCAATAAAAGTCCCAGATATTTGATAGAAGAATGAGCCAGAGGAATGCCCAAGGCCTTCAGGGACTCACTCATAGATCCCCCACCCCTTATCTTTAAGATTTCACATTTCTGCCTATTCAGTTTAAATCCTGAGAACCTTCCAAACGTCTCTAAATCTGTAATTAGAGTCGGAAGGTCTCTGTCCAGATTATCCATAAAAAGAATAATATCGTCTGCGAACAACGCAGACTTCACTTCTGCCTGCCCCACTTTAATAACTGTAAATGAGCTGCAATTATTAATGAACCTCGCCAACGGTTCTAATGCCAGATTGAATAAGAGTGGGGACAATGGGCAACTCTGCATGGTTCCCTTCTGCAATGGGAATTTAGGCGATAGAAACCCCGGCGTGTGAACCCTCGCTGTTGGGTTGGCATAAAGAGTTAGTAGGAACTGATGGAACCTTCCCTGGATCCCCATACGGTGTAGGACCAGACCCAGCCACGGCCACCTCACGTTGTCGAATGCCTTTTCCGCATCTAGAGTGACCATGGCTGGGTCCCCTCCCTTATCACCCATCTCATTCCTCACCGCGTCCAGAACCATATGGGCTTTACGGACGTTAGTCACGGCCGACCTGCCCTTGATGAAGCCCGTCTGATGTTTTTCTATAAGCTCAGGAAGGATCCGGGCCAGCCTGTCCGCCATGATCTTCGACAAGAGTTTAATGTCAAGATTTATGAGAGAGATGGGCCTATAGTCCGCTGGGTCTTCTCCACCCCTGTCCCCCCTTGGGTAATAACTTAATGTACGCTATGTTTGATTCGTCTGCAATAGAATCTCCCACGGTTATGCCATTAAACATCCTTGTCAGGGTCAGAGTTATTTCTTCACGTAAGAGTTTATAAAATTCCCCTGTAAACCCATCGGGCCCAGGCGCCTTGCCATTCCCCAAATGCCTAATACCCATGTCCACCTCTGCCTCCGTAAGAGGCCCGTTCAATTCTTCAAGGTCTGTCTCAGACACAGAAGTGAGTGACACCTTCGCTAGTCATTCCTCCGCTCCTTGGATCTGATTATCGTCTGTGCTATATAAGTGTCTATAGAACTCGCCAAAGATCGAGTTTATATCTTTTGGGTTGCTAGTAATGCCCCCCTCTTTCCGCTTGAGGGCCATGATCGGGTTAGAGTGTTTTTTACCTTTGGCTAGCCTTGCCAATAAGCGACCTGCTTTATCCCCTAACTTGTTGAGGTCAACATCTAGCTGTCCCCACACCAGGATTTCTATCTGCTCTGCCCAATTGTCACATTCCCGTTTAGCCTCCAGCCAATCTTTTTTGTCCGAAGGATCATGTGTACGACGAAAAATCCTATACGTGTCGGGAACTTTCTCACTGGCTGTGACAAAATGCTCTCTAATTTTTTTCTTCTGCATTAATGTGTAAGCTATGATTTGTCCTCTTATCACAGCCTTTCCCGCCCCCCAGAATAATTTGTGCTCCTCTTTATGTATGTCGTTATCCATGGAGAACCTAGACCACCATTCTTTAAGTTTAATTTTAAAATCACCATTAGTCGACAGATGTGAGGGGAATCTCCACAGGATATCTGAGCCCTTAGGTTGTACATCTAACAAGTCCATGCGTATCGGACTGTGGTCCGAAATGACCATATTCTCAATCTCCGCTTCTTCAATCAGTCGCATTGATTGGACATTCGCCAAAAACATGTCTATATGCGACCAAGAAGAATGCGGGTGAGAAAAGTGGGAGAATTTAATATCATGCGGATGGAGAACTCGCCACACATCAGCCAAACCTAGTGCATTTGTCATATCTGCCAGCGTCTCCTGACCCCTGGTTCCCATCAAAGTCACAGCAACTCTCTGCCTGTCTATATCCTCCCTCATTACTTCGTTAAAATCCCCGCCAATAATAATGTTGGATTCTTTGAGGTGTTGATCGATCAATCTGAAGAGTAAGAGACTACACCCCCTCAGATCTGGAAAAGTACTTGTCACCATAATGCGGACCATATTTTCTCTTTTTTTTTTCTTTTTTTCTTTCCTTCCTTCTCCTTAGTAACCGAATCATAGATCTCTTGCCTCCGAGTTTCTCATCCCACCCCATAATTGCAATATTTGGACCCCAAATGAGTCAATAGGACCCTCATAACTCACAGTTCGTAGCGGTTCTGTGAATACATCCAGAGTTTCATGGTGATCCCACTATGCAGTCCAGGAAGACAAAGACGGCTCCCTAAATCAACATGTAAAGAGGAAAAAAACAGGAGAAAAAAGAGAGAAAGAACAGGAAGAGGGAAGGAGGGGGGAGAAGGGAAAGGGGGGGAGGGGGTAGAGGGGGGGAAGGAGGGGGGAGGGGGGAGAAGAGGGGGGAGGGGGGAGAAGAGGCGGGAGGGAGGAGGGGAAGAAAAGCCAGAGGGAGGAGAAGCCACCAAGTCTAGCCTCAAAAAAAATAAAAATTTTTTTGAAAGCTGGACTTTTCCCCTGAACCATCGGCTATCCCACCGAAAGAACCTCAACCAGTGGGGCGAGTCCTCTCATGAAAAATGGATAACAGATGAATTGACGGTCCACATCATCTTCCCCCTGAAGTTGTGGGTTTTTCTTTGGGTCCCTTTGCCGGCGTAGCATAGCGTTCCTTCTGGTCGGCTCTCTCGTTGTTGTTTCGCTCCTTCCACTTGTGCTGGGCTTTTGACCATGAGTTGCTGTCATCCTTCCTGACTCGATTGCCCCTTGTGTCCAGTGAGGCAGCTACTTTGGCCGCATAGGATTGCTGAGACAGTGATATCGATGGTCTCATGTCTCCCACCGCCCGCTGTTCATTCTCTGGCTCCTGAGGGCCCTGCTGTAGGTATTGTAATGCCACCTTGCCATTGGTGAAAGACTTCGTGTCTCCATTCCAGTCTCTGAACCTCAATATGGCAGGATATGCAAGCTGAAATCTGACATTCCGCTTATACAACAAAGAACATGTCGGGCTAAATGACTTTCTCCTGCGAGCCACCTCAGCCGAATAGTCTTCATAAAGTCTAACCTTGTGGCCTTTTATAAACAATGGGAGCCGTTTGGTTTTATGCTCCTTAAGCAGCTTCTCTTTATCCTTGAAATTAAGGAAGCGGGCAATAACTTGTCTCGGGCCGTCCTTAGGATCTTTGGGGGGGCCTACCCTGTGTGACCTCTCAACCTTGCATTGGGTATGATAGCCTAGGGCTTTCGGAAGTTCTTCCTCCCAAATGGTGTCTAACAGACCAGCCGCAAAGGATTCAGGTAGCCCCACCATTCTCAGGTTGTTCCGCTTAGAGCGGTTTTCCAGGTCGTCTAGCTTCTCTTCTGAATAGGCTGAATGTTTCTGAAGGGCAGCCACATGTCTTTCTAGATTTAAGATCCTGTCCTCAGCCTCTGCCAGCCTGCGCTCCGCTTCCTGCAGTCTTTCCCCGTGTTGTACTGTAGTATGATGAATGCCTGAAACAGCTTCTGTTCTAGCCTCTCTGATAAGTGATTTCAGATCGGCTGAGATGAATGGGGCAACCTCTCTTGCCAGCGCCCGCACATCTATGGTCCCTGAATTGACCGGGTGTAGTGATGCACTATTTACTGCTTCAGGGTTCTCCCCCAGGGGGTCTCCATGGACTCCTGTCCCCTCATCGCTCGTTCCCACCTCTCCACAATCAAGTAGATCTCTCTCTGATGGTGGAGCCTGCACTTGTGTTCGCTCCCCTTTAGCAGCCTCCCCCTCGGCCGTCTCTCCTCTAGCTCTGGAGCAGCTGCGACTGCTGGAGGGTTTTAATGGAACGTGGCTTCCTGCTTCCGCCGCCATCTTTACCAGATTCCCGCCTTGCGGCGTCTCACTGTGGGCCACAGCTATGTCCTTCCCCGAACTCCTTAGGACATACCTGTCCAGGGTCCCCGTCCCCGGGGAGTCGCCACCAGCTTGTAGGGAGGCTGGATGCCTATTTGCACGGTGGCATTGTGGCGGATTGTCGGCGCGGTCCCAGGAGCTGCCTCCTCAGGCAGCCATCAGTACAGCGCCGGAACCGGAAGTGTCGCTAGTCAGTTTTAGTACTAAAGCAGTAGGAGAGCACATTAATGTAATAAGGTACAAAAGGCAGGAGCCGAGGTCTATGCAGACTATTGAAGATTGAGAGGGCAGGTGCTGTGTCCCCCAATGATGAGCTAGGAGAAAAGGATTTTACAGTGAGTACACAAAAATCCCTGTTTCTCCTTCGCATAATTGAGGGACACAGGACCATGGGACGTCCTAAAGCAGTCCCTGGGTGGGAATTAGTTGAGTAGCAGTCGAGCATCGATTATGCTTTAGCCGCTTACAGATGCACGACCAACACTTGCGAAGTTTTTTCCCTACCTAGGCTCGCATCTGCGGAAGTCCAGGTGTGAACAGCCTCGGACTGCTCTGCCGGGTAACCGGGCAAAAGTGATGGGAGGCCCTCAGGTGTAGAGGCCCTGCCCACCTAGCCCCGCCTCTCACTACCTCCTGCTCTACATCCCTGACTGTGCTGCTGTTCAGGGATCTCCTCCGGGTAGAGCGGGCATTGTGATCTCCTCCCCCTCCCATGTGACGTCTTTTTCCTCCAGTTCCTGCTCCTCTTGGAGGGAGCAGAGAGGGAAGCCTTCAGTGACACTGAGAAGCAGGATCACAGCCATGGCTGCACATTGCCAGCCCAGCAAGAGCACAGGCTGAGACACTGCAGCTTGAAAGAGAGGGCAGACGGCAGACAGGTCTTTCTGCAGGGGACACAGACTCCACAGCCCCCACACTCTTGTGAGTAAACTATCATTGTCTCCTGAGTTGATCTGCACCTGTCCTGTTAAACAATAATCTGGGGACTGAACAGTGCGGAGGAGCTGCTCTGACTCACTACTTAGCTTTTATATCACTGCAGCCGTCTATTTCCTGTATCTCTGCACACAGGAAATAGAGCAGCTGCAGGCAGCTCACACTACATGACAGGAGAGGTCTGAGAGATCACTGGCTGCAGCCTTAAGGTTAGAAGGGAGACAGCTCTTAGTGGACCCTGAGGGTCCCCCTGGTGTGGGTGCAGCGCTCAGGGCCCCTCCAGTGTAAGTGCAGCGCTCAGGGGCCCCCCAGTGTGGGAGCAAAACTCAGGGGCCCCCCTGGTGTAGGTGCAGCGCTAAGGGCCCCCCCAGTGTAAGTGCAGCGCTCAGGGGCCCCCTGGTGTGGTGGATGCGCTCAGGGGCCCCCTGGTGTGGGGGATGCGCTCAGGGGTCCCCTGGTGTGCGGGATGCGCTCAGGGGCCCCCCCGGTGTTGGGGGGAAGCGCTCAGGGGCCCCCTGGTGTAGTGGATGCACTCAGGAGCCTCCTGGTGTGGGGGCAGCACTCAGGGGCCCCCCCGGTGTGGGGCCAGCACTCAGGGGCCCCCGAGGGTGAGGTGTGGGGCAGCGCAGGGCCCCTGAGGGTGCGGTGTGGGGCAGCACCCGGGGCCCTGTCAGGGGCAAATTACACCAGCGGGGAAGACAGGCACAGGGAGGAGACACAGCGTACAGGGGAAGGGATAGGCACAGGGGGAAGACAGGCGCGCAGGGGGAGATAGGTGCGCAGGGGGGACACAGCGCACAGGAAAGAGACAGGCAAAGGGGGAGACAAGTGTAGGGGAGAGACACAGTGCACAGGGAGGGGAATAAGCACAGGTAAGAGACAGGCTCAAGTGAGAGACAGCGAACAGGGGAGAGAGACTGCACATAGAGAGGAGAGACCGCTCAAGGGGAGAGATATGCACAGGGTCGGAGAGACAGCATGGTAGGGAATACATTTGCGAGGGATATATCTATATATACATATATATAGGTTGGGGACTATAATATATATATATATATATATATATATAAGTAGCAGGAAAAAAGACGGTGGCACTCACCATAACGATCGCCGCGAAACGGTTGCCGTCGTCCTCGCTCCCGCACCTCCCTCCCCCATCGCTTGCTTCTCCGGAATGCCTTTTTGGAAACCGCAATAAATTGATAAAGATCGTTATGGTGAGTGCCACCGTCTTTTTTCCTGCTACTTATATTTGGTCACTTACGCTAAGCGTGCACCTCCATTTGCCTAATACCTTCGGTCAGAAAGGATTACCCTGGATTTCACCGGTTGTCGTACACGGATAGTGCCCAGTTTTTCTACTCTTTTTTGAGATTGATATATATATATATATATATATATACATACATGATGCGGCAGTATGTATTAAAGGGGTCCACTGAGACTCTTTCGCCCGGGGCCCGCAGAAACTTGGAGCCGGCCCTGCCCCCAGTAGCAATATGTCTCCACCAGCAACAGCATAAAGTGTGCCCCCCCTAGCAGCAGCAATATGTGTGCTCCCCCAACAGCAGCAGCAAAATGTGTGCCCCCCCAACAACATAAGCAATATGTGTGACCCCCAGCAGCATCAGCAATATGTGCCCCCCAGTGGCAGCAATCAGTGTGCCCCCCAGCACTAATATGTGTGTGCCCCACAACAGTAACAGTGTGTCTGTGCTCCCCCACCCCCAGCAGTAGCAGTATGTCTGTGACCCCCCATAGCAGCAGCGTGTTTTTGCCCCCCATAGCCTGGTGCCGGAGACCAGGAGCTGCAGAGGAAGAGGCTGCCGGGTGCCTGGTGCCGGGTTCCTGGTGCCAGCGAGTGGGAGACTGGGAGCCGCAGAGGAAGAAGCTGCCTGGTGCCGGCGAGCGGCAGACCGAGAGTCACAGAGGAAGAAGCTGCCTGGTGCCAGAGACCGGGAGCTGCAGAGGAAGAAGCTGCCTGGTGCCGGGTTCCTGGTGCCGGTGACTGAGAGACCGAGCGCTGCAGAGGAAGAAGCTGCCGGGATCAGAAACGTGGAGTCAGGTAAGGCGCTGTTACAGCCGAAGATAGTACCCTGGGGGGGACAGAGTAGGATAGATGGATGGATAGATGGATGGTGTGGCCTGGAAGAGGGGCAGAATGGGATGGATGTGTGGGGGGCATTATGGAAAAGGGGAGAGAACGTGATGGATAGGGGGGCGGCATAGAAAAGGAGGGAGAACGGGATGGATGAATGGATAGGGGCGGCATAGAAAGGGGGGAGTAGCTGGATGGATGGATGGGGGCCGGCATGGAAAAAGGGGGAGAAAATGGATGGGGGAGAAGGTACATGGATGGAGGGGGGATGGGGGAGAAGCTACATGGAACGTCGGGGGGAGAAGCTACATGGAATGTGGGGAAGAAGCTACATGGAACATGGGAGAGGGGAGAAGCTAGATGGATGAGGGATGGGGGAGAGGCCACGTGGAACAAGGGAGTGGAGAGGCTGCGTGGTGCATAGGAGGGGAGAGGCTGCGTGGAACATGGGAGGTGAGAGGCTGCATGTAACCTGGAAGGGGAATGGGGGTGAGGATGAGCTGTATGCAACATATGGATGTAAGATGAGCTGCATGGGACACATCGGGGGTGAACAGTATGGGACATGTGGGAGGAGGATGAGCAGTATGGGACATGTGGAAGGAGTATGAATAGTATGGGACATTTAATCTACATACACATTTATATAGGGAACGTACTGTTCTGGTGATGTAGTGACGGTGGTTCTGATTATGTATTATTGCATTGCTGATGGTTCTGGTTATGTACTGACAGGTGTTATAGTAATGTATTGATGGGGTTTCTGGTGATGTAATGACTGTTTTTGGTGATGTATTACTGTATTGACAATGGTTCTGGTGATATACTGACAGTGGTTCTGGTGAGGTACTATTGTATTGACAGTGGTTCTAGTGATATGTGATTGTATTGACGGTGGTTCTGGTGATGTAGTCATGTGGATGCTGTAATCTTTAAAGGGAATCTGGCCCCTAAAATCACTCCCCATCCTATTAATACCTGTCCCTGCACCATCATTATGCTATTCTACCTATCCCTTTGTGTAAAAATTGTGTAGTTTGAAACTTTCAAAAAGTGATTTTGATACCACTACAACTACGGCTTCTTGTCTCCTGAGAAGTCGCACAAGGCGTTCCCTGTGACTTCTTATCGCCGCCTTTAGCGCTTGTATTCACACCCCGATGGGCGTGATAAACTATTTGAATCCTCCTCACCCCCTCCATGGGCGGATCAGCCGATATGACGCTAATCGCGTCATTTCAGGCGCTGCTGACGTCGATACACCATTTCGGTGTATCGACAGACCTCAAGCTGCGCATTGCGCATGCGTGAGGTATACTTTACGGCAGCTCATGTGATGAGCTGCGGTAAAGTACACCTCACGCATGCGCAATACTTACATCATTACCAGCCACTGCATTTTAAAGGCCTTTCCCATGAACAAGGTTAATTTAAAGTTCATCTTAATAATAAGTAGACCCTGTAATGATAATAATTTCTACAATTGGATGTGTTTAAAAGAAAATGTTCCTGGGCTGAGATAAACTTATATATGTGTCCCTGCTGTGTACTGTGTAATGGATGTGTCTGACCGTACAGGGATTCTCTTGACACAGGAACATTATTTTTAAACACCTCAAATTATGCAAATTATTATTCCAAAATCTATTGATTAAAATGAACTTTAAAATTAATTTTGTTTATGGGAAAACCCCTTTAATAATTGGGATATAAGTCCCACATTCTTCTGATGATTCGGTTTCCACAGGTCGGATTCCACCAATAAATAAGTGATCACCTATTGAACCTGTGGATCACTGATAACTTGTTTTCACCAAAGAATCTCTTTAATACAAAGTACAATAATTGTACATCGCAGTTCTGCTGAGCGCAGAGTGATGTGCAGGAGCCGCCAATATAATGGGTATAACAGCTACCAGGTATTTACATATAGCTGAAGGGTGGGTGGGCCCCTGAAATCAATTTCCCTGGTGGGCCCCAGACACCCCAGTCTGACCCTGGGTGTGAATGTTGTAGTATTTAGTAAAGGTATGTGGCCGGACTAGGTTGCGGCCTTGTAAACTTGAGTTGCCTGAGGCCTGGTGTTGGCTGGCCTATGAGGTGCCCACTGATTGAGGAGAGTGAGCCCTGATTCCTACTGGGATTGTCATGCATTTGATGAAGAAGGCCTCTTGGATTGCTGAGCGGATGTAACCTGCCGATGTGGATTTGGGAGCAGCTATTCTTTTTCTAGGTCCTTTGGGGACGACAAACAGCATTTTTGCTTACCGGACTGAGACTAAACGGGAGCTGTAGTGTCTGAGGGCCTTTACTAGGTTCCAGGTATGAAGTTGCTTTTGAGGCGGTGTACCGAAACTGGGTAAAAGGATGGTAGGATGATGCCCTCATTGAGGTGGGTATAGGACACTACCTTGGAGGTCCCAGACGGCTAAGGGTGTTTTGTAGGGGAGCAGTATGTGCGTGAGCTAGGAATAAATAGCTACACTGTTAAAAACAGGGCACCCGAGTTCTTGTGGTAAATGGGGCTTTGGGTTAGAGGGTCCGATGGGTTTGGGAGTGTGTAGGGCGCATTGGTGAGAAGTTGTGCGAGCTCCATGTACCATGCTCGTCGTGGCTAGTCTGGGATGATGAGTACTGCTTGACCCCCCCCCTTCTGCTTTGATCTTTTTTGACTACTTGCAGGGTCAGTGGCAGTGGGGAAAAGATTGAGCCCTAGCAAGCTGGGTCATGCAAAAGTTGTCCCGAACTCAGTTTGTTGCCCCTTTCCGCGAAAGTCCTTAGCAAAAAAGGTGGATTATTATTATTTACTAGATGGTGGCCCGATTCTAATGCATCGGGTATTCTAGAATATGTATGTAGCTTATTTAAGAAGATTTAAGAATAATGCAATGTGAAGCTGGGTTCAAATCCTGTGCCAATTCGCGTCGCGACTGCGCCTGTTACTGATTGGTCGCGGGTGGCTGGTGTGACCAATCAGCGACGCGGGATTTCCATTGCAGACAGGCAGAATTAAACAATTATAAAGTCTGTGTGTGTCTGTGTGTGTGTGTCTGTGAGTCTGTGTGAGTCTGTGTGTGTGTCTGTGAGTCTGTGTGTGTGTATGTGAGTCTGTGTGTGTGCCTGTGAGTCTGTGTGTGTCTGAGAGTCTGTTTGTGTCTGAGAGTTTGTGTCTATGTCTGTGTGTGTCTGTGAGTCTGTGTTTCTGTGTGTCTGTGAGTCAGTGTGTGTCTGTGTGAGTCTGTGGGTCTGTGTGACTGTGTGAGTCTATGTGAGTCTGTGTGTGTCTGTGAGTCTGTGTGTGTCTATGAGTCTGTGCGTGTCTGTGAGTGTGTGTGAGTCTGTGTGCGTCTGTCTGTGAGTCTGTGTGTGTCTGTGGGTGTGTGTCTGTGAGTCTGTGTGTGTGTCTGTGTCTCCATCTAGTAAATAATATATTTGCTTTTCATTCCCATTTCCTGAGCCCTGTAGCTTTCTTGTATTTGTGTGTGGACGGAGCCGTGTGAGGGATTATTAATACTACTAGCTGTGAGCCCGATGCAAATGCATCGGGATTCTAGAACGTGCATTAATTTGATTATAGTAGATAGCTATTTTTTATTTTATTATTAATTTTGTTTTGTTTTTTTACTATTTTTATTATTATTACATTTATTTATTATTTGTTATTTTAAGTGAATTTATTTGTATTAAGATTATTTTATTTAAAAACCGCATCTGCGGCGCGGTTGCGGTAATCCCCATAGAAAGTATAGGGGGACTTGCGGCAGGTGCGGCAAAACCGCACTTGCCGCACCTGCCGCAAGTCCCCCTATACTTTCTATGGGGATTACCGCAACCGCGCCGCAACTTGCACTTGCAGCGCGGTTGCGATAATCGTTATGGGGATTACCGCTACCGCGCCGCAAGTGCTCGCACTCAGCCAGCGACTCGCAATGCGGCGCGGTTGCGGTAATCCTTATGGGGATTACCGCAACCGAGCCGCAAGTGCTCGCACTCAGCCAGCGACTCGCAATGGCCTGGCGGCCATTGCTGGCGCTACCTGAGCGGGAGATCGCTAGCTTTGTGGCCGAGCCTCTGGTTCTATTTTCGGCCAGCTACTCGCAATGGCCGCTTCGCGGCCATTGCTCGTACTCAGCCTGCGCGAGTGACATAGCCACGGACTTTGCCGGGGTCCGACACGGAAGTGCCTACGGCAATTATATAGTAGATAGCTGTTAGCCTGATGCAAATGGATCGGGTATCTAAAATATGTTTATTGTTTTTTTATAGATTTTTAAATAATAATGGCATCATCAATAGCAATAATATAAGCAATAGCATTATAATTAGCAGTAATAGCAGTATTAATAGCATTATTAGCATTAATAATAGCATTAATAACATTATTAATAGCATTAATAGCATTATTATTAGCAGTAATAGCATTATTAATAGCATTAATAGCATTAATAACATTAATAATAGCATTAATAGCATTATTGATAGCATTAATAGCAGTATTAATAGCATTATTAGCAGTATTATTAGCATTAATAGCATTATTATTAGCATTAATAGCATTATTAATAGCATTAATAACATTATTAATAGCATTAATAGCATTATTGGTAGCATTAATAGCAGTATTAATAGCATTATTAGCAGTATTATTAGCATTAATAGCATTATTATTAGCATTAACAACATTAATCATATCCTGAATAGCATTATTAGTAGTATTAATAGCAGTATTAATAGCATTAATATCATTATTATTTGCATTTTTATTTTATATTAATATATTATTAATTATATTATTTTGTATATTAATTTTTATTTTAATGAAAATTATTTTATTTTATTATATTTTAATTACTTAATGTAATTAATATCTTAATTTAATATATTATTATTTTTTTTTTTTGTTATTCTTATTTTTTATGTTATTATTTATTTTGTTTTGTTTTTTTACTATTTTTATTATTATTAAATTTATTTATTATTTGTTATTTTAAGTGAATTTATTTGTATAAAGATTATTTTATTTTATTTAAAAACCGCATCTGCGGCGCGATTGCGGTAATCCCCATACAAAGTATAGGGGGACTTGCGGCAG
The DNA here is from genome assembly GCA_033576535.1 of Allobates femoralis. NCBI lineage: Eukaryota > Metazoa > Chordata > Amphibia > Anura > Aromobatidae > Allobates > Allobates femoralis. The sequence continues at coordinate 136,356,191 of JARQOC010000011.1, forward strand.
GTGCGGCAAAACCGCACTTGCCGCACCTGCCGCAAGTCCCCCTATACTTTCTATGGGGATTACCGCAACCGCGCCGCAACTTGCACTTGCGGCGCGGTTGCGGTAATCCTTATGGGGATTACCGCTACCGCGCCGCAAGTGCTCGCACTCAGCCAGCGAGTCGCAATGCGGCGCGGTTGCGGTAATCCTTATGGGGATTACCGCAACCGCGCCGCAAGTGCTCGCACTCAGGCAGCGAGTCGCAATGCGGCGCGGTTGCGGTAATCACAGGGGCACAGGGGCACTGGGGCACAGGGGCACTGGAGCACAGGGGCACAGGGGCACAGAGGCACTGGGGCACAGGGGCACAGGCTCCGGAGCACTGTGTCAGCATGTGCTGACAGCAGCTGCTCCGGAGCGGGATGACAGGGGCACTGGGGCACAGAGGCATTGGGGCACTGGGGCACAGGGGCACAGGGGCACTGGGGCACAGGGGCACAGGGGCACAGGCTCCGGAGCACTGTGTCAGCATGTGCTGACAGCAGCTGCTCCGGAGCGGGATCACAGGGGCACAGGGGCACAGAGGCACTGGGGCACAGGGGCACTGGGGCACAGGGGCACTGGGGCACAGGGGCACAGGGGCACAGGCTCCGAAGCACTGTGTCAGCATGTGCTGACAGCAGCTGCTCCGGAGCGGGATCACAGGGGCACAGGGGCAGAGGCTCCGGAGCACTGTGTCAGCATGTGCTGACAGCAGCTGCTCCGGAGCGGCACTGGGGCACAGGGGCACTGGGGCACAGGCTCCGGAGCACTGTGTCAGCATGTGCTGACAGCAGCTGCTCCGGAGCGGGATGACAGCGGCGAGGGGTCGCAATGCCCGCTACGCGGGCAATGCCTCGCACGGCGTGGTGACGTCACATAGTGACAAAGCCACGGCGTGCCGGGGTCCGACACAAACGTGCCTACAGCAATTATATAGTAGATTTTATTGCAGATCCGTTTTGATTTCTTTTATAGCATTTTTGAGGAGAGGTGCGGGACCTGAAAGACAGCTGGTGCGGAATTAAAATTACTATTTTGTTTTCCATATAATGGGTCTAGATTTTTGACAGATTGAAAAGGTGATTGATTATATAGAACATCTTTACTTTATATTTCAGTTGTCTCTCCAGCTATAACACTGACTGTTACAGGCGGCTTTAATGACAGGGAAGTCACAGTGGCACCTGGTAAAGAATTCTCAGTGTACTGGGAGTTGTGGGGCACCCACATCTGCCTATACAATGGCTGCCTGAGCTTCCTCCTTCATCCTCAGCTTGTCATGGCATGCTGGGAATTGTAGTGCACCAGTATCTACCTATACAATGGCTGCCTGAGCTTCAACCTTCATCCTTAGCCTGTCAGAGCATGCTGGGAGGTGTAGTGCACCAGTATCTACCTATACAATGGCTGCCTGAGCTTCATCCTTAGCCTGTCAAGGGCATGCTGGGAGTTGTAGTGCACCAGTATCTGCCTATACAATGAGCTTGATCCCTCATCCTCAGCCTGTCTGGGCATGCTGGGAGTTGAAATGCACCCACATCTGCCTATACAATGGCTGCCTGAGCTTGATTATTCATCCTCAGCCTGTCAGGGCATGCTGGGAGTTGTAGTGCTCCCACATCAGCCTATAGAATGGCTGCCTGAGCTTCATCCTTATCCTGTCAGGGCATGCTGGGAGTTGTAGAGCACCAGTATCTGCCTATACAATGGCTGCCTGAGCTTCATCCTTATCCAGTCAGGGCTTGCTGGGGAGTTGTAGTGCACCAGTATCTGCCTATACAATGAGCTTGATCCCTCATCCTCAGCCTGTCCGGGCATGCTGGGAGTTGTAGTGCACCCACATCTGCCTATACAATGGCTGCCTGGGCTTCATCCAGTGCTGTCAGGGCATGCTGGGAGTTGTAGTGCACCCACATCAACCCATACAATGGCTGCCTGAGCTTGATTATTCATCCTCAGCCTGTCAGGGCATGCTGGGAGTTGTAGTGCACCAGTACCTACCTATACAATGGCTGTCTCAGCTTCATCCTTAGGCTGTCAAGGGCATGCTGGGAGTTGTAGTGCACCAGTATCTGCCTATACAATGAGCTTGATCCCTTAGCCTCAGCCTGTCAGGGTATGCTGGGAGTTGTAGTGCACCCACATCTGCCTATACAATGGCTGCCTGAGCTTCCTCCTTCATCCTCAGCCTGTCAGGGCATGCTGGGAGTTGTAGTGCACCAGTATCTGCCTATACAATGGCTGCCTGAGCTTCATCCTTTGCCGTCATTGCATGCTGGGAGTTGCAGTGCACCCACATCAGCCTATAAAATGTCTACCTAAGGCTTTATCCTTATCCTGTCAGGGCATGCTGGGAGTTGTAGTGCACCAGTATCTGCCTATACAATGGCTGCCTGAGCTTCATCCTTATCCAGTCAGGGCATGCTGGGGAGTTGTAGTGCACCAGTATCTGCCTATACAATGAGCTTGATCCCTCATCCTCAGCCTGTCAGGGCATGCTGGGAGTTGTAGTGCACCCACATCAGCCTATACAATGGCTGCCTGAGCTTGATTATTCATCCTCAGCCTGTCAGGGCATGCTGGGAGTTGTAGTGCTCCATTATCTACCTATACAATGGCTGCCTGAGCTTCATCCTTAGCCTGTCAAGGGCATGCTGGGAGTTGTAGTGCACCAGTATCTGCCTATACAATGAGCTTGATCCCTTAGCCTCAGCCTGTCGGGGTATGCTGGGAGTTGTAGTGCACCCACATCTGCCTATACAATGGCTGCCTGAGCTTCCTCCTTCATCCTCAGCCTGTCAGGGCATGCTGGGAGTTGTAGTGCACCAGTATCTACCTATACATTGGCTAGACCACAGAAAAAAAAAACGTATATCAAACGTGTGGAAGTACTCTGCTATAATAAATAGTAATCTGTGGTCTAGATATTTGGTGTGAGTGAACGTAGTCTTACACACCCGTTCACATTGTGCCCTGGCTCAGGTGCAGTTTTCTCATATTCAGTCTTTTAGCAAGACAGGGAGTGCCCCACCCACTTCCCATTCTGAGCCAGGCACATAAGCCATCTGCTACACCGTGTCCATGTTCTGGCCTCTCTTCACCCTGCATTCATGAGGTATACTATACAGGATCAGGTTTTAAATTAGTTTAGATAGGACCGTTCTGATATGGGTCACGTTGAAGGCGTAGAACGGCTTACGTACTTTTTTGTAAAAACGTATTAACTAAGTACCCTGTTTTTATACTGATTTTTACTAGCACTTGCTTTTTATTACTTTTTATTATAGCAGAGTACTTCCACACGTTTGATATACGTTTTGTTTTTTTTTCTGTGGTCTACACACCAGGAAAGCCCTGCTATGGAAGGACTGTCACCATCGGGGCAAAAGGACCTGTGATGATGTCAGAGAGCCGATTAGCTGATGTCTAGAGGGTTGAGAATGAGCACATAGGGTCTTATCCTTTATAGACAGGTAAATTGCGTAAAAAATCAGATTTGCTCACCTGGTCCGGTTGTGTAGCACACAACCAGCGTAATCACTCAAACAATGCAGCTGCTGCAGGGACTGTACTTCCACAGGGTGCGGTGCAGTGATCTGGTTTTTCGAACGAAGTACCTTATTGTCCGCGCTGCTGCCAGGGAGGTCAATACACCAACGACACTGGATGTCTGAGTACTGGTGATATAGGTTTATTTACAACGCGTTTCGGAGCCACGTACCGAGCTCCTTCCTCAGGGAACATCAAGATTACACTGGACAAATTTGAATTTATCAGAGAAAAGGCGCCAAAGAGATAATTGCAATGACATCAGCAATTAGGGAGGATCACAAATTGACGTCACAATGTTTATCAACAAAGTTCCGTAGTAAAATAAATACTGTGAAAAATGTTAAGAAATAATATGGAAAAGCATCACATTAATCATATAAGAGTTATATGATCACTAGATCAAACAGATATTAACAGGCTTGTGTTAAAATTTATAACAAAAGAGTTTTGTATAAAGTGTCGTAGTGCTGAATAGAACTCATAAAAATAGGTCACATAAAATCTAGTGTCATGGGTTTTGTGTGCGTGCTATCTATTGTGCTATCCGTCCATTTGTGTGTTAAGATGTAATATGGCGATGTGAATGGTGGTGGTTTGCAGATAAATGTTCTGAAAATCAAAGAGAACAGGAAATGTAATAAATTGTGATGAATTGTGAAAGTGATAACATTTTCGTGATTAATCATGAATATTACTTAAATATAGTATTATTTCCATTTTTTATTTTGCAGGATTCGGCCGATGGAATTCTTTATTTAAATGTCGGAAAGTTCCCAGGGAGCAGATGTGCTCCGATTCACTGTACAACTATATCAAGCGACATCTATATATATTAGTTCCAAAACATATACAAATGTTGGAACAAAGGCAAAAAATTTATAATTTTATTTTAGAAATTTACTAGAGTTAAAATAAAGATAATATGATTTATTATACTAAAAAATTAAATAAAAATGTATATTATATTCTAAAAATACTTTTTGTGATAATAAAAACGGTATTTGGTCTAATAAAAACTTGCACAAATTATTTCAGAATAAAACACCTTCCTAGTTATTAAAATATTACATTTAATTTTAAGAAAATATAGAGATCTTTTTTATTGGTTATAGTGTACACCATAACTAATAAGCGTGGGTCTGGTTCAACAATCATAATAAGGGGTTAATCTACAAAAACTAAGGCAGAGGGGTTAATCCACACAAACTGAGACAGAATGCAGATAATTCAGAAATTATCTGGAGATACTTCAGCATGTACTTCTATCTGTGCACGCGCTGACGGCTGCCAGCAATTAACATACATTCACTAAGGGAGGGGAGAGCGGAGGCTGGAGGGGAGAGCGGAGGCTGGAGGGGAGAGGCTGGAGGGGAGAGCGGAGGCGGGAGAGGTGAGGACAGGGGAGGCTGGAGGGCAGAGGACAGGGGAGGCTGGAGGACAGAGGACAGGGGAGGCTGGAGGGCAGAGGACAGGGGGGGCTGGAGGGCAGAGGACAGGGGAGGCTGGAGGGCAGAGGACAGGGGAGGCTGGAGGGCAGAGGACAGGGGAGGCTGGGGGCAGAGGACAGGGGAGGGCGGAGGGCAGAGGGGAGAGCGGAGGCTGGAGGGGAGAGTGGAGGCTGGAGGGGAGAGCGGAGGCTGGAGGGGAGAGCGGAGGCTGGAGGGGAGAGCGGAGGCTGGAGGGGAGAGGCTGGAGGGGAGGGCGGTGGCTGGAGGGGAGAGCAGAGGTGGGAGGGGAGACACTGGAGGGGAGAGCAGAGGCTGGAGGGGAGAGCGGAGGCTGGAGGGGAGAGCGGAGGCTGGAGGGGGAGAGCGGTGGCTGGAGGGGAGAGCGGTGGCTGGAGGGGAGAGCGGAGGCTGGAGGGGAGAGCGGAGGCTGGAGAGAGCGGAGGCTGGAGGGGAGAGCGGAGGCTGGAGGGGAGAGCGGAGACTGGAGGGCGGAGGCTGGAGGGGAGAGGAGGCTGGAGGGGAGAGCGGAGGCTGGAGGGGAGAGCGGAGGCGGGAGGGGAGAGGATGGATGGGGGAGCGGAGGCTGGAGGGCGGAGGCTGGAGGGGAGAGCGGAGGCTGGAGGGGAGAGCGGAGGCTGGGGGGGAGAGCGGAGGCGGGAGGGGAGAGGCAGGAAGGGAGAGGCTGGAGGGGAGAGCAGAGGCTGGAGGGGAGAGCGGAGGCTGGAGGGGAGAGCAGAGGCTGGAGGGCAGAGGACAGGGGAGGCTGGAGGGCAGAGGACAGGGGAGGCTGGAGGGCAGAGGACAGGGGAGGAATGGAGGGCAGAGGACAGGGGAGGCTGGAGGGCAGAGGACAGGGGAGGCTGGAGGGCAGAGGACAGGGGAGGCTGGAGGGCAGGGGACAGGGGAGGCTGGAGGGCAGAGGACAGGGGAGGCTGGAGGACAGGGGAGGCTGGAGGGCAGAGGACAGGGAGGCTGGAGGGCAGGGGACAGGGGAGGCTGGAGGGCAGGGGACAGGGGAGGCTGGAGGGCAGAGGACAGGGGAGGCTGGAGGGCAGAGGACAGGGGAAGCTGGGGGCAGAGGACAGGGGAGGGCAGAGGGGAGAGCGGAGGCTGGAGGGGAGAGCGGAGGCTGGAGGGGAGAGCGGAGGCTGGAGGGGAGAGCGGAGGCGGGAGGGGAGAGCGGAGGCGGGAGGGGAGAGGCTGGAGGGGAGAGTGGAGGCGGGAGGGGAGAGACTGGAGGTGAGAGCAGAGGCTGGAGGGGAGAGGCTGGAGGGGAGAGCGGAGGCGGGAGGCGAGAGGGGAGGCTGGAGGGCAGAGGCTGGAGGGAAGAGCGGAGGCTGGAGGGGAGAGGGGAGGCGGGAGGGGAGAGGCAGGAGGGGAGAGTGGAGTCTGGAGGGGAGAGCGGAGGTGGGAGGGGAGAGCAGAGGCTGGAGGGGAGAGCGGAGGCTGGAGGGCAGAGGACAGGGGAGGCTGAAGGGCAGAGGACAGGGGAAGCTGGAGGGCAGAGGACGGGAGGCTGGAGGGCAGAGGACAGGGGAGGCTGGAGGGCAGAGGACAGGGGAGGCTGGAGGGCAGAGGACAGGGGAGGCTGGAGGGCAGAGGACAGGGGAGGCTGGAGGGCAGAGGACAGGGGAGGCTGGAGGGCAGGGGACAGGGGAGGCTGGAGGGCAGAGGACAGGGGAGGCTGGAGGGCAGGGGACAGGGGAGGCTGGAGGGCAGGGGACAGGGGAGGCTGGAGGGCAGGGGACAGGGGAGGCTGGAGGGCAGAGGACAGGGGAGGCTGGAGGGCAGAGGACAGGGAGGCTGGGGGCAGAGGACAGGGGAGGGCGGAGGGAGAGCGGAGGCTGGAGGGGAGAGCGGAGGCTGGAGGGGAGAGCAGAGGCTGGAGGGGAGAGCGGAGGCTGGAGGGGAGAGCAGAGGCTGGAGGGGAGAGCAGAGGCTGGAGGGTAGAGTGGAGGCTGGAGGGCAGAGGAGAGGGGAGGCTGGAGGGCAGAGGAGAGGGGAGGCTGGAAAGCAGGGGACAGAGGAGGCTGGAGAGCAGAGGACAGGGGAGGCTGGAGGGCAGATGACAGGGGAGGCTGGAGGGCAGAGGGCAGGGGAGGGCAGAGGGGAGAGCGGAGGCTGGAGGGGAGAGCGGAGGCTGGAAGGGAGAGCGGAGGCTGGAGGGGAGAGCAAAGGCTGGAGGGGAGAGCGGAGGCTGGAGGGGACAGTGGAGGGCGGAGGCTGGAGGGGAGAGCAGAGGCTGGAGGGTAGAGGCTGGAGGGGAGAGCGGAGGCTGGAGGGGAGAGGCTGGAGGGAGAGGGCGGTGGCTGGAGGGGAGAGCGGAGGCGGGAGGGGAGAGACTGGAGGGGAGAGCAGAGGCTGGAGGGGAGAGGCTGGAGGGGAGAGCGGAGGCGGGAGGGGAGAGGCTGGAGGGGAGAGGGGAGGCTGGAGGGCAGAGGCTGGAGGGGAGAGCAGAGGCTGGAAGGGAGAGCGGAGGCTGGAGAGGAGAGCGGAGGCTGCAGGGGAGAGCGGAGGCTGGAGGGGAGAGCGGAGGCTGGAGGGGAGAGCGGAGGCGGGAGGGGAGAACGGAGGCGGGAGGGGAGAGCGGAGGTGGGAGGGGAGAGCGGAGGCGGGAGGGGAGAGGGAGGCGGGAGGGGAGAGGCTGGAGGGGAGAGCGGAGGCTGGAGGGTAGAGCGGAGGCTGGAGGGGAGAGCGGAGGGTGGAGGGGAGAGCGGAGGCTGGAGGGCGAAGGCTGGAGTGGAGAGCGGAGGCTGAAGGGGAGAGCGGAGGCTGGAGGGGAGAGCGGAGGCGGGAGGGGAGGGCGGAGGCGGGAGGAGAGAGCGGAGGCTGAAGGGGAGAGCGGAGGCTGAAGGGGAGAGCAGAGGCTGGAGGGGAGAGCGGTGGGTGGAGGGGAGAGCGGTGGGTGGAGGGGAGAGCGGAGGCTGGAGGGCGGAGGCTGGAGGGGAGAGCGGAGGCTGGAGGGGAGAGCGAAGGCGGGAGTGGAGAGGCGGGAGGGGAGAGTGGAGGTGGGAGGGAGAGGCTGGAAGGAGAGCAGAGGCTGGAGGGGAGAGGCTGGAGGGGAGAGCAGAGGATGGAGGGTAGAGCGGAGGCTGGAGGGCAGAGGAGAGGGGAGGCTGGAGGGCAGAGGAAAGGGAAGGCTGGAGAGCAGAGGACAGGGGAGGCTGGAGGGGAGATGACGGGAGGCTGGAGGGCAGAGGACAGGGGAGGGCGGAGGGCAGAGGGGAGAGCGGAGGCTGGAGGGGACAGCGGAGGCAGGAGGGCGGAGGCTGGAGGGGAGAGTAAAGGCTGGAGGGGAGAGGCTGGAGGAGAGGGCGGTGGCTGGAGGGGAGAGCAGAGGCAGGAGGGGAGAGCAGAGGCTGGAGGGGAGAGGCTGGTGGGGAGAGCGGAGGCGGGGGGGAGAGGCTGGAGGGGAGAGGGGAGGCTGGAGGGCAGAGGCTGGAGGAGAGAGCGGAGGCTGGAGAGGAGAGCGGTGGATGGAGGGGAGGGCGGAGGCTAGAGGGGAGAGCAGAGTCTGGACGGGAGAGCGGAGGCTGGAGGGCGGAGGCTGGAGGGGAGAGCAGAGGCTGGAGAGGAGAGCGGAGGCGGGAGGGGAGAGGGGAGGCGGGAGGGGAGAGCGGAGGCGTGAGGGGAGAGTGGAGGCAGGAGGGGAGAGGCTGGAGGGGAGAGCAAAGGCTGGAGGGGAGATCGGAGGCTGGAGGGGAGAGCGGAGGCTGGAGGGGAGAACGGAGGCTGGAGGGGAGAACGGAGGCTGGAGGGGAGAGCGGAGGCATGAGGGGAGAGCGGAGGCGTGAGGGGAGAGCGGAGGCATGAGGGGAGAGGCTGGAGGGGAGAGCGGTGGCTGGAGGGGAGAGGCTGGAGGGGAGAGTGGTGGCTGGAGGGGAGAGGGGAGGCTGGAGGGCGGAAGCTGGAGGGGAGAGCGGAGGCATGAGGGGAGAGCGAGGCGTGAGGGGAGAGCGGAGGCGTGAGGGGAGAGGCTGGAGGGAAGAGCGGAGGCGGGAGGGGAGAGGCGGGAGGGGAGAGCGGAGGCGGGAGGGGAGAGGCTGGAGGGGAGAGCGGAGGCTGGAGGGGAGAGCGGAGGCTGGAGGGGAGAGCGGAGGCGAGAGGCTGGAGGGGAGAGCGGTGGCTGGAGAGGAGAGCGGAGGCGGGAGGGGAGAGGCTGCAGGGCAGGGAAGGCTGGAGAGGCTGGGGAGGCAGGGGAGGCTGGGGAGGCAAGGGAGGCTGGAGGGCAGGGGAGGCTGGAGGGCAGGGGAAGCTGGAGAGCAGGGGAGGCTGGAGGGCAGGGGAGGCTGGAGGGCAAGGGAAGCTGGAGAGGCTGGAGGGCAGGGGAGGCTGGAGGGCAGGGGAGGCTGGAGGGCAGGGGAGGCTGGAGGGCAGGGGAGGCTGGAGAGGCTGGAGGGCAGAGGCGTAGCTGGGTGGGTGCAGACTCACTGCGGCCGACGTGCGGCTGGTGTAGGAGGAGAGGAGGGGCGGGCAGAGGTGCAGGACAGGAAGTCCCGTCCTCCCTCCTCTCCGGGTGCGCGGCGGGCGGCTGGCAGCACGGGGTCCCCCAGGGGGTGGGGGCAATGGGCCCCCCTGCCCCCCGCTAGGTACGGTGGTGGGTGGAGGGGAGAGGCTGGAGGGCGGACGGAAGTTCCGAGAGCGGAACGTTCCTCCGCCGCTCCTGGTAGCCGGGGGACCGCGCAGTGGTGACATCAGGACCATGGGTCCAGGCCATCACGGAAGTAGTATTCCGGAAGTGGCCTTCGGCTTTTATTATATATGATGTACATATATGGGAACATGATCAATGGCAGTCAATCAAAGTTTTGTGAAATCTCTGTGATGTGCTGTGTCAAAATGGTTTGAAACCCCAAGCATTTTAAAACCAATTGTTATATTTGACCTGTGTTTTTTCATGCGACTGTGTAGCTGTTGAGTTGTTCTGCCTATATATTGAATGTTGCATGGACATTCCAGAAGATAAATAACATGAGTAGAATTACAATCCAGATTGTACATGATAGGGAAGGTTTCCTTAGTGACTGCGGAACTGAAAGAGTTACAAGTTTGTATAATCCTGCAACAAAGACATCTCTTATTACCACATTTCCCAGATCCATTTGTAACGGGTTGTTCAGAGATACTTTTCACATTATGTTCTCTTACCCTGCTGGGTGCTAAGATACCTTTGATATTGGGTGCACGGCGATAAGTTATACTAGGTTTTGTAGGTAGAATCTTTTTAAATATTATATCATTTTGTAGTAACGGCCAATGCTTTGTTAAAATACTTTTAATTTCTCTATTTCTTCTATTGTATGTTGTGATGAAATTAAAAGAGAAATTGTTCTCATTATTTCCCCCTTTTTTGTTCCTCCTTAATAGACCGTCCTGTGTAATCCCTTTGCAGAGATTAAATGCATTAGAGATTAACTCTTTGGGATATTTCTTTTGTTCAAATCTATTCTTCAAAATGGATGATTGTTCCGAAAAAAAATTTTCATCAATACAGTTTTTCTTTATTCTTTTAAACTGATTAATAGGAATATTGCGTAGCCATTTGTTATAATGTCCGCTTTTAAAATGGACATAGCTATTTATATCAGTATCTTTGAAGTAAGTTTTAGTCATAATTCTATTGTTCTCAATATATAGAGTCTAGGAAATTAGTACTATTATCATTAATATATGGTTCAAAAGTTATACCCCATATATTACTATGCAATTCCATCATGAACTCATCAATTTTAGCACTTTCTTTATCCCATTTAATGATGATATCATATATGTATCTTTTATAAAATTTCAATCCCCCAAAATATGTGTTACCATATACATGTATTTTTTCGAACTGGCCCATAAATAAATTGGCGTACGAACGTGCGACTTTTGAACCCATCGCAGTTCCCTTAGTTTGATGGTAATAGGTGCCCAAGAAAGTAAAAAAATTATTGTGCAGAATGAAATCAAGTCCTTGAAGAATAAAATCTTTTTGTTGTTGCGGGAATCTATTATCTTCAAGTAAAAATGCTTTAGTACATTCTATTCCAATCGCATGCTCAATGTTTGAGTACAGAGAAGCTACATCGAGGGTTAAAAAGCAATATGTATCTTTCCATTGAAAATCAGTTAATAGGTTAATCAATTGTGTTGAGTCTTTCAGAAAGCTATCTAATGAAAACACATGATATTAGAGAATCTTATCTATGTAATTCGCAATGTTGCTGGTGAGGGATTCAATCCCAGAAATTATGGGTCTCCAGGGAGATTGACAGTGCTCTTATGAATTTTCAGGAGATGGTAGAAAAAAAGTACAGCAGGGTTTTTGTTTTGTAAGAACTTTTTTTCTGAATTGTTAATTATCCCATCCTCAAAAGCCTTTTTGATCCAATTATTATATTCTTTTATTAACCCTGGGAAGGGGTCATAATCTATTTTTTTTTAAATAAACTGTATCAGATAAAATCCTGTTGGCTTCTTTCAAATAATCAGAATAATTTTGGACCACAATGCCTCCTCCTTTGTCTGTGCTTCTTATTACTATGTCTTTATTCTTTTTTAGGTTTTTGAGGGCTTTCTTTTCTGTCATACTTAAGTTATTTACGTTGGATGGATTTAGTTTATTCAGTGTGTTCAGATCATTTTGTACAAGTTCTTGGAATGTTTCTAAAAAATGTCCCCTGCTCTCTGTGGGGTAAAATTTGCTATTAGTCTTGATATCAGGATGGAAATAATTGTCATGCGGCAAAATTGTATCAGGGGGAGGTACAGGGTTAAGCTCATAGTGTCTCCTTAATGTTAGCTTCCTTATGAACTTCTGTAAGTCCACAAATAAATCCAAATCATTAGGGTCATTCATTGGGCCGAAAGGATAATCCCTTGTTTAGGATATTTAACTCTTCATTTGTAAAGATATAATCAGATAGATTGAATACATTATTATTGTTATTTTATCCTACAGTGCAAATGTTACTCTCCCCTTCTTTTTTGTTATTTTTTCTTTTACTTCGTCCACCTCTCCTATTTTTCTTTTTCCTATGGCTGGGCTGAAGAATTTCTTGATGGTGTTCTGGTGGTTGCTGGCAAAGCTTAAAAAAGGAACAATGTCTGTATTGTTGGTATTAGAGTTATCTAATATTATCCTATACAAATAGGATAATATAAAAAAATTATACAAATGTGTATCTATGGTTGGAGTAACAGGAATTAACTGTTCAGTGGGTACATTGATGTGTGTATTTGAATCCTGTATCTCAATGAGGTTTTTTTCAGTTTGACTGATAGATAAATTACTGTTTTTACCGTGTAAAATTACAAGTAGTCATGGTTTTTCCCTATTTATTCTATTTATCTGTTCTTTTATTTTCCTTAAATGTTCTTCAGCAGGTACAGTGTTCGTTTTGAGTGTGTTATCAGTTGTATTTGATTCCTCTCTATGTACAATCACTTTAATCATTTTGATATTGCCCCTAGTATCATCTATTGTCCTTTTTTCTTTGGAATTACTGTCTTTGTTGATACCTTCCAAAATCGGGGTCATCTGTTTATTTTTATCCAATTCTATTTTCTCCCAATCCTTATTAGACAATATACTCTCTGAAAAAATTGAGTTAGAATCTTCTTCCTCAGTGATGTCAGTTATGTCTGTTATGTCATCTTTACTTGCTGTGTCAGTTATATTTTCAATCCTATCCATGTGTTCCCCTTCTATTATATTTCCTTCATTTAGATTAATAATCTCTGCTGCTTTTACAGGACTCTTGGCCCTATTTCCACTCACTATGGGGGTTTTTGACGATTCCTTTTCATTATTGGTTATCTTTATATTATCTGTCTCCTTTGGAACCTTATTAGGGTTATTGGATTTCATATTACCTTTATGCCAATGACTATTGGATAAACATCTTGCAGGAAAATTAGTATTTCCTTTAGAGTCTAAAAATGAACGTTTTCTTTGTGGTATCTGTTCTTCTTTGCCATTCTGAGTTTCATCTAATATATTTTGACTGTCAGTCCTATCTTTTAAGGCATACGGTAATCCTTTCTGTCTCTATTTAGTTTCTTGGACTTCCTTAGTATAGTCTCGTGTTCATTCTGTGACACATTAATACAAATATTGGAATAAATCCTTTTGTACTCAGGGTGTAAATCATATCTGGATAAATCAGCTGATATTGTTTTAATGTTTTCAGTGGCTTGTTCTGCCAGGCTATTCCTTTTTAAAAATAAAAGTGTCATTAAATTTTGCATGCAATTTTTCAAGTGTTCGTTCCATTTTCTGACAAAGTCTGTATCCTCAGTGAAAGGGGGATTCATCACTAGTCTGAGTCCCCTGGGGCAGATCTCTTCCTCTATGTATAAGGATAAGAATCTTGCATCGATTCAGCTGATGTGTCATGTGATCGGCTCTCTGATATCATCACAGGTTCTTCTGCCCCGATGGTGACAGTCCCTGGAGGCGCCAAAAGGTAATGTATCCTCATGGAGGGATTTTTTTATTTTTGTTTAACAAGCAGAGGGAATAGAATAGGGAAAAGGATAGGGAATAAGACAGGAAAGAGGTTAGAATAGTGGGGGGACACCATAGAATAGTGGGGGACAGGATAGAGTAGTGGAGGGGAGGAAGATGCAGGGAGGCAGGAGCAGGGGGGCACGGGGAGCGCGGGCAGGGTGAGCGGGAAGGGGGGGAGCGCGGTCAGAACAGGAGGAGCGGGGGGGAGCGTGGGCAGGACAGGAGGAGCACGGGCAGGACAGGAGGAGGGGGGGGGCTTAGAGGAGAGCCGCACTGCGTGCGAATTTTGAATTTGCGTGCCGTGCGGCTATTTTGCATATGCTGCGCTCATTGGTTGCCGCAGCTGGCAATGATCGCTGGCACGCAATTTCGACGTCAGACAGACACCATTAGGAGATTATATTTTCTGAAGAGAGACTAGAGTTTGTATGGGAGTTGGAATTGGCGCCAGGGTAAGGTTCACTGAGTGCTAGCGCGTCCTGGGACCTGGCTACAAAGGTCGGGACCTTTGAGTTTCTTTTTGATGCCATGAGGCCTACATTGGGGGTTTCCCAGCACCGACGGGTTGGGTATGAATACTTCTGTATGTAGAGAACATTTTACTGAGGCCAGTCCGTGGCGGCCTAGGAAGTCAGCCAGCTAGCTGTCTACTCTTAGAAAGTGGACTGGCGACATGACTGAGTTGTTGTTTTTTTTACGGTTAAGCGTTCTTAAACAGTGATCATTGCTCCAGGTATATTGTGAGTTAACCATAGCCAACGCCACATAGAGTGTGGGTTGGCCCTGGTTGCTTCGGGTATATTATGACTCAACCACAGCTCACACCACATAGACTGTGGAATTGCCCTAATTGGATTCGAACCTGGGTCTCGGTGCTTAGCAGTGATTTCTGCTAATACTGCGCCACACTCACCCTGCCCGGGTGAGGTTGGGTGGCTAGAAGGTGAAAGTGTTGGATCGCTAAGCAAATCACCTGTGACCTCAGACTGTTGATTGGGAGATGTGGCTGTTGGGCCGTGTAAGGAAGATAGACGGGCCCTTGGCTGAGTAGGCTGGTGTTAGTGGTTACAAGTAGTCACTGAACTGGAAGGAATGATTTCCCCTGTGTTAGAGAGGGTGGTCGTGTCCACCATGAGTGCCTTTTTGACTTGGGTGGGTGGGCAGTGCCTGAAGTCGAGTCTGAAGGGACTTCTGGCTGAGAGTGGGGTTAGTTGTCAGGGTTGAACATGTAGCTGAACGTAGGGAAATGTTTCCATTGCCGCTACTATTTTTCCTGGGACTTCCAAGCTAAAGCGGATGGATTGGGGTGTACTAAGGGTACCTTTACACGCGGCTACATTTCTAGGGTGGCTACAGGTAACTTACTGGTTGCAGTGAAATCATGGAGACAAGGTTCTATCTTGTTGCTGTGTACAAATGGAATAATCTCTCCATGATTTCACTGCAACCAGTAAGTTACCTGTAGCCACCCTAGAAATGTAGCCGTGTGTAAAGGTACCCTAATGCAAGGAACATGAGCTACTTTGCCGGACCGCTGTCTTTGTCTTGAGGAAGTGTGACTAGCTCCTGTGCAGTGTCCAAGTTCATCGTTAGAAAGTTTATAACCTGTGCAGGGATGGCTTGTCTAGGTTTACGAGCCACCCCAGGCGGGTGTGTCCTTTGATATTTGTAGATTAGTTAAAGGTAAACCAGCGGTTTAGACAGGCGCATTCTGAATGAACTCCGGGAAGTTTGTCCAATTTAAAACTTCTTTAATGAGTATTACTGGTCTCTCTCACTACGCGTTTCGGCATACTAGCGCCTTCCTCAGGTCCTCAGGTAGGCGCTAGTACGCCGAAACGCGTAGTGAGAGAGACCAGTAATACTCATTAAAGAAGTTTTAAATTGGACAAGCTTCCCGGAGTTCATTCAGAATGCGCCTGTAAACCGCTGGTTTACCTTTAACTAATCTACAAGCACCCCTGGTGAGCGGTGCAGAGCTGCTTCTGATAAAACTGTGTCAGTGAGGAGAATGGGGGTCTAATAGCTAAAGCTCTCAAGGACCTGTGCTGATGTCAGACCGTGTGACTGATCACGTGCTAGCCTGAGACCTGGAAGCAGGGAGAGACAGCAGCTGCACGAGACGCAGTAAGGCTACAAAACCTGGTTATGCTGGCAGCATAGCCAGGACAGGTGAGCACCAACAATCCACCGATACCCCCCCCTACTGACCCCTGATACTGCACCAGGAGCGCCTGTCTCTGTTTTTATCATCCTTTGATATTTGGACACATTGGGGCGGTGTGGCATGTGGCGGTCGGTGCTCTGCGAGTTGAGCCACAGCCTCTCCCGGCGTTTGGAAGGATAGGTCCTTGATTGGTGGGTTGTGTAGATAGGTGGGAAGACACATGCCCACGAGTGGAGTATGGTCATGATGGCCACCATGACATATTGGTAATAATGTTTTGTAACAACGAACAGGTTTGCGTAGAAAACCTTTGAACTATCAGGTCTCTGGTACGGGTGCCATGACACCGGTCTGAGTAGAGAGTTGGTGGCCTTGAGCAACAGATGTCGTTTGTTTTGGTTGTGAATAAGAGGGGGGTATCCCGGTCCCCGCAGGTAGGCCACACTGTGACTGTGTTAGCAGTTGATGAGGGCCATCTCTATGGACGTCTATGGACGTACTAAGAGGTACTCAACGGCCAATTAGAGTTGATTGTGAGAGGGGCCGGCGCTGAGGCTCCAAATACAGAGCATGCTAGGATGTTTAATTGGCGGTTGTTAGGGTCTTTAATAGACGAGCTGTCTGAGAGCGCAAGCAAGGGTTTGTTAGCTGGGCGCGAAGCTGGAGGGTCGACCGGTGGCCTGGCCGTCACTGACTCATAGTGTTTTGTTAACGGCCTCGATGAGGTTGTCGACCATTGCCTGGGTGCCTGTTGTCTGAAAGTCCGGGGAGAAACCCGGCTGTGAGCGTTCCTCTTTGGAGGGCGACTTAGACTGGTAGTGGGGTGGCGAGGAGCGAGATGTGTCGCTTATAAGAGACTTGTCGGGGGATCGTCTCTGGGATGGACTTTTGCAGTATAAGTGCATATTAGTCTTCGATTTCCTCAATAAGAAATGGAAGGACATTATTGGACAGATTGTATAAATGTACCAAGATGGCCGCCGGGGGTGATGGACACATGTAAGGAGGCTCCAGGTGCTTGGACACAATCCACCGCATCCAAGCTCACCTGTCCTCCATACACACTACCAGCCCCACCGCAGTCACCCATGAGCACCCCACCGACCATCTGG
The DNA here is from genome assembly GCA_033576535.1 of Allobates femoralis. Taxonomy (NCBI): domain Eukaryota; kingdom Metazoa; phylum Chordata; class Amphibia; order Anura; family Aromobatidae; genus Allobates; species Allobates femoralis. The sequence continues at coordinate 136,372,985 of JARQOC010000011.1, forward strand.
GCCACACACTCCATTCTGTGGCCGGCCATGCCCTGTGGCTCCCCACTCAGGCCTGCGACCCCAGCCGCACCGGCAACAAGGCGCCTCCATCGGCACCACTGCCTCCCCGCTCTTCTTACCCGTGACCCGCTTCAGCAGGACCACCTCCAGCAGCATCCTGTAAGTGCTGCGTGCTGCAGCTGAAACTGGAGGGCTACGGTCCAGCATGCCGGCGGCTCTCCCAGCACAGTGCGCGGCCCCCAGCGGTGACTCCCGGTGGGCGCAGAAGGTGAGCGCCCCGCGCTGCAGCTGTGGCCCCCGGCGGGCGCATAAGGTGAGCACCCCGCGCTGCAGCTGTGACCCCAGGCGGGCGCATAAGGCGAGCGCCCCGCGCTGCAGCTGTGACCCCCGGCGGGCGCATAAGGTGAGCACCCCGCACTGCAGCAATCCCACGGCTGCATTCCAGAGCCTCTCCTGGGACCCTCACAGGTACAGCTGGCAAGCGACCCCTGGCACCACCGCGTCTGTCCCCTGCTGCCAAACGTGGGGCCCATGAACCTGGCACAGGCTCCATCCCGCCGGTGGCCCTCCCAGATCCACTCCAGCTTGCCCACCAGCCGTCCACCCGTGGCTGGCACCTAGGGCGATTCCTGCAACCCTAGTTGGGTCAGGTGGGCGGTCTCCCCAACACTGCTTCTCCAGGATCGCCATCCATCACAGCCCGCTGTAATCACCGGGTACCACCGGGAAGCCAAGGCCACTGGAGCCACCTGCCTGGCTGCTTCCCATCCACGGCTCCATCACATCCCTGCCTGCATCCCACCAGCAGCTCCATCTCATCCCACCCGTGGCTCCATCTCATCCCACCCATGGCTGCATCTCATCCCACCCGTGGCTGCATCTCATCCCAGCCATGGCTGCATCTCATCCTACCTGTGGCTGCACCTGCATCGTCATCTCATCCTGTGCCACATCTCATCTCATCCTGTGCCACATCTCATCCCATCCTGTGCCGCATCTCATCTCATCCTGTGCCACATCTAATCTCCCCGGCTGCCTCACCTGACCCCGGCTGCCCCACCTGACCCCGACTGCTCCACCTGACCCGCGGCCGCCACAGCCAACCCCCGACTGCCTCGACTGATCTCCCCAACTGCCCCATCCGGCCCCCTCATCCGACCCCCTGTATTACATCTCATGCCCAGCCAACTCCCCATCCCGGGACCGCTCCCCACTGACGACGACCATTCATCCACCACCACAACTTTCCCCCTCTGCTTCTGACCCCTGCCGCCACACTCACTCCCTGCTCACCGTACACAATGTTCCCGTTACTCCTCACTATCAGTCTCATCCTTCTCCACTTCCTACTACCCCCACTTGCCCCCCTCCCAGCAACAAAATACTGCCCTCATCCTCCATCCTGCCTAACCACCTCACCCACTTCTCCGACCTATTCATTCACTTTCAATCCTCAATCACCAAACAAGCACGCCTGCCACGTAAGCTCTCCTGCTCCCACCTGTTAACCCTCTGCCTACTCCTCCTCTTTGCTGGTGACATCTCCCCCAATCCTGGCCCCCCCCCCCCACCACATCCCCACAACCACCTTCATTCCACACCCACGGACCCGTCGCCAACCCTTGAAACCTCACCACCACTAACCCTCGCAACCCCACCAACCTTAGACCTCTTCCCCCAACCCCTGCCCCCGTCCACTTTTCTACCCGGCGCACTCTGGAATACCCGCTCAGTGTGCAATAAACTCACAGACATCCACAAACTATTTATCTCCAAGAAACTATCATTCCTTGGCATCACCAAGACCTGGCTCACCCCCTCCGACACGGCCTCCCCCGCTGCACTATTGTACGGCGGCCTCAGCCTGTCCCACACCCCCCGTCCCTCTGGCAAACATGGAGGTGGTGTCAGCATACTCTTGTCCAACTCCTGCACCTTCAGCCCTATTCCCCCGCCCCCTCCGTCACTGTCCCTTCCTTCGAAGCCCACTCGGTCCGAATCATTTCCCCCTGCAACCTCCAGCTAGCCATCATCTACCGCCCCCCTGGACCCATCGCCTCCTTCCTTGACCACTTCACCACCTGGCTACTTCACTTCCTCTCCACTGACATCCCCACCATCATCATGGGCGACTTCAATATCCCCATTGACACTCTCCGTCCAGCCGCCTCCAACCTTCTTTCCCTGACCACTTCCCTATGGCTCTCCCAATGGTCCTCCTCTCCCACCCACGAACAAGGCCACACGCTTGACCTCATCTTTACCCGCCTTTGCTCCCTCTCCAACCTCACAACCTCGGAACTCCCCTTTTCTGACCACCATCTCTTGACCTTCTCCGCCCTCTCCTCCTCTGCCATGCTACCCCCTCCCCACAAACTTGATCACCCTTGCCGAAACCTAAGAGATCTTGATCTTCCTTTATTCTCTGAATCCCTCCTCCCTCTCACCGACATACCCTCCGCTGGTGACATAGACACTGCCACCACCCTATACAACTCCACAATAACGAACGCCCTCGACCTAGCCGCCCCCCTCACATTCCACGCTCCACGCACTAACAGGCAACCCTGGCATACAACCCTCACTAAAAACCTAAGACGGGCGTCCAGGGTCGCCGAGACGAGATGGAAAAAGTCCCGCACCTCCGAGCACTTTGCTCTGTTCAAACAATCCATCACTGACTTCTAAACGGCACTTGCTACTGCCAAGCAAGCTGTCTTCTCATCCCTAATAACCTCTCTGTCCCACAACCCCAAACAGCTCTTCAAAACTTTCAACTCCTTACTCCGCCCGCCCGCCTCCTCCCCCCTCTCCCCTCATCTCCGCTGAAGACTTTGCGACCTTCTTCAAGAAGATCGACAAGATCAAAAACAGCTTTGGCCCACTATCCCCACAACTCCCCCTCTCACCTACACTGCCCTCCTCCTCCATTAGCCATTACTGAAGACCAACTCTCCTCCCTCCTGTCAAAATCACACCTCACCACTAGCGCCCATGACCCGCTCCCATCCCGCCTCATTCCCAACCACACCTCCATTTTCATCCCAGCCCTCACCCACCTCTTCAACCTATCACTTACAACTGGCACCTTCCCCTCGGCCTTCAAACACGCCCATCCTTAAAAAACCCTCCATCGACCCTACCTGTGTCTCCAACTATCGCCCCATATCTCTTCTCCCATTCGCCTCTAAGCTACTCGAACAGCATGTCCACTCTGAACTGTCCTCTCACCTCTCCTCCTGCTCCCACTTTGACTGCCAACAGTCCGGCTTCCGACCCCTCCACTCCACCGAAACAGCCCTGACTAAAGTCACCAACGACCTACTAACCGCCAAGAACAAACGCCACTACTCCATCCTCCTCCTCCTTGACCTGTCTACCGCCTTCGACACGGTTGACCACTCCCTTCTTCTCTGGATCCTGGAATCACTTAGCATCACCCACCTTGCCCTCTCTTGGATCTCCTCATACCTAGCAGACCGCACCTTCAGTGTCTCCCACTCCCACACCACCTCCTCGCCCTACCCTCTTTCTGTCGGAGTCCCCCAAGGTTCGGTCCTGGGACCACTACTTTTGTCCATATACACTCTCGGCCTAGGGCAACTCATTGAGTCCCATGGCCTCCAGTACCACCTCTACGCCAACGACACCCAAATCTACTTGTCCGGCCCTGACATCACCTCCCTACTCTCCAAAATCCCACAATGCCTTTCCGCCATCTCATCCTTTTTCTCTGCTCGCTTCCTTAAACTCAACATGGACAAAACTGAATTCATAGTCTTCCCCCCCAAGAAATTCCCCCCCACTTCCCAACCTATCCATCTGTGTCAATGACTGCACCCTCTCCCCAGTCTCCCAAGCCAAGTGCTTTGGGGTAATCCTTAATAAAAAGGGAAATGGAGCGCACATAGAGTAATTTCCTTTTGTACCAATAACCTCAGTGCCCCCCTTTAGTGGAAGGACTCACCTGATTTGGTTGTGCAAGTCACAACCAACTAACTCCGCTCTCTCTTATGGTCGCAGCAGGTGTCCGGCAAGGTAAGGATCCAAAGGGTTAACAGAAAGTGCTGGGTTTCATAGATTCACCGCGCTGACCTCCAGTGAAGACAAACAGAGTGATAGATAAAACTCTGTTTAATGGGTAATTTGCCTACCGGTTTCGTGATCTCAGTTATCACTTCATCAGGGCGCTAATCCTTGACTCCTCCCTATCCTTCAAGCCCCACATCAAAGCCATCACCACATCCCTCCGGCTCCAGGTTAGAAACATCTCACGGATCAGCTCCTTCCTTACCCACAACACCGCTAAAACACTTATTCATGCCCTTATCATCTCCCGCCTTGACTACTGCAACCTCCTTCTCACTGGCCTCCCAGCCAACTCCCTTACACCTCTCCAATCTATCCTCAATTCCGCTGCCCGACTAATCCATCTGTCCTGCCGCTACTCCCCTGTCTCCCCCTTCTGTCAAGCCCTTCACTGGCTCCCCGCCTCCAAGAGATCCCAGTTCAAAACACTAACCATGGCATACAAAGCGATTCACAACCTGTCCCCACATACATCTCCGCCCTGGTATCCCGATACCTACCCTCACGCAACCTCCGTTCCTCGCAAGAACTCCTCCTCTGCTCCCCCCTCATCTCCTCTTCGCACAACCACGTTCAGGACTTCGCCCGGGCATCTGCCATACTCTGGAACTCCCTGCCCCAACACGTCAGACACTCTCCGACCCTGAGAAGCTTCAAGTGTCACCTGAAGACTCACCTTTTCCGTCAAGCCTACAATCTTCCATGAGATCCAGGTGACCGCCCCATAACTGAAACTCCCCCAGCCTACTGTATCCCCACCCGCCCCTGGTAGACTGTGAGCCCTTATGGACAGGGTCCCCTCCCCTCCTGTATGTACTGATTGTCTAGAGTTATAGAAATTGTGCTTGTCTCCCCTATCCTCATGTAAAGCGATGGAACCTAATGGCGCTATATAAATGAATAATAATAATAAAAAAAATGTATATCTTAACACTACTGTAGAATGTATATTCCCCTATAAAGAATATTGTGAACCCTACAAGTCACCATATTTCTTCACATATAGAATAACTGCAATTATGGAAACCCAGGAACAAGCTATACGTAGTTATCAATGATCACATTTTAGGAAATAAATGAAAACTTTCCTGGCAGAGTTCCAAATACGGAAATCCACAGAACACCAATTACTTGTACATTTGTGATGGATGCAGAGTGTGTACCTGCATGTAGAGCTGCTGCTGCTGGAGCCGTTGCTCGGTCAGCAGGCTCAGCTCACTGACTGTCCCCACATACAGTACACGCTTTCCACAGGCTGGCTCTGGATCTTGCTGTGATGTTCAGTGAGCATATTCAACTGTTTATCAGCCTCCTGGAGTTTGTTAAGTAGCTGAGACGCAGAGTTCACCTGGGCCTCAAGATTACTCTGAATTTAGGGGAACAAAGAGGACAAAAAGGGGGGGGCGTGGCTAACCCATGAACAGGATGGCAGCATGGTAGAGGAGCTCTGTTCACCGCCGTTCTAAATCCCACTCTCTCACCCTCAAAACTGCTAAAATTCTGAACGGGCAAGTCTAAGAAGTGCCCAGGATCCACCAGACCTGCTGACACCCCACAGGGAGGAACAATAGACCGGTATCTCCGCTCCCACACAGCCGCATCTCTTGCTCACTCACCATCTAAGATGGCGTCTCCCTCCCTGCACGAGGCAGCCCCCAGAGCTGAGCGCTCACAAAGACAAAAAGGGAACTGTTATGCTGTCCTGGCAGAGGAGCAGCAGCACATGGAGGTCATGGATGGAGCCTTGATTCCCCTGGAAGGAGCCTCACAAGTGGAGATAAGTACTTATCTCAGATCTCTCCCCACAAAGGGGGATTTAGAAAGACTGGCGTGCAGGCTGGAGAAATCATACAAGACTGAGATTCATACACTGCAGAGGGAATTTACTGCCAGGGTGGAGGAGGTGGAGAGGTCCCAGGATGCAGTGTTAGATGAGCTGAGAGCACACAGAGAATCCATAGAATCTCATTCAGCCCTGCTGGAGGATCTCTTCTGCAATCAGGTGGATCAAGAAAATAGAAACCGCAGAAACAACATCAGAATCAGGGGACTCACTGAGGAGGTTTCAGCTCAGGACCTGGGGAGATCAATCCAAGATCTTTTCAAGCAGATATTGGGAGATGTAGGTGGCCCTGACATTCAATTGGACAGGGTCCTCTCCCCAAGACCCTCTGCAGGGATGACGCCCAGGGACGTGATATGCAGAGTTCACTTTTTCACCATAAGAGACGCTATCATGAACGCTGCAAGACTCTCTGGCCCCATCACTTATGCCAATTCATCTGTGACTCTCCTCCCAGATTTAGCAAGGAGAACCCTTCAGCAAAGGAGAGGACTGAGGCCCCTGCTAGCAGTACTAAAGGAGAAGGAGATCAAATATAGATGAGGCTTCCCCTTCCAATTGATAGCAACCAAGGATGGCCGCTCCGCATCCTTCCGTTATCTTGCTGACCTCCCTGCATTCCTGAAAGCTTTGGATTTACCGGAGGTGGAATTGCCGGACTGGCCTCGTCACTCGATCCTGCCGGCCCCCCAGATGAGATGGTCCAGATCCCCCAGGGCAAATGAGCCTAGGGGTGCTCCTACTTGATTGGGCTTTTCTTTCTATGTTCTTTGTTTATATTTTTCACTATCTCTGTAACAGGAGGTTACTGTTAAGATGGCTGCCAGGATGGCTGCTAGCATTGAACCCAAAGACTCCTAAAGCTTCCTTGTGTTATTTGGAGGATGGTCATTACTGTATTATACATCTCCCTCCTCTTTTCCTATACCTAACCTTTTCCATGCTGGTCCCTGCCTACCCACCCTTCCTTCCTTCTCCACAACTTGTACAGCATCTGAGACGTGCATACATGCACTATCTTTTACACTACAAACTATCCTTCTGCACACCTTTTACTCCTAACTTTACACTATTATCCCTTTCTTCCATTTCCCTTCACTGCCCTTGCTATCCCCCTTTACACCCCTCTTATCACATACTCTTTCCTCTCCCTTCTCTCCATCTCCACTTACACAATACGTGATCACCTCTCTTCTACATACCTATATTGTGGGAACACGTCTTGGATCTACTTCCCCCTCCCCCCCTCCCACTCTCCCTGGTCCATCCACCCCTCCCTTCTCATCCCTTAGTTCCCGGTTTATATTTCATGATTCCCAACTCCCTTTTCTCACTTAGATTATTGACAATCCTATTTACTGTTATTTACTGTACTAAAATAAGTTACTGATAACCGCACAACAAATTTTGCCTGTCTGAGATCTTTGGGCGAGTTGCCCTATAGATGCTATATTATAGAAGCAGTTTCTATATGTTTAATGTTTCATTGTAGAGGGTGGGGGGCAGGCGGTGGAATGCATGCTCTCAAGCCTGTTGGTCCTACACCTTCCCCGAAGTGCTGGATAGGTGTTACTATCCATTCTTTGCACACCCTTTTTCTAGATAGAGCCACATGGCTCGATGTGGACATAGTTTAGTCCTCACTCACATGTGTTTTCACCTTTCTTTTTCTTTCCCTTTTCTTTTTCTGCTTTCATCTCCTAATTTCCTTCCCCCTTTATTCCTCTTCCCCGCTCATCCTACCCTACCTACCTCTCACCCACCCTGGACTGGGATATCACATAAAATGAGACATCAAGGATAATGCTAATATGACGCAGATATCTGATTTAAATTGTTGCTCTTTCAACGTGAGAGGATTGAACAAACCTGAAAAGAGACGGCAGGTTTTGATAGCGGCAAGGAGGTCCAAAATCCATATCCTGTTATTACAGGAGGCACACTTCAGATCCGACGCTCTCCCAAAATTTAGTTCCGGAGACTTCCCGACCTGGCTGCATAGCACCAATCCTATATCCAAGTCTAAGGGAATGTCGATAGCCTTTTCCAGGTCGTTTACTCCAGATATTCTAGACCAGAAATTAGATCCAGGGGGAAGATACATCTTTATTAAAATAGCTTGGCAGTCTCATACCTATGTCATAGCTAACCTGTATTATCCTAATAGACATATGCTTCGATTCGGCACCAGGGTCCGAAGGTCACTTGACGAGTTCGCTGGCACCACACCTGTCACGTCCTACTGACGGACCCCACACGTGGACCCACTGGACCGCGTAGTGCGGATGCTGATACCGGGATGATAGAGAGGCGGACCAGTACAGTAGAGTCAACAGGTTTATTGAACAAAACAAGAACCCACGCCCCAGGGGAGGGCCACACGGCCACAGCACCGGAACAACACCGAAGGAGGCCCCGGAGCGCTTAACCCCTATACAGGGATACCGCCGGTACCAACCTCGGAAGGACCAATGAAGCGGACACGGGTGTTAAACCGACCCAAGGCAACGTGGAAACAACACCGCAACCGGGTATAAGATAGGACACGGGGAACCGGGAACACGGGTAATCTGGAGCAGGACTTGAGGCAGCGATTTCAGCATGGAAGAGATCCGGGTAGCAGGCCAGGAACACGGAAGTCAGCGAGGAGCCGGCAGGGAGGAGATCTGCAGGAAGGAACACACAGAAATCAGATATCAAGCAAAATAAGGAACAACCTGACCAGACCAGGAATAGCAACTTCACTAAATAGAAATTGCCCTGGCAAAGACTGACAGGAAACAGGAAGCTTATATTACAGCAGGGCAGTCCTGATTGGCAGGACACAGAGGCATGGTGATTGGCTGAGGGGAGGAGCATGCTCCCTGCAGTTCTCCAGCAGATACTGATTTGGAGATGGAGTTTCATGTGCTCAAGCAGTAACCCCGGAAGTGAGGAGACGAGCAGCGCTACTCAAGCAGAGGGTGCTGGAACCCTGCAGCTGGGGACGGGTGCGCGCACCCGAGGAGCATACAGCAAGGAAGACGAAGCCCTGGAAGCCGCAACCCGACCGACCAGTGGGCGGTGGCTGCCAGCGCCCGGAGCAGTCGGCGGACAGACGACACCCGGGATCCTGGACACCGGACAGGAGCGGTAGGAGCCGGAGGAGTGGAGGTAGCAGGCCGAGGAGCACGGGCAGCAGACCCCCGGGTGGTTACACACCTATCATCTTGGGGGAAGACTTCAACTTCCCATCAGATCCGAAAAGAGACACCTCTCCTGGTAAGTCGTATTTATCGGTACCATCTCTGCACCAACTATCTAAGCAATGGGATCCGTTACGTTTGGTAGATGTCTGGCGCATATTGCACCCAGACGATAAACATTTTACGTTCTATTCACAATCTCACCTGGTGTATAGTAGGATAGACAAATTCATGATATCTCACTCATTACTGGATCGGGAGGTCAGATCTTCTATAGGAAATATCATCTGGTCAGACCACGCACCAATATACTTCTCCATGAAACTTGGTCCGCCGATCAGGAGGGACTACACATGGAGACTGATTGAGTACCTCCTAAAGGATCCCTCCTGTGTGGGAGACCTGACATCTGCGATCCAGAATTTCACCATAGATCACAAACATGACACCACGTCCCCCCCCTGTCCAATGGGAGGCTCTCAAAGCGGTATTGAGAGGTATCCTGATTTCACATGGGTCTAGAATCAAGAAGTTAAGGGCGCAGGAAATAGAATCCCTGCTTCAGGAAATCTCTGAACGGGAGGCTAAACATAAACTGGATCCTACCCCCATCATTTACGCTCAGCTGTCCACTACAAGGCACAAATTACTCACGATTCTGGACCAAAAGGATAAAATACAAAGGGACAGGGTTTAGCGCAAAATACTATTCCTTAGGCAACAAATCTGGCAAGTTACTAGCCTGAGCACTTCACCCTAGAACACATCGTACCTTTATTTCGCACTTGCTGACATCTACAGGAGACAAAATACACTCTACCAAGGAGATGGTGGGATGCTTCCGCTCCTTTTATGCATCCCTATATGACATACAGGGAGAGGGGTCGGATGTGCCTAACGTCACACCCAGCCGACCATTTCAAGATTACATCAAAAAATTTGGTCCCCCTCCCATATCCGAAAAAAACGCGATGGACCTCTCCGCGGATTTTACGATAGACGAGGTGATAGAAGTGATTAAATCACTCAAAAGGGGAAAGTGTCCTGGATCAGATGGGTACTCCTCAGGTTTTTACAAGATGTTTTTGGATGCCCTGGCCCCTCGGTTCCTAGAGGTGTGCAATAGCGTATCCAAGGGGAGAACTTCCCTCCCCAAGCCCTGATGGCCCACATCGTGGTCCTCCTGAAGCCCGGAAAGGACCCATCACTATGCGGCAGTTACAGGCCAATTTCGCTAATGAATATAGATGTGAAAATGTTTTCTTGTTCAAATGATTTTATTTGATTTTACAGTGCCTACAAGTAGTATTCAACCCCCTGCAGATTTAGCTGGTTGACACATGCGGAATTAACTTGGCATTGTGACATTTGGACTGTAGATCAGCCTGGAAGTGGGAAATGCACTGCAGCCAAAAAGATTTTTTAATTTTTTTTTTCTTTTTTTTTTAAAGCGTTAAAAGTTAATTCAGAGGGTCATTTATTATTCAACCCCTCAAACCACCAGCATTCTGTTTGGTCCCCCTAAAGTATTAAGAAGTAGTTCAGGCACAAAGAACAATGAGCTTCACATGTGTGGATTAATTATCTCTTTTGCCAGCCTTTTCTGACTATTAAGACCCTCCCCAAACTTGTGAACAGCACTCATACATGGTCAACGTGGGAAAGACAAAGGAGCATTCCAAGGCCATCAGAGACAAGTTCGTGGAGGGTCACAAGGCTGGCAAGGGGTACAAAACCCTTTCCAAGGAGTTGGGCCTACCTGTCTCCACTGTTGGGAGCATTATCCGGAAGTGGAAGGCTTATGGAACTACTGTTAGCCTTCCACGGCCTGGACAGCCTTTGAAACTTTCCTCCCGTGCCGAGGCCAGGCTTGTCCGAAGAGTCAAGGCTAACCCAAGGACAACAAGGAAGGAGCTCCGGGAAGATCTCATGGCAGTGGGGACATTGGTTTCAGTCAATACCATAAGTAACGTACTCCACCGCAATGGTCTCCGTTCCAGACGAGCCCCTAAGGTACCTTTACTTTCAAAGCGTCATGTCAAGGCTCGTCTACAGTTTGCTCATGATCACTTGGAGGACTCTGAGACAGACTGGTTCAAGGTTCTATGGTCTGATGAGACCAAGATCGAGATCTTTGGTGCCAACCACACACGTGACATTTGGAGACTGGATGGCACTGCATACGACCCCAAGAATACCATCCCTACAGTCAAGCATGGTGGTGGCAGCATCATGCTGTGGGGCTGTTTCTCAACCAAGGGGCCTGGCCATCTGGTCCGCATCCATGGGAAGATGGATAGCACGGCCTACCTGGAAATTTTGGCCAAGAACCTCCGCTCCTCCATCAAGGATCTTAAGATGGGTCGTAATTTCATCTTCCAACAAGACAACGACCCAAAGCACACAGCCAAGAAAATCAAGGCCTGGTTCAAGAGGGAAAAAATCAAGTTGATGGAGTGGCCTAGTCAGTCTCCTGACCTTAACCCAATTGAAAACTTGTGGAAGGAGCTCAAGATTAAAGTCCACATGAGACACCCAAAGAACCTAGATAACTTGGAGAAGATCTGCATGGAGGAGTGGGCCAAGATAACTCCAGAGACCTGTGCCGGCCTGATCAGGTCTTATAAAAGACGATTATTAGCTGTAATTGCAAAAAAGGTTATGCCACAAAATATTAAACCTAGGGGTTGAATAATAATTGACCCACACTTTTATGTTTAAAATGTATTAAAATTCAACTGAGCAACATAACTTTTTGGTTTGTAAGATTTATGCTTCTGTTAATAAATCCTACTCTCGTTTGCAGTTTGAAGGCTCTAACTTATTTGCATCTTATCAAACCACCTAAATCTGCAGGGGGTTGAAGACTACTTGTAGGCACTGTAAGTAACAAATGCGTAAATAAACACAATTTGGACATTACAAATGTCATTAGGTATTCGAAGAGTTAAGTAATTAGTGGTTCAAATTCAGATTAAATCAAGAATTAAGAACAATGAGTTGTTTGATTTAACATTCTAAGTTCATTGTAAAAGGATAAACAGCAATGGGTAGGCTGCCGAACGTTGCCTGCCCACGAGGAATTTCTTTGTTGAAATATTATTTTTGAACAAAGTGGATTAAAACACGTAAAAAGTTATAAACTTAGTGAATATTTGTTGAGATTCGGTAAGGTTTCATTAGTAAGATGAAACAGTTGTAATATTAACTTAATTAACCAATTGTAACCTGAACGGTAAATAAATTTGGTTGGTTTGTAAAGATAGTGTATTTCTGTTTTTTAACCAAATTTAAAGTTCAGGGTAGCTAGTCAGCTGGTGGTGTCATGGGCAGGGTGGGGGTGGGGGGGAGGTTGGGGGAGGGGGAAGTATGGTTACAAGTAGAGTCAGTCATTGTTTTTCTGCCTCTTTCTTTTTGGTACGTAGTGGGGAGGGAAAGATTTCATTCCAAGGGTTCCATTTTTTGTTATATTTGGCCATATTTTGGTTTCGTAATGCGTAGTTCATACGAATTGTGGAGGGCGAGTTTTTCCAGTAGAGCTGGAAAGGTGGGTGGTTTAGGGTCTCTCCAGAGTGCTGCAATCATAGTTTTCGCCGAGAGGATAATGTGGATTACTAGGGGTCTTAATTGAGATGGAATTTGTGTAGTATATGTGATGAGGTTTACAAATTCAGGTGTGAGAGTTAGTGAGTTGTTTGAGATATCGTAGATTAGGAGTTGGGTTTTGTTCCAAAAGTCTGTTAAAGCTGGGCAGAACCAGAAGATGTGTGATATAGTTCCAATTTCTTGGTTGCACCTCCAGCATATAGGTGAGTTTTCTTCCTTCATCCGGTGGAGTCGGAGGGGAGTGAAATACCACCTAGAGAGTGATTTATAGTGGTTTTCGATCAGCGTAGTGCAGGAGATGTTTTTTTGTACGTTTGCTAGAGATTGAGTTAGGGAGTCCACTTCTATTAATATACCCAATTCCTTTTCCCATGCTAGTATGTTAGGAGTTTTGTCCATGAATGAGTTTTGATTTATCTCTTTGCAAAGGTTCTTGGTGGACCAGAAAATGGGACTGTGAGGGAATTTGAACATTTGCGCTATTATTAGTGGTAAGTGGAAGTTTAGTTTCTTTTTTGAGAGGTAGGTGTCAATTTTTTCCCATTTCTTTTGGTCATGGTCATGTAATCCAAAGATAGTTTGTAAGGTGGGAAAGGGGATCAGTTTGTTGGAGTCATCAAGTATGTCAGAGATGTGGTGTATGTTCTTGTTTTTCCACGAGTCAATATTGAGGGAAGAAATAAACAGGTTTAGGGTATCTATTGGGATCCAATCCGGTGGGGAGAGGGTAAGGTTGTCTGAGGTTTTGGCCGAGAGACTTTTCCACGATTGAACCGTGGCTTTAGTTGTTAAATTTTTTGGTAGGGGGTTTTTCTTGTCGCATAAATACGCTAGGAGTAGTAGTTTAAGTTTGACTTTCTGATGACTGTTTTCTTCGAGTGAGACCCAGCTTGGTCTTGCAGAATCGTCCCACCATGGTTTGCTTAGGTTGATGATAGTTGCTTGGTAGTAAGTAGTGATATTGGGGACTGCTAGGCCTCCATTAATCCTGCTTTTCTCTAGAGTCGACTTCGCTATTCTAGGTTTTTTGCTTCCCCATATGAAGGAGGATAGTTGTCTCTGTAGTTTCTTAAGCCATAAGTGTTTGATTGGTATTGTAAGAGATCTGAAGACGTATAAAATTTTGGGGAGTATAAACATCTTGTAGGCCTCAATTCTTCCTATCCAGGATAGGTCAGCTTTAGATAGATATGCAAGGTCTCCTTGGGTGGTTTTAGAAAGTAAGTCCAGGTTATGGTCCATAAGGGTTGATGTGTGGTGCATAATTTTGATGCCTAGAAAATTCAGATCTTTTCTGTCTTGGTCGAGGTTGTGTTCGCTTTTCAATATGGCTATAGATGCAGGATCCAGGTTATAGTGGAGTACTTGGGTTTTTTCAAATTAATTTTGTAAGATGAGATAGCAGAAAATTCTTTGATGGTTGTAAGTAGGTGTCTTAGGGAGTTAATGGGGTCGGATAATGTTAGTAAGACATCATCGGCAAATAAGCTTATTTTAAATTCTATGTGGTTGGAGTGGATGCCTCTAATGCAATTATTCATTCTTATTTTCTCTGCTAGCGGTTCTATGTATAGTACAAATAATGAAGGGGAGAGTGGGCAACCTTGTCTGGTTCCGTTGGTTAGATTGAAGGTGTTGGTGAGGGTATCGTTGGTCAGAATGTTGGCTGTTGGGGTGGAATAGAGGGATTCAAGGGCGTGGATGATGTTGCCTTTCAAGCCGAATTTTTTTAGTGTTTCGAACATGTATCCCCAATGGACCCTGTTGAATGTTTTCTCTGCATCGACAGAGACCATTAGGGCGGGGATCTTGTGTCTTTCTATGTGTGAGAGCAGGTTGATAGTTCGTCGTGTTGCGTCTGTAGAACTTCTACACTGTGGATTAGTTTGGGAACAATTTTCTGAAGTCTGGAATTAATTGTTTTGGTCATTATCTTGAGGTCGGTATGGAGGAGGGAGATTGGTCGGAAATTGGTTACATCGTCTGGATCACCTTTGTTTTTTGCTATCAAAGTAATGGATGCTTGTAATAAGTCTTTGGAAGGTTGGTGGTTCGGACAAGTTAAGGCGTTTAGTAATTTTGTCAGATAAGGGAAGAGCAGGGTGTGATATGTAGCATAATACTCATTTTGTAGGCCGTCTGGTCCCGGAGATTTGAGTTTCTTTAGGGTTTTAATAGTGTCGGTGATTTCCTTTTCAGTGAATGGGGAGTTAATAAAGTCGAGGTTATCTTTAGTGATTGAGGGGAGGTCAATTGAGTTAAGAAAGTTGGAAATTTGTTCAACAGAGGGTTCAGAGTTTTCGTGAGAGTTTTTTAAATTATATAGCTTTTCGTAGAACTGTACAAAAGTGTGTGATATGTCTTCTGGGTGTTTCTGTAGTGTACCGTATTTGTTTTTTATTTGACGAATTGCAGTTTTGGTTCTACGAATTTTATTTGGTTTGTTAGATAGAGTGTAGAAATTAGACTTGGAAATACGTGTCATTTTATCAAAGTCTGCGACTAATAGTGATTTTAGTTCCATCCTTAGTTTTAAAATTTCCTTCATGTTTATGTCAGAGGGGTTGCTTGCTACTGAATTTTCTAGGTCTTTGATTTGTTTTATTATGTTGACTGTGGAGGAAGTTAGTGATTTTTTGTGTCTTGCATTGATTTGGATTAGGTGACCTCTTATTACCGCCTTGTGTGCGGACCATAAAGTTGAGATTGTAGTGCCTTCTAGATCATTTTCTGCAAAGTATAGTTTTAAGGAATTTTCAATCTCAGTTTTGTATTTTGGGTGTTGGAAAAGGAAGGAGTTTGCTCTCCAGATTTTTTTCTGTTTTTGGTGGGGCCCTGTGATGTGGTAAATAAAATGGGTGAATGATCTGACCACGATTTGGGAAGGATGGTAACTTTTTTGATAAGTCTGAGTGAGTGGATGTCCGTCAGTATTAGGTATATGCGTGCTAGGGATTTATGTACGTTTGAAAAGTGCGTGTATTCAATTGAAGATGTGTTAAGGCAACGAAAAGCATCAAATAGCTCCTAGTTGTGTATTTACATTCCTGTTTTTGTTGGAGGAGTCAAGATTCACGTTAGGAACTGCGTTGAAGTCCCCGAACAAAGAGAGAACACCCTCTTGACAGTCTCTGACTTTCCTCATTAATTTTTTAAGAAATGTTATTTGGCCTGAGTTTGGGGCGTAAACGTTGACTAACGTGTGTAAGACGTCATCAAGAAGGCATTTTAAGATAATATATCTACCTTCAGTGTCTATGATGGTTTCTTTTTCCTCAAATTTCACTGTCCCTTTTATGAGAATGGCTACTCCCACTTTTTTTTTTTATTAGATGATAAAAATATGTTAGGGTAGAGTTTGTTTGAAAATTTTGGGGAGTTCTCAGCACTAAAACGCGTCTCCTGGAGGCCTGCTATGTCTATTTTTTGAAGTTTTAGTTCTTTCCATACGTGGAATCTTTTCTGCAGAGAATTTAGTCCATTAGTGTTCAGCGTTAGATAATTATATGACATTTTAGTTCTTAATGGTTATCCAAAGTTGGAGTGACTGGCTCTACAGGTGAAGAGGGGAGGGGAAGGTAGGATGGTACTGGGAGAAGTCCTGGTGTTAAAGTATGAAATGGAGCGATGAGTAATTAAGTATTAGGAGGGTTGGGGGAAAAAATCACTTGAGGATCAGGTATAGATTGCGGAAGGGTTCAGAGAACCGTTAGTTGGCTTCCGATGGGCTAATGTTTTGGCCTTCGGTGCTGTGATGATGTGAATTAAAGTCCACCTTTTTTTCTTATCTGTATCCTCTTTCTTTTCTTCTCTTCCTTCTCCCTCCTTTAATAGGTGGTCAGCCAGAGCTATTCGGAGCTTTTTTAAGGTTGATAGCCCGGATTCGACCTCACCTATGCTGTAGAGTTTGCTGTTGTGGGTGAAGGTGACTTCCGAGAAAGGGTGGCTCCATCTGTATGGGATATGTTGGTCTCTCATAATGGATGTGACTGGTCTGAGAGCTCTTCTTCTTTCTAGTGTCTCTTTGGAGAAGTCTTGGAAAATTTTGATGTTCTGGTAGGGTGCTGGCAAAGACTTATGTTTTCTCATATATTCGTTAATTTGTTCCTTTAGTGGGAAAAAAAGGAATTTTGCAATCGCGTCCCTGGGCAGGTCTTCAGCTAGGTTTTTTGGTTTAAAGAGCCCGTGGGCTCTTTCGATAGAATACTCTAGTTCATGTTTTCCGGGTACGATTTTTTTGGCCAAGTTTTTGATGTAGTCAGTAAGGTCTACGTTACTGATAGTTTCTGGGATTCCTCTGAATTTCAAATTTGACCTCTGGTCTCTGTCCTCTCTGTCTATTTGTTTAATTCTTAAGTATTCCATATCTTCTTGCATTTTTTGTTGGTCGTTCCTAAGTTTTAGTGATGTTGAAGTGATCTTAGCAATTGAGTGGTCGTGGTCATCCACTCTCTTGACCACTGAAGCTACATTTGCTTTGATTTCTTCTAAATGGGAGGACAGATTTTCATCAATTTTGTTTTGGAATGAAGTGAATAATTCTATCATGAAAGATTTGTCTATCTGTTGATTTGGGTTTATCTGGAGAATAGGGTCTAGTGCTGCAAAGCTTGTATTGAGCTTCTGTCTAACTGGGCTTCTGGTTCTGCATCTGTTTTTGAGGAGGAACCTGTAGTGCTTTTAGAAGGGGTGCCTAATTCTTTTCTTTTTGATGAGGTGTGAGTTAGCTCCATCATAGTGGTGTTGTGGCTCTCTTCGGTCATTGTAGTCCAGTCTTTTTCTCTGATGTCTCTAGGGTTTTGGTTCCCTTCTTTCATGTTTTTTATAGTCTGTGAGGGTTGTGACGGGGTAGGGAGTCTACTCTTTAGAGGTGATTTTTGTAGATCTGCTGCTTCTATTTCTTGAGGTGAGGAGTTTTGTTTTGTTTTGGTTGGCATATTGAGTCAGGGTTTGTTAGAGAGATTTAAGGATTGGTGCTGGCTATTTAGGATAATTGTATGGGAGGCTTAAGTTAAGTATGTATGGTCCCCTATTGGTTAGATCACTAGAGCGAGGTCTAATAGTGGGGAAATGGTAGGTGATTGTCAGTGTCACACAGTGGGGTCGTATACAGCAGTACTTTGACTGTTCAAACAAGTAAGTAAATCAGTTCCTAGATTTAGAAATAGTTTGCTAGCAGGTTATTGCAGTATAAACTTAATATTATTCAGATACTTCTCAGATTATCATTAACAAGGATAGATTGAGATAAATGCAGTAATCGAAGGAGAATTACACCGTGCTATATTAGCTTAATACAAGGTGAGAAGATTTCAATATATGATGTTCTTCAGGACATTCAATGGGTAGCTACCCACTGTAGTATATGGGAGCAGAGCCGAGTGAGTGTACAATCAGTATAGGATATGCTTCGATGTCTCCTGCGGAGAAGTCGCTCTGAGGAATTTGAGTTCAGCACAGAAGCATGAGAAAAAAACAAAAAAAAACAAAAAAAAAAACAACAGGGGGGGGGGGGTTCTTGTGAGAGTGACAAGTTATGGAGTCGGGTTATAGCCCAGGATAGGCTGGGGGGTGATTAATGATTCCAATTTCCCACAATGTAAGAACAAGATGGAGTATTTTAGAAGAGACTTCCTGTAGAGTATAAGCGCAGTGCTTCTAATTTTCCTGAAAATAAATTCAACAAGGAGCTGTTGATTTCCAAATGTTACAAAAATTAACGCAGAGTTGTAGGTATAAAATCAGGTAACAGTGGAGTTGCAGACTTGATTTTATAGTGTCTTAATATGAAAAGTGACTAGTCTGCAGTAATGGAGGGGTGAGTGGGGGAGCCTAAGACTGTCACCGGTGGGCTTGATCTCTCTCAGGAGACGTTGAGTGTGTATATACCTGCGTATGAGACTTATTCTTCTTGAGAGCGTGGGAAGAATCAACAGTTACGGCCGGATCTTCTTTCTACATGAAGACTGTGGATCCTTCCGCCCACGTGCTTGCCGCCGTCAGAGGGTAGAAGAATGAAGAGAGAAAAGTAGTTCCACCGGTTTTCTCCAGGCTTTCCGCTCTCGGTCCCGAGGAGCTCCTCAGGGGGGACCAGCAGTGGGTGCTTGGAGAGGTGAGGTTTCTGCGGTGTCGGGAGATGGGGGCCGCTTCTCAGCCTTAGTATCTGCTGTGCTTCACCTCCAGCAGAGGGGGAATTGCGGGAGACACACCGGGGGTACAGGAGAGCACGGGGAGATGGTAAGCCGGTTGTGAGGCTTATAGACTGCTTGAAAGTGGTCAGCGGGTCCTCCGGTGTGACGGGAGAACTCGTATCCGGCGCTGAGGGGCTCTAATGGCTGCAGGCCGGTTCAGCGTTACCTCAGGAGGCCGGTTTCGGGTGTGCGCTTTCCGGTCCTTCAGATGGTAGTGGGACCGACCGGGTGTCCCCCGCTGTTTTAGCGATCTGGTGGACTTGCTTTTTAGTGGGTTTCAGTCCTTAGAAGGACTTAGAAACCCTTGTAGCTTTAGTGGGCACCGGAGCTCTGGCGAATGCGACTACTCCATGAGCCACAGGCCACGCCTCTCCAATGATTTCGTGAAAATGTTTTCCAAATTAATAGCGAATAGGTTGAAAAACACATATGCCCTCCCTGATAAATATAGAACAGGTGGGTTTTGTCCCCGGAAGAGAAGCTCGAGATAATGTGATTAGATCTACCACTCTTATTGATAGAGAGAGGAGGAAGGGGACCCCCATGTGCATCCTGTCCATTGATGCCGAAAAGGCCTTCGACAGGGTGCACTGGGGCTTCCTATTTGAGTCCCTCACGCACATAGGTCTGGAAGAGGTAATGCTCCAAAGAATTAGAGCCTTGTACACGGCTCCAATGGCAAGGGTTCAGGTCAACTGATTCTTATCCGAGCCCTTCCCTATTAAAAATGGTACACGCCAGGGGTGCCCCCTTTCACCTCTAATATATATAATTTGCATGGAGTCCCTGGCCGAGGCCCTCAGATCTCATCCGGCAATTCGGGGAGTGGAGACAAAGCACAGCGAGCACAAACTTGCACTGTTTGCAGACGATTTGTTGTTATTTGTAACAAATCCTCTGATATCTATTCCTAATATTATGGAGGAGTTATCTACCTATGGCTCTTTGAGCAATTTTAAAATGAATGCCTCCAAGTCAGAAGTGCTCAACGTCTCCCTCCCTGACCTGGTGGTGACCTTACTAAAACCGCAGTTCCCCTTCACTTGGAGACGAGATGACCTCACCTACCTGGGGATGAAACTAACAAGGGACCCAAATGACCTGTACTCATGTAACTTCTTGCCTTTACTTCCCAAACTGGAGAGAGAGCTGAGAACCTGGAATGACCTTGCTATATCATAGTGGGGGAGGATCCACTCCATCAAAATGGACCTGCTGCCCCGACTTCTTTACCACTTCCAAGCCATCCCAATAGCTCTACCTGCCTCCTTTTTCTCAAGGCTAAAGACGATGATTACTCGATTTATATGGACCCACAAACATCCCCGACTTTCCCAATGCCTCCTGACTGGAGGAGTGGAGGAGGGGGGAGTGGGACTGCCCAACCTGATGATCTACCACCTAGCGTCTCTAGGTAAATGTGTGCTTGACTTGTTTAGAAGGGAGGGGAGACAATTATGGGTGGATGTTGAGATGTCAGATGAGGGGGATTATCCGTTGGCGGCGATCTGGCTCTTCCACACACGCCCATCTACACATCTGCCCTTTATTTCGACTCAATTACTTTCTTTTCTCAAAAAGAACAATTCCACCCTCCATCTGACGACGGAGCCAGGGCCCCTGACTCCCGTACTTGGTAACCCTTCCTTTCGGTGGGAGCCCAGTGGTGACTCTTTTCTGGGAGTCCCCTGCCATCCCAGCCCAGTAGTGAATGACTATGTTACCCATACAGGGGTGAAGACCTTGTCAGCCCTATTTCAGGTGACACCTATTCCCCCAGGGGCATGGCTGCAATATGCCGCGTTGTCTGGTTTCATTCGCTCCCTGGGATGGGAGGCGGTCAGTAGACCTATGACGGCCTTCGAACAGCTATGCATGACGAGAGAAGTGGTCCCACATACAATCTCAGTATTATATACCATGTTCAGGAAAGAACGTAATGTTACTGACCCATACCAACCCAAGTTTAAAATCAAATGGGAGAGGGACCTCCAGATCTCGATATCTCAAGCGAATTGGGAGAAAATGTATCTATTCACAAGGAAGTCGACCTCATCGGCGACTACCCAGGAGAGAAACTACAGAGTGATGGCCAGGTGGTACCGATGCCCAGCAGAACTTCATACGATATTCCCATCAGTATCTGATAGGTGCTGGCGATGTGAGGAGGCTTCTGGCACATACCTACACATTTGGTGGGAATGCCGGCTTGTTCGACCGTTCTGGACGCAGGTGGTGGAACTGATCAAGATGTTATCCACCTTTGACTTGGTCATGACGGCACCTGTGGCTTTCTTGAGCATGTTAGAGATACCCATATCAAAGTACAAAGCTGGACTGTCCAGGTATGTCTTATCTGCTGCCAGGACGGTTATAGCTAGAAAATGGAAAGATGTGACCAGCCCATCTAAATCGGAACTGGTAGCCGAATTGAATCAGATTTGCAAGTTAGAAGAATTGACTAGTCAGAGCTCGCCAGACGCTGATAGCGTAGAAAGAAATTACCGCCTATGGAAATCATGGATCTTTTATAGAGATTCGGAATCCCTGAAGATGTGGCTGACCTGTGATGCTGATGAAAATACCTCCTAGACATTTCCACAGGACAGTGTGGGTGCCCCCCCCGCCCCCCCCCACCCCCGCTGCTGTGTAGTCATAACATCCTCTCACATATCCTTGCCATGAGAAATAATACAGTGTGTTGTTCCAGTCCACCCACCTCCAATCCCTCTCCCCCTCCCTATTAAGGGAGTGGCCGTCTAAACCCATTCCCTCCCCCCACAACCCCCCCCTTACCTTCTCTGTCTATCCCACTATTCTATTCCCCGCTATACTTACCCTTTTCTGTCTATTCATCTCTTAATCTTTTTAGACTATGATTTATTATCAGGTCTCCACCCCGTGGAGACCCTCAAGAAGTTGCCTTACTTATACTGTTTATTTTTTGTTTCTTAGACCTATTGTGCCTTTTTGAGAATAGGCCAATTATTCTTTGAGGTCAATTGTAAGTTGGCTAAATGACCAAACTGTATACTCTATTATAACCCCAGTTGCAAAATCTTTACTGCCAAACATTGTTATATATTTTACATTAATAAAATCTGATTTAACCAAAGAGGGCAAAAAGGACCCCAGCTAATTCTGCAGCAAATATGTTTGGCTTTGTTGTGCCGCTGCCATAGGCCATACTGTCCTGAACAATAAAGACCTTTTTGAGAGTCCTGTCATCCTCCTGAGGAATTTATTATAATATATCTGTGAAATAACTCACAGAAATACAGGGATTCTTTCCTTGGTGGTGGTGGAGGAGGGGAGGGTCAGGTTGCAGCCTTGTGTTTATTTATTGACCTGGTGCTGGTGCGGTGTCTGACCTGTGCATTCTTTGTGTGAGTTTTGTGCCAGATGGGGGGGTGGTTGGGGCGGGCAATGTAGCGTGGCCATGGAGTGCTTGGCTGCTTGACTAAGGGGGCGTGTGTTCCATTTCACTAGCCCAGCTTCTATAGGTGGGTGTGTGTAGCCGCGATTGACACTAGCAGTGGCCAATCGCGGCTCTCTGTGTCCCGCCGCGTCATCGTGCCTACCCCAATGACGCTGGGCGGTCAGGTGATGTGCGGCCAATCACGGGCGGGCAGGGCAGCGTCAAAGTGCAGGCCCAGACCAGGGCCTAGATTAGTGCGGGCTCCCGGGAGTGGTGGGGGGCCCGCGATGCCGGCTGGCTGCGGTAGCTGCACTGGTGGACTGCAGCGCCGCAGTGGGCTGTTGCCCCTCTGCTCCATGCTTTGGACGTGCACCCCAAACTTACTGGAGGTGCGCGTCCCAGCATGGAGCTGCTGTGGGGCGCTGAGGACTGGGGATGTGGAGGCTGCTGCTGCAGCTGAGCACCAGATCCCTTGGGGCTGGGTCGGTGCTAGTGTGGCCAGGGTGTCCTCAATCACCAACTCCTTGGTTGGAGAGGGTGAAAGGTGGCAGCGTGAGCACTCCTTGTATCCCCCTGTTGTGCAGAGGGATGTAGTGGGGACTGCGCTGCGGATGGCCAGAGGCTCTGGGAGGGAACAGGGAGAGCAGAGTCTTTTGTGGGCCCGTCTTTTTCCCATGGGGAGCGCAAGCGAGAGCTGGGCCCTTTGAGTGGTCCATCGCCTTACAGCAGCGGAGATTCTGGTAGGAGCCCTGCACTTACCGGTGGTGCGCATCCCGGCCTGGGGCCACCGCGGCTGGAGGGGGCAATGGTGCCCCGTGTGTGCAGGCTGTTGCTGCACCAGATCCCTTGGTGATGGATCGGTGCGGTCGCTGGGCACTCTGGTGGTCTCAAGCACCTGCTCTTTTATTGGAGGGGGTGAGAGGTGCTATACTTGTTCCCCCTTGCATCCCTCAGTCCTGCAGAGGGATGCTATAGGTATGCACAAAGGCTGGCTGCTTGGTTTGGGGTAGTGAGAGCAGAGCCCCTTTATGGGGGTTCGTCACCCCTCCAAAGGTGGTGTGCGCTGCCTTGGGATCCCCCATGCTCTATGTAGAGCGGCGTCTTTGCGTATAGTAAAAAGTTAAATAAGAATGAAATAGTGAACTAAAAAGTAAAAGTAAGAATAAAAATGGTAGATGTGGTCTGAGCTAAAGACACACACGTGCCTCCTGCGACACTAAGCAAAAACTGACTAGCTACGCCCACGGACGGGTGTATATTGCAGGAAGGAGGACTTAACTTTTTTCTATACTTGCCTCCTACTTGTCGCCTCCTAGTGGCAGAAAAGCATACACCATGGTCCTGTGTACCCCAATGATGCGAAGGAGAAATAACCATTGATATGTTATCTGTGTTTCAAATTTGTGTATGTGACGACCATCCACCGTGAGGCCGAGCTGCTGGTAGGCAGCACCCCGAGAAACCCCGAGACCCTTAACCCTATACAGGGATCTGGAATTATAGCGGAGCCCAGGGGGTAGCTGCCTATATGAGCAACAGAGCCGGGGAGGTCGCCAGGGGAAAATCAAGACCCAAAAAACGAAGTCAGAAGTCCGAGTCAAAACCGAGAGGGCAGCGAAGGTACAAAATCATCAGGCAGTAGCAGAGTCAAAAATCCAGGCAAAGGTCAAGGGCAAAAACCAAGAGGGCAGCTGAGGTACAAAATCAATAGGCAGAGGCAGAGTCAGAAATCCAGGCAAGGTCAGACACGAAACTAAACACACACTATCACTGGGGAACCAAAACTATATCTGGCGGCCTGCAAGCCAGGCTCCAATGTACTTGAAGGGCACGGCTACCTCCCATAGGCTGGAGCTCACAACCTGATGACCTCATCCGGACCGCCCCTAGATCCAGGCCAGATGGAGATGCACGACTGGCTCCACCCACACCTCCTCTGACAGAAGAACGCAGGCTGCGCCTAACGGACACCTCTGCAGGGCCCTTTCCTCTGCGACCAACACCACCCAGAGGGGAAACACAGCGGCGCTCAGCGACAGAGGCAGACGTCACGGGAGCAGTTCCATATGAGGACAAGGCCCTCCTATCACCGGCGCCACCAGCCGAAGGAATCCGGCTCCTCCCAGCGGCCGAGGCAGGAACACCAGCCACCGAGTCCAATGGCGATGTGACAGTACCCCCCCCTCTACGAGGGGCCTCCGGACCCACAAAACCTGGTCTATTGGGATGAAGAAGATGAAACTTCCTGATCAAACCCTTGGCATGGATATTACTGGCAGGCACCCAGGACCTCTCCTCCGGACCATAGCCCTTCCAATGTACCAGATACTGCACGGATCCTCTCACTAAACGGGAATCAAGGATCCGTTGAACTTCGTATTCCACGACACCCCCGACCAAGACCGGAGGAGGAGGGGACCGGACAGGACGAATCGGAGATCGGTACAATTTGAGAAGGGATTTATGGAATACATTGGGCAGTTTGAATGATTGAGGGAGCTTCAGACGAAAGGCTACAGGGTTAATCACGTCAATTATTTCATACGGACCAATAAACCTGGGACCTAGTTTGGCAGACGGCACTTTGAGCTTGATATTTTTCGTAGACAACCAAACTTTGTCCCCAACTCCCAGGTCCGGACCCTTGGAGCGCCGTTTATTAGCAGAAGACGCCTGCCTAGTCTGAGCCCCCTTTAAGTTTTTGTTCACTTCAGACCAGATAGTCTTTAACTGATCTACGGACCTTTCTACCCCAGGGACGTCAGAAAGCCTAGAAGAAAATGAACAAAAGCGCGGGTGCAGCCCATGATTACAGTAGAAAGGGGTAGTCTTGATGGACTCCTGGTACTGGTTATTCATGGCAAATTCTGCTAGTGGCAGATGTTCCACCCAATCAGATTGATGCTCAGAGACATAGCAACGTAGATACTGTTCGAGAGCTTGATTTGCGCGCTCGGTTTGACCATTTGTTTCAGGGTGATAGGCAGAAGAAAAGGAATAGTCAATTCCAATCCGTTTACAGAATGCCCTCCAAAACTTAGAAACGAACTGGGTGCCCCTGTCAGAAACAATATTCACAGGAACACCATGCAATCGCACAACATGATTAATGAATACTTTGCTCAGGGTCTCGGAATTAGGTAACCCGGACAGCGGAACAAAATGACACTGCTTGCTGAATCTGTCTACCACTACCCAGATACAAGTCTTCCCTTCTGAGAGTGGCAGGTCAGTAATAAAATCCATGGAGATATGAGTCCAAGGACCCTCAGGGGTAGGCAAGGACTGGAGCAACCCGGCAGGGCGGTTGCGGGGAGACTTAGCGCGAGCACAGGTTTCACAAGCCAGTACATATTCCTTACAGTCCTTTACTATGGTTGGCCACCACAAACTCCTGGTTACAAGTCTGATGGTGTTATTGATACCAGGATGCCCTGCGAGGACGGAATCATGAGATTCCTTAAGAACTTGGAGGCGGAATTTGGTAGGGACAAATAGTTTCTGGGCAGGAGTAGTGTCTGGGGCCTGTTCTGGAGATCTACGAATCTCTTCCAGAAGATCCAAAGACACAGCCGAGACAATAATCCCCTTGGCTAAAATGGGAGTCGGTTCCACGTCCTCGACCTGTAAGGGGCAAAAACTTCGAGACAGGGCATCAGCCCTCACATTTTTAGTACCCGGTCTGAAAGTGATCACAAAATCGAATCTGGAGAAGAACAAGGCCCATCTAGCCTGTCTAGGATTCAGTCTTTTCGCTGACTCCAAATAGGTTAGATTTTTGTGATCAGTAATTACGGTAATCCTATGTTTGGCGCCTTCGAGGAAGTGGCGCCATTCCTCGAAGGCCCATTTGATTGCCAACAATTCCCGATTACCTACATCATAATTCATCTCTGTAGAGGAAAATTTTCGGGAAAAGAAGGCACACGGACGAAGTTGAGTGAGAGATGCGGTGCCTTGTGATAGCACTGCTCCCACTCCAACTTCAGAGGCATCTACCTCTACAATGAAGGGGCGGTCCAAATCAGGCTGCACCAATATTGGATCCGCGGAGAAACACTCTTTTAACTTAGAAAACGCATGAATGGCTTCAGGCTTCCAATTAACCACATCCGCCCCTTTACGTGTCAAATCAGTGAGAGGTTTGGCTATCTCTGAAAACCCTTTAATAAATTTACGATAATAGTTAGCAAAACCCAAGAATCGCTGCAGTGCCTTCAGAGACTTGGGTTGTACCCATTCCTTAATGGGTTTAATTTTGGCAGGATCCATGCGAAAACCTTTAGCCGATATAATATATTCCAAAAAATTTATCTCTTCCTCCATGAAGACACATTTCTCTAATTTGGCGAATAGAGAATGCTCTCTGAGTCTCTGAAGTACAGTACGGACATGTCAGACGTGTGACCAAAGACCAGGAGAAAAGACCAGAATGTCGTCCAAATACACGACCACATATACACCACTGATATCTCTGAAAATATCATTGACAAAATTCTGAAACACTGCAGGTGCGTTACTTAACCCGAACGGCATTACGAGATACTCAAAATGGCCGAGAGGCGTATTGAACGCGGTCTTCCACTCATCGCCTTCTTTTATATGGACCAGGTTATATGCTCCCCTGAGGTCCAGTTTGGTGAAATACTTGGCTCCCAACAGCTGATTATAAAGATCAGGGATGAGTGGAAGAGGATACTGGTTTTTTACAGTGATCGCGTTCAATTCGCGGTAAATAATGCAAGGTCTGAGGCCGCCATCTTTCTTTCCCACAAAAAAGAAACCGGCCCCTACTGGTGAGGTGGACGGTCTAATATACCCTTTTCTCAGACTGTCTGCTATGTAATCATTCATAGCCTGACATTCAGGACCAGAGAGGTTAAATATTCTCCCCTTTGGGAGACGAGAAGCAGGTATCAAATCTATGGCGCAATCATACTTTCTGTGAGGGGGTAATTTCTCTGATTCCTGAATAGAAAACACATCCTCAAAATCTCTAAAGGCATATGGTACAAATGGAGGAGTCTTGACCTTCACTTGGTTTACAGATAGCGAGATACAATTTTCCTGACACTTTGGGCTCCAGCGCACAATATCACCCAAGTGCCAGTCTATGACTGGGTTATGTTTACGTAACCATGGCATGCCCAGGATTACTGCAGATGATAAATTACTGATTGCAAAAAATGACATCTTTTCAGCATGTAAAGACCCCACCAGCATTGACACTTCCTCAGTGACAAATTCCACTCCACCCTGGATGAGGGGGGTGCCATTAACTGCAGTGGTTCTAATGGGGGCATTAAGCCTTAGTAGTGGGACACCAAGAGTTCCCGCTACATGGAGATCTATGAAATTCCCCTCTGAACCACTGTCAACATAAGCCTCTAAACACACAGATTTCTTAAGGTAAGATAAATAAACAGGTAATAAAACTTTGGCAGCATCCGCTGGCAATACCTGTGCACCCGGGCAGGCAGAGCCAGAGCCCCCCAGGTGCCGACATCCAGGGTATGAGGCCTTCTGATCTCCAGTGGTCATGCAGAGGACTCCAGCTTGTGGCTTGTACAGCATGTTTGAATGAGATGATGGGAGTGTTCCTCCACAGGACTGAGAAGCTGGAAACACAGGTGCTTTGAGGGAGCAATCACAGCAGACACAGCTCAGAGAAAAGAAAAAAAAAAACCATTGGGAAAAGGAGATGAGAAAAAAAAAAAAGGTAAAAGGAATGCTTTATATATATATAGTCTATCTATATATATATAAAGAATGGTATGGCCAGATATAATGTGACGACCATCCACCGTGAGGCCGAGCTGCTGGTAGGCAGCACCCCGAGAAACCCCGAGACCCTTAACCCCTATACAGGGATCTGGAATTATAGCGGAGCCCAGGGGGTAGCTGCCTATATGAGCAACAGAGCCGGGGAGGTCGCCAGGGGAAAATCAAGACCCAAAAAACGAAGTCAGAAGTCCGAGTCAAAACCGAGAGGGCAGCGAAGGTACAAAATCATCAGGCAGTAGCAGAGTCAAAAATCCAGGCAAAGGTCAAGGGCAAAAACCAAGAGGGCAGCTGAGGTACAAAATCAATAGGCAGAGGCAGAGTCAGAAATCCAGGCAAGGTCAGACACGAAACTAAACACACACTATCACTGGGGAACCAAAACTATATCTGGCGGCCTGCAAGCCAGGCTCCAATGTACTTGAAGGGCACGGCTACCTCCCATAGGCTGGAGCTCACAACCTGATGACCTCATCCGGACCGCCCCTAGATCCAGGCCAGATGGAGATGCACGACTGGCTCCACCCACGCCTCCTCTGACAGAAGAACGCAGGCTGCGCCTAACGGACACCTCTGCAGGGCCCTTT
Source organism: Allobates femoralis (assembly GCA_033576535.1). NCBI lineage: Eukaryota > Metazoa > Chordata > Amphibia > Anura > Aromobatidae > Allobates > Allobates femoralis. The sequence continues at coordinate 136,401,685 of JARQOC010000011.1, forward strand.
CCTCTGCGACCAACACCACCCAGAGGGGAAACACAGCGGCGCTCAGCGACAGAGGCAGACGTCACGGGAGCAGTTCCATATGAGGACAAGGCCCTCCTATCACCGGCGCCACCAGCCGAAGGAATCCGGCTCCTCCCAGCGGCCGAGGCAGGAACACCAGCCACCGAGTCCAATGGCGATGTGACAGTGTATGTTTAATAAAAAGTTATCTGATTAAAAAAAAAGAGCTATGGAATAGAGCGCAGTATGTAAGGTTATGTTATTACTTGGCAACTTTTAGGGTACTTTCTATAGTAGCTTTGTGAAGACTACTGCTATCGCTTCTATTACCACAGAGGATCTATTACTAAGCAACCAAAAGCTCCACCACAAGCACAAACAGTGAGTATATATAAATAACAAATCTAGCTTTAATCTTTAAGATAGGTATATGTCGGCTTTGTACTTGGCCAGAGTTCACAGTTCCTCTTCTATGGAGGATATGTTGCCAGGCAATTTATAACTCTACTGTCTAATCCAATTATTCGTACAAAATGAGCAATTATCACTGTTCTCTGTTGTAGAGGTGTCACTAGGCAACAAGTGATATTTTTGCCGGCATAGGCTATGCCTACAGCATTCACCTATAATTTACTTAAGTTCAAATACTGAAAAAGCTTGTTTTTACTATACGGGGATGCTTTCAACGTGACAGCATCTCCCTGAGCATTAACCTGTAGCACTCCAGGAATCACCGCAGGACCCAGACAGCAACTCCAACAGCTGCGGACTCCGAGGGCCGACACACAGGGACCCCAGCCCGGAGGTCTCCACTAGTCAGGTGGACATCCAGGCAGATACCCGACTATCAGCTCCCGGCCTTCTGCGCTGTTCCCCACCGCTGGAATCACCGGCTGTCAGATACCGGCGTCCAATGCTTGTGGCTACCATCAGACCGCAGCAACTCCGAGCGCTGCAGTGCAATAGTACTAGAACCCAACAGAGAAAGAGACCCGGGCCAGAGAATGTACACCCCTTGAAGAATATACTTAATTATCAAGGCTGGTCTTCTATGCCTCTGCAGATTTGGGGATCCAAGAGCAGTGTGAACCACTGCGGTTCATATTGCTTGATGATCCTGACTCCAAAGGGGCTCCTCTGGATTTATTTGCTCAAAAGTCACTTTAAGCACAGTCTGTCAGTATTTATCCAAAGCCCCAGGAGGGTTAAAGGGAAAGCAAGCCGTATGAGTCCTCTATTTCAACTCAGATGCAGCAGAGCCAATATAGTTCAGATGTATTTAGAAGATGATCCGAATAAAACAGGCTCCACAATTATGTTTAAGGCAGATTCTTTTCTGAATAGAAAATACCGTAGTCTATGGCAATCAATGCCTTTGGGATTACTAGATCAGCAATCTGGTAATTTTAGACTGTAGCATATATTGCTATAGAAATAAGCAGCAGGTCTTTTACAGAGATAAGTAGTCAAGTTCCAGATAGGATAGATTATCCAAGACTTTTAAAGACAGTACGATCTAGATTAATTGTGCTATGAAACCAGGAGAAGTTATTTAACATACAGCTTTCCTCAACCAAGGAATACAGAGTTTTACCTGCAAGTCTATGCAGATCCGGGTTCCCTCCCAATGAATCTTGATTATAGCTGCTGGATCAGCAAGATCCAATAAAAATATAGTAGGATAATCCTCAGAAAAGGTGGAAAAAAAAATCAAAAGTGGGATAAAAATAAGAAAAAAATCACCCCACTGCCGAGGGTAGGAGAAACAATTGCTAGACTCTAGCAGCATTGCCAAGCCGTCTCCTATAAATCCAAATTAGGTAACATTAATCCAAAATAGATCCACAAAGGAAGTTCAGTAGGAGAAATATCCAAACAGAGATGAGGAGTAAATCCAAGGTCCCAAAGGTGGTGTTCAGCTGAGTGAACAGCTGGTAAAGGGTGGAGCTGTAAAGCTGACTCGAGTTCCAAATAGATGAACAAAAAACAAGAAAAATCCGAATTACGAAGTCTAGAAAGCTGGTCCACAGAGATCCAGATGAGTGTAGGGTCTTCTAGAAGCTTTTTTTGGGAAAATGTCTATAAATAGACAGATTTCCAGTCGGTTTGAAGCTATAGGCTGAGGCGCTCACTTGCCCTGCTTCCATCCTCGGCGAGCTCCAGGCCACTCCCCTGTTCATGTCTTTGTCAGAGGGCAAACTTACAAAATTAGTAAGGGATAAATTAATTATTTCCTTCACTGTAGATCCTCTTCACATATAACAACTTGGACTTCTATTAGCAGGTTGCTAAGGCTGGTTTTACACTTTAGGCCTTTTCAAATCAAGATCCAGTTTTTTGTCCATTCACTTTAATGGAGTCAGGTAGCAACCTAAAGCAACAGGATTCTACTCGCCACTATTAAAGTGAATCGGCAATAAACTATCCTGAAAGGTTAGTTTTCTTTAATAATGGAGTAATGATAGAATGTTTGAATGAGGAGGGTAAGATGCCAGAAGAACATAAGATTGAAGATTTTAGTCAGGTGAGTGGTGACCACCGGAAAGACTGGAGTAGGTGTGAGGGAATAGGGTCAGTGATGCATGTAGTGGGAAAAGAGGAAGAGAGGAGCCTGGAGACTACTCCTTCTGTGACTGGGTCAAATGTATAGAGTGAGTCAGTGGAGATATGGGGGAGGGGAAATGGGAGTAGCAGCACTTGGAGGCAGGGAGCTGAGTTCCTGATGGATGTTTTCTATTTTGTCTGTGAAGTAAGAAGCCAGATCATCAGCACAGAGGTAAGTGACTGGGGCTTGCACTTTACGGCCAAGGAGAGGGTGAAAGGTATCACAGTTTCTTTTGGATTGTTGGATACTGAGAAGATCAGGGTGGTGAAATAGGTCTGTTTGGTGAGCTGAAGGGCAGAGTTATATGTTTTTAACATAAATTTATAGTGAATAAAGTTTTCTGGTGTGCGAGTTTTCCTCCATTGTCATTCTTCACTCCTAGAGCATCGCTAAAGGAATAGAGTTTGTGATGCGAGCCAGGGCTGTTTAACTCTATGTTTGAAGGTTCTGAGGGTGAGGGGCGCTACTTGGTCCAGGCTGCTTCTGAGAGTGTCATTGTAGTGATTCACAGCCAGATCAGGACAGAAAAAGAGGAGCAATTGCACAGGGCTCAGGTTAAGGTGCAGGGAAAATAAATATGTGACAATGGATCTCCTCACCTAAAGGTTATGCACAGGAAATGACAAAAAAAGTGTGTCCAACAGCTAGAGAAAAATAGACCGAAAGGTCAGGCTGCAAAAGAATAAATACAGTGCTGAGGTAGAAGCTAAGGATAATTATTATTATTATTATTTATTTATATAGCGCCATTAGGTTCCATGGCGCTTTACATGAGGATAAGGGAGACAAGAACAAGTACACTAAATCTAGGCGATCAGGTACAGGAGGGGCAGGGACCCTGTCCACGAGGGCTCACAGTCTATGAGGGGCAGGTTGGGATACAGTACGATGGGGGAATGTCAGGTATGGGGTGGTCGCCTGGGTCTCATGGCAGGTTGTAGGCTTGACGGAATAGGTGAGTCTTCAGGTGACCCTTGAAGCTTCTCAGGGTAGGAGAGTGTCTGACGTGTTCAGGCAGGGAGTTCCAAAGTAAGGCAGATGCCCGGGAGAAGTCCTGGACTCGGTTGTGCGAAGAGGTGATGAGGGGAGCAGAGGAGGAGTAGGAGCAGAAGTTGCGTGAGGGTAGGTATCGGAGACCAGGTCGGAGATGTATGGTAGGGCCAGGTTTTGTATGGCTTTGTACGCCATGGTTAGTGTTTTGAATTGGGATCTCTTGGAGGCGGGGAGCCAGTGAAGGGCTTGGCAGAGGGGGGAGACAGGGGAGTAGCGGGAGGACAGGTAGATTAGTCTAGCAGCGGAATTGAGGATAGACTGGAGAGGTGTGAGGGAGTTAGCTGGGAGGCCATTGAGAAGGAGGTTGCAGTAGTCAAGGCGGGAGATGATAAGAGCATGAATGAGTGTTTTAGCGGTGTCGTGGGTGAGGAAGGAGCGGACCTGTGAGATGTTCTTGAGCTGGAGCTGGAGGGATGTGGTGAGGGCATCGATGTGGGGCTTGAAGGATAGGGAGGAGTCAAGGATTACCCCGAGGCACTTGGCTTGGGGGACTGGGGAGAGGGCGCAGTCGTGGATAGGTTGGGAAGTGGGGGGGAATTTCTTGGGGGGGAAGACTATGAATTCAGTTTTGTCCATGTTGACTATAAGGAAGCGAGCAGAGAAGAAGGATGAGATGGCGGTGATGTCAGGGCTGGACAGGCAGATTTGGGTGTTGTCGGCGTAGAGGTGGTACTGGAGGCCGTGGGACTCAATGAGTTGCCCTAGGCCGAGAGTGTATATGGACAAAAGTAGGGGTTCCAGGACCGAACCTTGGGGGACTCCGACAGAAAGGGGGTAGGGTGAGGAGGAGGTGTGGGAGTGGGAGACGCTGAAGGACCGGTCTGCTAGGTATGAGGAGATCCAAGAGAGGGCAAGGTGGGTGATGCCGAGGGATTCCAGGATCCGGAGAAGAAGGGAGTGGTCAACCGTGTCGAAGGCGGCAGACAGGTCAAGGAGGAGGAGGATGGAGTAGTGGTGTTTGTTCTTGGCAGTCAGTAGGTCGTTGGTGACTTTGGTCAGGGCTGTTTCGGTGGAATGGAGGGGAAGCCGGACTGTAGGCGGTCAAAGTGGGAGCACGAGGAGAGGTGAGAGGACAGTTCAGAGTGGACGTGCTGTTCAAGTAGCTTAGAGGCGAATGGGAGAAGAGATATGGGGCAATAGTTAGAGACAGAGGTAGGGTCAAGTGAGGTTTTTTTTAGGATGGGCATGATTAGGGCGTGTTTGAAGGCCGAGGGGAAGGCGCCAGTGCTAAGTGATAGGTTAAAGAGGTTGGTGAGGGCTGGGATGAAAATGAAGGTGTGGTTCGGAATGAGGTGGCATGGGAGCGGGTCGTGGGTGCTGGTGGTGAGGTGTGATTTTGACAGGAGGGAGGAGAGTTGGTCTTCAGTTATGGGGGGGAAGTGGCTGATGGAGGAGGAGGACAGTGTAGGTGTGAGGGGGAGTTGTGGGGATAGTGGACCAAAGCTGTTTCTGATCTTGTCGATCTTCTCCTTGAAGAAGGTCGCAAAGTCTTCAGCAGAGATGAGGGGAGAAGGGGGAGGAGCAGGCGGGCGAAGTAAGGAGTTGAAAGTTTTGAAGAGCTGTTTGGGGTTGTGGGACAGAGAGGTTATTAGGGATGAGAAGAACGCTTGCTTGGCAGTAGTAAGTGCCGTCTTGAAGTCAGTGATGGATTGCTTGAACAGAGCAAAGTGCTCGGAGATGCGGGACTTTTTCCATCTCCTCTCGGCGACCCTGGACGTCCGTCTCAGGTTTTTAGTGAGGGTGGTGTGCCAGGGTTGCCTGTTAATGCGTGGAGCATGGAGAGTGAGGGGGGCGGCTAGGTCGAGAGCATTCGTTATTGTGGTGTTGTATAGGGTGGTGGCAATGTCAATGTCGTCAGCGGAGCGTATGTTAGTGAGAGGGAGGAGGGATTCAGAGAATAAAGGAAGATCAAGATCTTTTAGGTTTCGGTGAGGGTGATCAAGTTTGTGGAGAGGGGGTAGCGTGAATCGCTGTGATGCGTTTCACTTGGGCTTCGTCATGAGGGAATTTTTTCAAGATATCATAAAGTGAAGAATTTATGAGAGCAAATATACAGAGGGTTCAAAACAATTTGCAAACCATTAATTAGCCTTAAAATAGAAAGGCCAGATTAGACTTCACCAAAAAAAATCTAAAAAGCCAGCCCAGTTCCCGAGAAGCATTTTTTGGACAGCTGAGACTAAGATCAACCTGTACCAGAATGATGGTAAGAAGAAAGTAATGGAGAAGGCTTGGAATGGCTCATTATCCATCCTCTGTAAAACATGGTGGAGGCAGTGTGATGATCGGAGCATGCACAGCTTCCAATAGCACTGGGTTACTAGTGATTATTAATGTGACTGAAGACCGAAGCAGCTGAAAATTCTGAAGTGTACAGGGATATACTGTACTTTTGTCTCATATTCAACCAAATGCAGCAAGGTTGATTGGACAGCGCTTCACAAAACAAATGGTCAGTAACCCAAAATATTCTGCAAATGCAAAACAGGAGTTTAGGATATTCTGCAATGGCCGAGCCAATCATCAGATCTCGGAACAATCAACCAATCAACGTTTCGACCCTTCGGGTCTTCGTCAGGCTAGGATATATATACAAAACAAAAAATCACAATTTTGTACAAAGAACAAATTAGTGGATGATCCATGTGAGTGGTGGAAAAAAAACCATTTATATAGTGTTTTTGTGGAGGGGTGATCATGTAGATGAAAGGTATTGTATACTGTGGGCTAGAGTGCTCGTGTACGTGTGAGTTTAAAAAAATATACTAGAGTGCAAAACGTATTATTGGCAGATGTGTATTGAAGTCAAAAGTCTCCTAGAAGGTTAGTGACTAGATGAAAAGTAAAATGAACAGTGCACAGGGGAAAGGAATTCTAATATGAGTCATGGAGAAGGAGTATGATCAAATTCAATACCTTGAAGTCCTAAGAATTGTAGACTTAGGTAGTGAAGTGTAAGAACTTCAGTTTTTGAAGGACCTGAGAGGGAAAGATAGGAATGTGGTGCTAATTAGTGTTTAATCTTAGGCTAGAGGAAACCAGTTTTTTGCTTAGGGAGAAATGGCTGTGCCATGAGTTCAAGCCTAGTTGAGGAACAGTACCTGTTGGTCTGACCAGCTCAGGATATGAGTGGGGTCGTGTGTCTTATTTGGATAAGACACTTCACTTAGGAAGAGAATCTGAATAATGCAGAGAACAAGGATTAAGGCTATTGATTCAGTACCAATGAACATAGAGAGTAAAATAAGGGTTTGGAGCACATACCTGCTAATTTAGCATGGGATGTGACTCCTGCCTGTAAAACATGATCAAAGTATTAGGAAGGGTTTCCAGGGATGGGGTTATAGTAAAAAGAACATGAATAAAAGGGCACAAGTACCTGAGACATCTGGGAACGCTGGTGGCAGTAGGGAGATCGGGTCAGGAGTGGAGTAGAGCGGCGTTCTGCCGCTCTAAATACTCAGGGAGGAGGAGGAACAGCTGACACGCGGAAGCGCATCACCCAACCGGATGTGCGTCATCCGCTGTCACCTCGCATGCGCGGGCACCATGTTGTTGGAGATGGAATCGTTCATAGGGGCGACATACCTACTGCGCATGCGCCACCGGAGAGTCGTGGGGCGCATGCGCGGAAGCGCTATAGGAAGAACTACATAGATGGGAATTCCAGTGTTAGGTTATTATATGAGGCGCTTCTGTGCTTATTACATGGGATATGTAGGTTGAAGCAAGAAGTGGGTTAGTAGTGGGTATGTAAATGAACCAAAACTAGTGTTTATGTGTAGCAATGGCTCAGGCATGCTTGGGAGAAAAAACAGCATAAAGTGACAATTCGGTGTTTTTAAACTCACACGTACACGAGCACTCTAGCCCACAGTATACAATACCTTTCATCTACATGATCACCCCTCCACAAAAACACTATATAAATGGTTTTTTTTCCACCACTCACATCACATCACTCACATGGATCATCCATTAATTTGTTCTTTGTACAAAATTGTGATTTTTTTTGTTTTGTATATATATTCTAGCACAATCCTGACGAAGACCCGAAGGGTCGAAACGTTGATTGGTTGATTGTCCTCACTCTTTGAAACAATTAAAAACCGCATTAAGCAAAACTCCAAGTTCCGAATCCTATGTTGTGCCAGGGATAGATATTGATTATCCTACCGGTTTTTTTTTTTCCCTTTGAGCACTCCACCTAGTGGTTGAGCTAGATTTTATATATTATATACGAGACTTCATTTATCAAGCTCCCACTGATCCTGGTTTTTGTTCATGGCTTCTTTTGGCCTATTCTCATATAATGAGGAACAAACCAACGAAATTCTCTCATCAGTCAAGGAAACTGATAATTTTTTGAACATTTCCAATAAAGAAATAAAGTCTAGAGACTATGAAAAAGAACTTAAAAAATATTCTTCTCTAGAATTGCACGCGTATACATTGGCTCAATATACAAAAGCCAAACGCATCCCTAGAGGCTTGCGAGTAGGATTACGACCAACACTGTTTCACGATAATGAGGAGTTTTGCCAGTTGTTCGAGAACATCCTTAATAAATGCTCCCTAGATCTTATGGTACTAAGCATTAAGTTCATCCAAGAAGAATTGGTGAAGGTAAAGGAGCAAATTCTCAGCATTGAAAATCAACTTACAAATACCTTGTCTCCGGCTGATCTGACATCTCTGAAAACCAAGACTGAAAAAATCATCCTAGATTTTACCAACGATCTCAAAGGTAGAAAACGTTCCGAGTTCCTAAGAGACCAGGACGACTACTTGAAAAATCAAGTTTATAGATGGCGCTATACAACTCTCCCAGACCGTCCAAGAAACCGACAAGGTTCCTCCGGCTCTTCAGGCTCGGACGGAGGCCGGGGGCGTGGAAGAGGAGGACGGGGGAAGTCACGCCAGCCTTTTTTAGATCCCAAACTGGCACCACCCAGATACCCGCCAGCGCCATCACGAGAGACAACAGATAACGACGACGAAGGGGGCATGGACGAGGACGCCTTTGCAGAGAATCGAATGCAGACCCGGTCTCAGGTAACGAAAACCTCATTTTCAACATTTCCTCCTACCTTCTCTCACCAGCAGAGATTCGGGTCCTTCAGAAGGGACTCTCTTTTTGCCCTACCCCACCCTTCGACACCTTTAAGGTCCAACAGGAACTCAACAGATTTTACAGGACACTGAGATTGAAGGTACATTTCAGCAACCTGCCGGCCACAAACGTGACAGCTCCAACACCAACAGATATGGTAACACCCGAAATGGTGACTTTACAAGATCTGGGACTAAGGAAAACTTCTAGTTTTCAACCACCAAAATCCTCACATCCGGTCGAAACATTTATTGGTTTAGTCAATGATTCTATAAATTCTGTCTGTAAAGGTATTAACAAAGGTGATTTTCACCTCAGACACAATACCACTAGAGAAGAAACAATGGCTCTACAAAGTCTTAAAAATAACAAACAAATTATCAAACCTGCCGACAAAGGGGGTGCCATTGTTATCCAGAATAAAAAAGATTACCTAGCAGAGATTTACAAACAACTATCTCATAAGAATACGTATATACCTCTTCGTAATGATCCTCTTGTAGGTATTAAATCAAAAATATCTGACCTAATTAAAAAACATGTCACAATGGGGAATATTGACAAAAAACTTGCAGACTACCTCCAGAATCAACACCCAATAACACCGGTAATTTATATTTTACCGAAAATTCATAAAGACCTCGAACACCCTCCAGGAAGACCGATAGTAGCTTCAACTGACTCCGTGTTATCCCCATTATCCATCACACTTGAAAAAATTCTCAGCCCGCTAATTCCAGAAATAGAGTCGTTCATTCGTGACACCAAAGACTTTCTCAACCATATCCACAGAATTACACCAGTACCACCCACAAGTATACTGACCACTCTGGATGTCAACAGCCTCTATACGAGCATAGATCACCAGCTCGGTTTGGAGGCTGTTGACTGGTTCCTCAAGAAACTGGAACCTACTAACAAGTCAAAGAGAACATTTTGCTTGGACATGTTGGAGCTTGTCCTTACTAATAACTACTTTCTATTTGAGGACAAGTTCTACTTACAAAAACGGGGGACCGCGATGGGTGCTAACGTAGCACCCCCGTACGCAAACATCTATATGGCTAAATTCGAAACAGACCATGTATACAGCAACATACTCTTCCAGACATATGCCATGGTATGGTTGAGATATATTGTCTTCTGCATTTGGACGGGCACACTCGAATCCTTTAACGTTTTTGTAAGTGAGATCAACACTAAAACCCAAAATCTTACCTTCACATCACATACCGACCGAGACAAAATCAATTACCTGGATATACTCATACTAAAAGACCCCAGTGGGTCCCTCAGTAGTGACCTTTATACCAAACCAACAGACCGTAATAGCCTATTACACTGGACCAGTTGCCATCCCAGACACATGAAAATGTCCTTACCTAACTCACAACACCAAAGGGTCGACCGTATAGTGAGCAACGGAAATCGTAGAACAACTAGACATGACGAAATGACTAAGAAATTAAAAAACAGGGGCTACCCATATGAGTTCTGCAATACCAGGTTTAAAACTGGTCAGGGAATGCCAAAACCAGCCAACAAGAGGTTCAAATTCATTAACACATACTACCCATTTTCACCTCTTGTCAAAAAAGCAATACAACAACATTGGCCCCTACTTGGCAGAGCGTATCCCGTGATTTCAGAATTTAAAAACCCCCCTTTGATCTGCCATAAAAGGGCCCCCAATCTGAAACAATTACTTGTAACGGCCGACGTTGGTTCTGCTATCGCTCCACTCAGACAGAAGACCTTGGGTACAGCACGAAGGGGCACTTTTCCTTGTTTAGGCTGTGCACAATGTACGAATGTCACAAAAGGGGACTCATTCACGCACCCAAGGTCAGGAAAGAGATTTAATATTAATGGGTTTAATACGTGTGACTCCAGTTATGTAGTGCATCTAATTAAGTGCCCGTGCGGTCTCGGATATGTTGGGGAGACCACCCAGCATATCCGAGACCATATAAGCAAACACAAGTCCACTATTAGGTGTCAGAACACTCTGTTACCGATACCAGCCCATTTCATCGACAAAAAACACAATTTGAGTCAATTGAAATTCCAAGTGATCGACCAGGTACCCATTGCAAGACGGGGGGGTGACCGTATCCGGATACTCAAGGAAAGAGTCTTACTGGATCCACCATTTAAATACACTCACCCCATTGGGACTCAATAGGGAATTTGAATTGCTCTATTAATTGGTAATATGAAAATGTTTTGGTAGCCTGGAATACTCTATTATAAATATCCAAAAAAGTGTTGATAAGGTATAATGATTCACACAGAACCTTTCACAATGTATAACTATGTCCCTTAGGATTCTGTGTAGTAGCATAAAATATATCCTATATATCTGATTTTATTCTAATTTTTGTCTTTTCTATCGTAGAAATAACAAGATTTGTGACGTATTCTCCATGAGATATCTTCAACTGGGCACCACCACTGTATCTGCACCAATCTTTGTGGAAACACCGAATTGTCACTTTATGCTGTTTTTTCTCCCAAGCATGCCTGAGCCATTGCTACACATAAACACTAGTTTTGGTTCATTTACATACCCACTACTAACCCACTTCTTGCTTCAACCTACATATCCCATGTAATAAGCACAGAAGCGCCTCATATAATAACCTAACACTGGAATTCCCTTCTATGTAGTTCTTCCTATAGCGCTTCCGCGCATGTGCCCCACGACTCTCCGGTGGCGCATGCGCAGTAGGTATGTCTCCCCTATGAACGATTCCATCTCCAACAACATGGCGCCCGCGCATGCGCGGGTGACAGCGGATGACGCACATCCGGTTGGGTGATGCGCTTCCGCGTGTCAGCTGTTCCTCCTCCTCCCTGAGTATTTAGAGCGGCAGAACGCCGCTCTACTCCACTCCTGACCCGATCTCCCTACTGCTACCAGCGTTCCCAGATGTCTCAGGTACTTGTGCCCTTTTGTTCATGTTCTTTTTACTATAACCCCATCCCTGGAAACCCTTCCTAATACTTTGATCATGTTTTACAGGCAGGAGTCATATCCCATGCTAAATTAGCAGGTATGTGCTCCAAACCCTTACTTTACTCTCTATGTTCACTGGTACTGAATCAATAGCCTTAATCCTTGTTCTCTGCATTATTCAGATTCCCTTCCTAAGTGAAGTGTCTTATCCAAATAAGACACACGACCCCACTCATATCCTGAGCTGGTCAGACCAACAGGTACTGTTCCTTAACTAGGCTTGAACTCATGGCACAGCCATTTCTCCCTAAGCAAAAAACTGGCTTGCTCTAGCCTAAGATTAAACACTAATTAGCACCACATTCCTATCTTTCCCTCTCAGGTCCTTCAAAAACTGAAGTTCTTACACTTCACTACCTAAGTCTACAATTCTTAGGACTTCAAGGTATTGAATTTGATCATACTCCTTCTCCATGACTCATATTAGAATTCCTTTCCCCTGTGCACTGTTCATTTTACTTTTCATCTAGTCACTAACCTTCTAGGAGACTTTTGACTTCAATACACATCTGCCAATAATACGTTTTGCACTCTAGTATATTTTTTTAAACTCACACGTACACGAGCACTCTAGCCCACAGTATACAATACCTTTCATCTACATGATCACCCCTCCACAAAAACACTATATAAATGGTTTTTTTCCACCACTCACATCACATCACTCACAAGGATCATCCATTAATTTGTTCTTTGTACAAAATTGTGATTTTTTGTTTTGTATATATATCCTAGCACAATCCTGACGAAGACCCGAAGGGTCGAAACGTTGATTGGTTGATTGTCCTCACTCTTTGAAACAATTAAAAACCGCATTAAGCAAAACTCCAAGTTCCGAATCCTTTGTTGTGCCAGGGATAGATATTGATTATCCTACCGTTTTTTTTTTCCCTTTGAGCACTCCACCTAGTGGTTGAGCTAGATTTTATATATTATATACGAATCATCAGATCTTGACCCCACTGAGCATGCATTTCACATGAATAAGACAAAACCTAAAACAAAAAACAAATGAAGTGAATTGCAGTAAAGGGATGGCAAAGCATCACCATCACAAAGGAAAAAAATCGGCGTTTGGTGACATCCGTGTCTTCCGGACTGCAGAAGATTCTCTACAAAGTGTTAAAAATGAACATTTTATTTATAGTAAATTTATCCGATTACTTTTGAGCCCATGAAAAGAGAAGGCTTTGAAGACATATGGTTTCAATTCCTAAATGTTTCACAGGATATTTTAGTTGCACACATTAATTTCCAATGGTCTTCAGCAAAATGGCTCAGATTTTGGCACCATTTTACTGATGTCCATTTTATTGGACATCAGCGTGCGCATGCGCCACTTGACACGCCATTTTGCTGCAGACCGTCAGGAGATGAATGTTCATAAGCACCGTCCTTGCAGCAGTCGGTGCTAGAGTGCTGTTTTTTTTTTTTTAAAAAAAAAAAAAAAAAAAAAGAGGACCGTATAAACACTGCGTGGCTGCAGCAGTCCTGCCCTGATACACAAAAAGGAGAAATCTGCACTTTAGGTATCTATTATATCAATATTATAGGGCCATTAGGACCAAAGATTTACGTTACCATATTAAAACTTCATGACAGGTTGCATGTAACAAAACTTACACCAAACTAAAATAACAAAAATAAAACCATGATTCATAAAAGTTTTCTTTACTTGCCTTTATTCAGATTTTTTTTTTTTCATTTTAATGATTCATCATTCAAGATTTATTTTCATTACAAAAGTTAATTCATTATTTAGATTTATAGCGAAATTGTCAGCTAAAAAAAAAAACATACAGTGGGTACAGAAAGTATTCAGACCCCTTTAAATTTTTCACTATTTCATTGTAGCCATGTGGTAAATTCAATAAAGCTCATTTTTTCTCATTAATGTACACTCTGCACCCCATCTTGACTGCACAAATATCTACATTTTTTTTTTTTTTTTTCAAATTTATTAAAAGAAAACTGAAATATCACATGGTCATAAGTATTCAGACCCTTTGCTTAGACGCTCATATTTAAAGGGATCCTGTCACCTCCAAAAAGCCACCTAAGCTACAAAAACATGTCCGTGCATCATCTTATGACCATTCTCACACTCCTTTAGTCTGCTAAATGTTTTCTGTAAAAGTACATAAAAACATTTTTATACTTACTCATTATCGATTATAATGAGTGGGGAGCATATTTGTTAGCCCTCAGGGCGTGTTTATTTGCTGCCTTGGTCGTCATAAGATCACGCCCTAATGGGCGTGATCTTTTATTCATATTCTAGGCAGGTCCTGCCTGCTTTCCACGTCGCTGGCTGGGCTGTAAGCTTTCCTGAAAAGATGGGTTTTCAGGTTTCCGTCTGAAAGATTCGAGCGTGGTGGATAATCTGACGTGTTGGGGCGCAGAATTCCAGAGGATGGGGGATATTCGGGAGAAATCTTGGAGGCGGCTGTGTGAGGAACGGATACGTGTAGAGGAGAGGAGGTGCTCTTGGGAAGATCGAAGATTACGTGAGGGAAGATAGTGGGACATTAGTTCAGAGATATTACGTAGGAGACAGTTTATGGATAGCTTTGTAGGCCAGTGTTAGTAGCTTGAAGTGCATTCGTTGGGGAATTGGAAGCCAGTGGAGGGATTTGCAGAGGGGAGATGCAGGGGAGTATCAAGGAGAGAGGTGGATTAGTCGGGCAGTAGAGTTGAGGACAGGCTGGAAAGGTGCAAGAGTGTTAGCAGGGAGGCCACAGAGGAGAATGTTGCAGTAGTCAAGGCGGGAGATGATGAGGATGACAGTCTGTCACTCTTTGTCTATTGTATTTTTAACTTGTTTATAACCTTTTCTAATGTACAGCACCATGGAATCAATGGCACTCTATAAGTATTAATAATAATAATTCTAAATGGCATGTGTGGGGAAATCCAGACACTGCTCGTCACCTGCCAAATATAAGCATGCTAGGTGGTGTATTTCAGCTGCAGGAACAGGACGAATGGTTGCAATTGAAGGAAACATGAATGCAGCCAAGTACAGAGATTATCCTGGATGAAAACCTCTTCCACAGTGCTTTGGACCTCAGACTTAGACTCATAAGGTTCACCTTCTAACAAAAGAATGACCCTAAGCACACAACTAAAAAAACAAAGGAGTGGCTTCAGAACAACTTTGACCATTCTTGACAGGCCCAGCCAGAGCCCTGACCTAAACCCAATTGAGCATTTGGATAGACCTGAAAAATGGCTGACCACCAATGTTCACCATCCACATCCAATCTGACAGAACTTAAGAGGATCTGCAAGGAAGAATGGCAGAGGATACCGAAATCCAGGTGTGAAAAACTAGTTGTTTCATTCCCAAGAAGACTCATGGCTGTACTAGCTCAAAAGGGTGCTTCCACTCAATACTGAGAAAAGGGTCTAAATACTTATGATCATGTTAATATGTCAGATTTTCTTTTTTAATATAGTTGCACAAATATCTACGTTTTTTTTCAGTCAAGATGGGGTGCAGAGTGTATATTAATGAAACTTTCTGTACCCACTGTACACTGCAGGTGAATAGAGTTTCAAACATATTTGGCTCGCTTATTGGAAGAAAGGATACAGGGAGAAAATTAAATTATGGTCTTCTATTAGCTGCTCGTCATCAAGGCAGAGCAGGAACCTGAGAAAGTCACTACTCCCTACACCAGGGGTGGGGAACATTTTTCTGCCAAGGGCTATTTGGAAATTTCTACAATCCTTCAGGGGGCCGAACAAAATAATCAATTTGAAAATTCCAATTATAATTGGTTAAACAATCAGCTCACCCCTACTGTGATGGCTGGAGTGGCTTCTCTTTGGCGTGGCTGAGATGTTAAGTGATATTGATCATGTTGCTTCCATATTTGCTAAAGCCCTAGACATCCAGGAGAGGCTGGGAGCATATACAGCACAGCACTGGGGAGGCAGAGTCTGGGCATATACATCACTGGGATTGGATTTAAAGGGCAGGCAGTCGGCAAAACGTGACTGCCAGCCCAAGCACTATGGCCCCCAGGAATCTGCCTGGGGGAAGCAGAAAATGGCATCAAGGGCCGTATGTGGCCCTGGGGTCTGAGGTATCCCACCCCTGCCCTAAAAAGTGAGTGCGCATTAATCACTCCCATGACTGACAGCCTGCTCAGCAGCATGTGTGTTCAGTGTGTGTCTAGAGCAAGTTCTCAAGTCAAGGAGTGTTTGGAGTTATCACAGCATGCTCTCCATAAAGTGATTGGTGACTGTTATAGCCCCCCCAACATTTGGCGAGAGGCTGCTGGGAGAATATAACTTCATGTTTTACTCATCGCTGCTCTTCCTGTAAGCCTGCCTTGCTGATCAATTTAAAATATTTTTTACCTGCTGATTATTAATATGTCTGCAGGTAAATAGTGTTTGTTTAGCTGTCAGGTTTCCTTTAATGGACTGAAAATTCTGATCTAGATACTAGCTTTTGATGCTTGAGCACATTTTTCATTCACACATGTCAGGGCTCCATTTATTACTCATCACTATAAAATCAATCCTGTCTGTGTGCTTAAAAGTAAAGCAGGTTGGCAGTATGTAATTGAAATCAATGGGCTGGGGGTAACTAATTAAAAACACTGATATGTTAAAGTGGGTTTAATATAAGGTGTTAGTCATCGCAATCATTGCGTTACATTCATTCATATTTTTATATCTTATCGGGGTACAAGGATATCACAATCTATCAGTCAAATCAAAAGCCTTTATCGATGCTTAGGGTCCTGCGTGTCACATGTTCTATCTTTCCAGAGACATATTCCGTTAGGCTGATTTGATAGTTTGCTAGCATCTTGAGCATCAGGCGCAAGTTCAGCCACCACTGTTCTTTTGGCATCCTGTGTCTAAATGAGAAAATTAAAAGAATACAGGTTAATTTAACTCTTTCGTGCCAGTGTCTGTATTCACCTTCCTGACCAGAACCATTTTTTTCATTTCTACACAGTGTCACTTTATGTGGTAATAACTCAAACACTCACTGAATTGATTGATTGAGATTGATTGTGATTGAGGTTGTTATTTCATGACACATTGTACTTAATGTTAGTGGTAAATTTAGGTCCATATTATTTGAGTTTATGAAAAAAGAAAATGACAAACTTTTTGAAAATTTACATCTTTGAATTTATCCCCTTAAACCAGGTCATTATAACACACAGGGTTCGGAACAGAAGAAGCACTATTTAACTTTTGGAGCACAAGACTGGCTGGAATCGATAGCCATGTCATGTTTGCAGAACCCCAGATTTGCTTAAATCCCCAAAAGTTACCCCACTTTGGAAACCACATTCCTCAAGGAATTTATCCAGAGGTACTTCACAGAATTTTGTAACTTTGAACTGCACAAAATGAAGAAAATTCCCACAAAAATATAGCTTTGGCAACAATTTTTTTTTATTTTGTACAAGGTTAATCAGAGAAAATGGCCCATACTTAGTAGTGCAATTTCTCCTGAGTGCAACACCACCTTATGTTTGTGTTTCCCTGTATTTCAATTGCCAGCCAAGGGAAAGATAGACAGCCCTTAGTTATCCAGGAATCAAAAATACAGTGAAGCTCTATGTCATTTTTTATTTTTACACTACTGTACTATGACGTCAGGTTCATTGCCCAAGGCAACCACAGACACCGGCCATATTGATAATGGGTGCAACAGTCAATCACAGACACTGTCACAGAGAGTGGACATTTGTGATTGGCTGTTGGAGCCAGTGCAGTAACCTGGACACAGCCCATATATTCTAACATCTATCGTGCAGTGAATAATCAGGAAGTTAAATGAACAGCCCCGGAACTACAAGTGTGGGTACCTGGTAAATAATCACGCTGATGTTTAATTACCGTTTTGTTCCTTTTTACAGGCAGTATCATGGACTTCTCAGGGAGGTCCGTGTCCTAACAATAGTTGTTTAGTACGGACCCTGGATTTTACAGTTCGGGTTCGCCCATCCCTACCCATAAGTCACGCCATTTTACAAACTACATTGTTTATTGAATTCATCTAAGAGTGCAGTGAACAAATTTACACGTGTGCTTCACATAATTTGATACCATTGGGCACTGAATAAAAAAATTTACATTTTTCTTTCACTAAAATGTTTTAGTGCCAAGTTTTATGTGCAATTTCTTCCAAGTACACCATAATATAGCACAGATTTTGCTGTTCTAGTTTGAGAGTGCCACATAACATTGACAGAACCCTCACACCATCTACACCTCTCAATGAGTTCATGTAGGGGGTGCAGTGAGCATATTGACACCACAGATGTGTCAGAGTTTTATACTACTATATTTTAATTTAAAAATAATTACAGTACATTTTTATCACAAAAATCTGATTTTATACCCATATTTTACATTGGGAAATGGGTAAAAATGGCAACAAAATTTCTCAATTTCTGTTAAATGTGGCAATTCCCCAGATGTGGCTGTACACTACTGCTTAGCCACACGGCAAGATTCAGAAGGGAAGCAGCCCTATTCGACTACTCTAGGGAAATTGAGCACAGATTTCCCTAGAATAGTTTTTAGACTTCATATACAGAGCCCCTAAGTGCCAGAAAAACAGAAACCCCCCTCACGTGGCCCTATTTTGGAAATTACAGCCCTCTGGGAATTTATCTATGGGTGTAGTGACAATTTTGACTCCATGGGCATTTAAGAAATGAGCAGCATGGATGCTGCGGAGTGAAAATTGGAAATCTTTCATTGCAGTGCCTAGTACATTTTAGTTCCCAGTACATTGTGCCCAGCTTATGCTTCTTGACACCTGCACCCGGTAAATTAACTGGTATCTCCTCACTACATTAAAGGGGTTTTCCTACGAACAAAGTTAATTTTAATAAATAGATCTTGGAATAATAATAATTTCCACAACTGGATGTGTTTAAAAAAAAGTGTTCCTTCTCTAGCCGCCGCTGAGCGTTTGGTACCTGACCTGTCTCTTCTGGAGTGGAGGAGGAGGGGGATCCAGTGTGTCTCGGAACTGATGGATTTGTCCGGTCATATCCAACAATTCTCCGCCCTCTCTCAGACCTTTGCCTTACCAAAAACCACTTTTTATCGGTACTTGCAGCTCAGACACCTCCTGACCACCATGGTTTGGCCTGTCCCGGACCTGGTCTCTATGGATCCAGGACTTCAGTCCTTCATGAAGGCTGGGGGCACTGCTAGGCATGGAGTGTCTATCATGTATAAGGCTTTACTGTGTTCCGAGGAGAACCTTAAACTTCCTTACATGCAGAAATGGGAAGTAATATTGTCCTTCTTTGCCTCTTGGGAGGAATGGCGAACGGCCGCGACACATGCCTCTCACTACTCTTCCTGTGTGACGCATTTGGAACAGTCCCAAAAAAACTCAAATGCAATGGTACCATACACCGGAGCGTCTAGCACGCTTTGCTCGGAGCTCTCCCCGGACCAGTCCCTATTGCTGGAGGGGTTGTCAGGTTCCTGGAGACACTCTGCATATGTGGTGGGGCTGCCCTGTGATCCGTCTTTTTTGGAAGGGGGTGGAATCTTTGTTGCTGGAACTGACGGGGCTTAATACCCCCTATCTCCCCCAAATGGTAATACTGGGCATTGGACTGGAGCACATCCCTGCTCCAATACGCCCTATTTACACCAATGTTCTTATTGCAGCCAGACAATGCCTCGCGGCGACGTGGAGATCAACAGCAGCTCCTTCCCTGGCAGACCTGGTGATTAAACTCAACACTCACTTCCAGTACGAGTTGATACTATCTCATACACTTTCTAAAAGGAACAGAGTGCTTACCTGGTGGGACCCTTGGGCCACCTCTGTACATAACACTGTGCACGTATAATTGTTTTCTTGCCAACCTCTCACTGTTACCCTCTCCCCTCCGATCCCTTTTTACTCCCTCCCACCCCCATTCCTTAACCCCCGTCCCCCCCCCCCCTAACTCTTATGTTAATGTTGGGTTTCATGATTATAGCCCTATCTGCTGATTGACTTGTATTGTCCTTATATTTTCTGACAAATTTTAATAAACACTTATTGGTTAAATAAAAAAAAAAAAAAAAAAAAAGTGTTCCTGTATTGAGAATCTTATATATGTGCCCCCGGCTATGTACACTTTAATTCTTGATTCTGACCGTGCATGGAATACGGTCTGATCATACCACAAATCCTGGACAAGGGGGAGGAAAGAGAGTATACAGACATCACAGCACAGAATTGCAAATAATTCTTTATTAAAGTAAAATATTTTTTACAAACAGGCAAGGACGTCTTTTACCTCACAAGAAGAATCTGCTATGGATCTTGTACTGTCCTATCTATATACTATTTTACGTCCTCCCCTGCCCAAAAGATTGAGTATGATAAGACTGTGTTCCATGCATGGTCAGAACCAAGAACAAAACTGTACAAAACAGGGGCACATGTATAAGATTATCTTTTTTTTAATCCTAGAAAAATTATGGAAATTATTGTTATTCCAAGATCTATTGATTGAAATGAACTTTAAAATTAACTTTGTTCGTGGGAAAAAGGAGAATTTTGTATACTTACCGTAAATTCCTTTTCTCTTAGCCTCTAATTGGGGGACACAGGACCGTGAGTGTTATGCTGCTGTCCACTAGGAGGCGACACTAAGCAATCTGCAAAAGAGTAACAGTGGCTCCTCCTCCTCAGTATACACCCCTGGGGCAGGCACTGCCTCCTCAGTTTTGTGCTAAAGCAGTAGGAGAATTAACAAGGTAAACCAATACCAACAAAGCCTGGCAAGGCCATAAAGTAACAATATAAGAGTAACAAAAACCACTAGAAACAAGGCCGTATGGCCAAGAGGGTGGGTGCTGTGTCCCCCAATTAGAGGCTAAGAGAAAAGGAGTTTACGGTAAGTATACAAAATTCTCCTTTTCTCCTTCGCCTTATTGGGGGACACAGGACCGTGGGACGTCCCAAAGCAGTCCCTGGGTGGGAAAGACAATGGAACTAATGATACTGAACAGGTCAGTGAACAGAGAAATACCTACAGGTGGGCAACCGCCGCCTGAAGGATGCACCTACCCAGACTAGCGTCCGCCGAGGACTGGGTATGAACACGGTAGTGCTTGGTAAAAGTGTGTAAACTCGACCAGGTGGCCGCCTTACACACTTGGAGAGCCGAGGCTTGGTGCCGAATGGCCCAGGAGGCCCCCACGGCTCGGGTAGAATGTGCATTGATCCCCGCTGGAAGAGGAGTAGTTTTCATCTTGTAGGCCTCTTGGATAGCTGATCTAATCCACCTAGCCAGTGTAGCCTTCGAAGCTGGCATACCCTTACGGGGGCCTTCCGTCAGAATGAACAGAGCGTCTGACTTACGGAAATGTGCAGTTCTGGAGACATAAATGCGAAGCGCCCTGACGAGATCCAGAGTATGCAGGGCTCGTTCGAACCTGTGAACCGGAGCAGGGCAAAAGGAAGGCAATGAAATATCCTCATTCAAATGAAAAGAGGAGACAACCTTAGGCAGGAATGACGGCACCGGACGGAGGACGACCTTGTCCTGATGGAACACCAGGAAGGGTGGCTTACAGGAAAGCGCCGAGAGTTCGGACACTCGGCGAAGAGAAGTGATAGCCACTAGAAAAACCACCTTCAGAACCAGAAAGTGGAGGGAGATATCCCGAAGAGGTTCAAAGGGAGGTTCCTGCAGAGCCGTAAGTACCAGGTTAAGGTCCCATGTATCTAACGGTCGTTTGTACGGAGGGACGATGCGATTAACTCCTTGGAGAAAAGTTTTAACCTGCGGCTTAACAGCAAGGCGACATTAAAAAAGTACTGAAAGAGCCGAAACCTGACCCTTAAGGGAACCTAGTGAGAGACCAGACTCCAACCCCGACTGAAGGAACCCTAGAACTAGCGGCAAGGAATAGGGAAGAGGGGGTTGATCTCGAGAAGAGCACCATGCGAAGAAAGCTTTCCAGGTGCGATGATAAATTTTCGCCGATGCACACTTCCGTGCTCTGATCATAATGCTCTGAATAACGGCAGGGGAGAAACCCGCTTGGGTTAGTACCCAGGTCTCAAGGGCCACGCCATCAAATTCAGGGCGTCTGAATTCTGGTGGTAAAACGGGCCCTGCGACAGAAGGTCGGGACGACAAGGGAGGCGCCAAGGAACGTCCGCCGCGAGCTGGACGAGATCGGCGTACCATGCCCGTCTGGGCCAGTCTGGGGCTATGAGAATGAGTTGAATGCCCTCTTGTTTGATCTTCCGCACTACTCTGGGAATGAGAGGCAGAGGAGGGAAGATGTAAGGCAGCTGGAACTGGGACCAGTTCTGAACTAGGGCATCCGCCCCTAGTGCTCGCGGGTCGTGAGATCTGGCCATAAACATGGGAACCTTCGCGTTGAGGCGAGATGCCATCAGGTCTACGTCCGGGGTCCCCCAGCGACGGCAGATTTGTTGGAACACGTCGGGGTGTAGGGACCACTCTCCCGAGTCCATGCCCTGGCGACTGAGAAAATCCGCTTCCCAGTTCTCCACTCCTGGGATATGAACTGCTGACAGCGTTGAGTTCGTCGATTCTGCCCAGTGTAGAATGCGTTGCACTTCGTGCATGGCCTGGAGACTGTGGGTTCCGCCTTGATGGTTGATGTATGCCACGGCCGTGGCATTGTCCGACTGAATTCGGACTTGTGTTCCTGCCAGCATGGAATGAAAGGCCTTCAGAGCTAAAAATATGGCTCGGATTTCCAGGATATTGATGGGCTCGGCCGACTTCGCTGGGGACCATGTTCCCTGCGCTGTGTGATGACGATGTACTGCGCCCCATCCGCTGAGGCTTGCGTCGGTGGTGACTATCTTCCAGCAAACCGGTAGAAAGGATCTCTCCCTTGTGAGGGAACGAGGTTTGAGCCACCAATGGAGGGAACTCCTTGCTGCAGGTGACAACCGGAATAATTTGTCCAGGGCAGAAGGATTCCTGTTCCACGAAGTCAGAATTGCCCGTTGGAGGGGCCTGAGGTGAAGTTGAGCAAACGGCACCGCTTCCATAGAGGCAACCATCCTCCCCAAGACTCTCATGGCGAACCGAAGCGAATGAGGACACGGCCGTAGAAGACTGTGGACCCCCTGTCGAAGGGCCTTTGCCTTGTCCTGAGGGAGGAGGACCAGACTCCTGGGGGTGTTGAAAAGCATCCCGAGGAATGTTAGAGATTGTGACGGAACTGGCGATGACTTCCGCAGATTCACCAACCAGCCTAGCCGACGCAGGGTGTCCACCGTGATGGAAACACTCTGCTGACACTCCCTGAAGGAGGGGGCTTTGATGAGCAAATCGTCTAGGTATGGTAGGACTACCATTCCTCTTGTGTGCAGTATGGTCATGACAGCCGCCATGACCTTGGTGAACACCCTGGGAGCCGTCACTAGGCCGAACGGGAGGGTCACAAACTGATAATGATCCCGGTCGATGGCGAATCGGAGAAACCGCTGGTGAATTGTCGCGATCGGGATATGGAGGTAAGCGTCCTGTATGTCGATGGACGCGAGAAATTCGTCCTTCTCCATGGACGCTATGATGGAGCGCAGTGACTCCATGCGGAAATACCGAACCTTCACGAAGGAGTTTAACTGTTTCAGATCTAGAATGGGGCGAACAGCCCCTCCTTTTTTGGGTACCACAAACAGGTTCGAGTAGAACCCTTGGAAGCGTTCGGCTGGCGGTACCGGAATGATGCCACCGGCTTTCAAAAGGGAATCGACCGCCTGAAAGAAGGCGCGAGCTTTGGGGGAATGAGCAGGTGGGATTGACAGAAAAAAGCGATTTGGAGGATGGGCCGTGAATTCTATGGTGTATCCGGAAGACACCAAGGTGTGTACCCACTTGTCGTCGGTAGAAGCGAGCCAGACCTGACGAAAGCGAGAAAGTCGGCCGCCAACCTGAATAGTGTCTCCCGAAGGGGGAGAGTCAGGAAGAAGAAAATCTGCTGGGCTTTGAGCCCTTGGATCTGGACTGGCGGGAATGGGACTTCCAGTTTGCACCAGTCTTCCGTGTCGTCTGGGTGCGTTCCCTACGGGGGGACCTATTGGCCGTCGTCGGGGGTTTCGAGACTGACCAACCAAAGGAGTTCCGAAAGGACCGGAAACGGGTTTGTTGGCGACGAGAGAAGGGTCGCTTAATCTGACGTTGTGGAAGAGAGGTACTCTTACCCCCAGTGGCATCTGAAATCAATTGATCCAGCTTTTCGCCGAATAAACGGCCACCGTTGTAC
This sequence comes from Allobates femoralis, assembly GCA_033576535.1. Taxonomy (NCBI): domain Eukaryota; kingdom Metazoa; phylum Chordata; class Amphibia; order Anura; family Aromobatidae; genus Allobates; species Allobates femoralis. The sequence continues at coordinate 136,425,736 of JARQOC010000011.1, forward strand.
GGAAGGCAGGTGAGCGACTTTTTAGACGCTGCATCTGCTTTCCACTCTCTCAACCAGAGGGCTCGTCTGATGGTTATGGCGTTGGAAGCCGCAGCCGCGGCACAGTTAGCTGAATCGAAGGCAGCGTGCATGGAGTATTCGGCGGTCACCGCTATTTGGGCAACCTGGTCTAACAGGGCTGGATCGACCTGCAAAGACCGAAGGGCCGAGTGTACGGAATTAGCTCTAGTCATAATAGCCTTTGAGGCCCAAACCGAGGCAAAGGCTGGCCCTAGGGAAGAGCCTGAGGCCTCAAAGACGGACTTCGCCATCTGCTCCACCTGACGGTCAGTGGCGTCCTTTATGGATGAACTGTCCGGTAAGGACAGGAGGGTCTTAGTAGCGAGACGAGAAACAGGAGGGTCCACCTGTGGCGGATCCGTCCAATCCTGGGTGACCTTAGGCAGAAAAGGATAACGCGTTTCCAGAGCCTTACGGTTACCAAACCTTTTTTCAGGGTGTAACCTATGTTTTTTGAGGATTTCCTGGAACTCTGGATGGTCCGAGAAATGCTTATGTGGTCTCCTGGCCCTTTTAAAAGACACCTTATGCTCTGGAGTATCAGCCGGAGGGTCTGACACCTCCAGAACCTGGTTAATGGAAGTAATTAAATCCTCCACCAATGCGACCGTATCGGTCGTATCCAAATCTAGGGAGTCATCTAAGTGATCCTCCGAGCTCGAAGAGCAGAGACCTTCGGAGTCCTGCGCGTCATCTTGACGCCTTCGGGATGCAGAGGCTGCAGAGCCTGCAGTGGACTCTGGAGAAGGTGGTGGTCTCTTACGGCCAGAGTCGGAGGCTGACGGGGCAGGGTCAGCAGTCTGTCGCGGTTCTGGGACTTCCGGCTGCGACGCAGAAGCCTGAACAGCGGCTGTAGGTGGCGAACGGGCTTGCATAAACTGCAGCAGTGTGTCAGACAATCTGTCCATGGACTGCGTCATATTCTGAGACATGACCGTGGCCCACGCAGGGGTAGGGTCAGGGGCACTGGGAGAAGCCCGGGTAGTGGGGGTCTCAGTATCCGCAGCCTGCGTGCAGCTCTCACAATGTGGCGAGGTGCATCCTGCAGGGAGGTCAGCCTGACAAATAGTGCAGGTAGCATAGTAAGTGCTGGCTGCCTTGGAGCCTTTCTTACTCTTATTGCCAGACATTGTGGTATGGACCAGTGAAAAATATATAAGGTAACCAGGAGTCCCCTGTGTAATCAGGCACTGTCTAGCTGTCCAGCTAGGTGCCTGGGCCCTTAGTTGAGGGCTGAGTAGGGTCACTGTGGGCTAACAGTGCCTGCTGCAGGGGATACAGGGGAGAGAGAGAGAGGGAGACAGAGAACCTCTGCAGAGGAGATCCCTGCAGAGGTCTTACCAGCCCCAGCGCCGCTGTGTGACAGGCCGCCTGGATCCTGTGTCCCCACGGATGGCTGAGGCCGGATCCACGTGCTGGGCTAATGGCGTCCGTGGAGAAGGAGGAAGGGGCGGAGCTAAACGGGCGGGCTCCTGTGCTGGAAAACGCGCCCGTTCTTGGCTCCGCCCCCAGTATGACGCGCGGTCAGTGTCATCCGGCGGGGCGGGACGGGGGCATGCAGTGGGTTGTGGCCTCCGCGCTAGGCCCAAGCCGGGGCCTCAATTAGTTGAGGCCTCCGGAAATAGTGAGGGGCCGGCGCGGAGGCGGGAAAACGGCGCTGGGGGGCCCAGAACAACGGGAAAAGAAAGTCCCGGAGGCATAGATGAAGGTACTGGCGGGGGAACCGCCAGTATAATAGGGGGATGCTGTGCAAGCTGCTCCAGTATATTAGGGGGATGCTGTGCAAGCTGCTCCAGTGGATGCAGCTGCAAGCCCTTGTGCTGTGTGCCCCTCAGCTGTGCAGGCTGTGCATAAGCACTGGAAACCTGCGCTGGTGCAAGAGCCCCCTCCATGCAGCCTCAGCATCCTGAAAGCTGTATATCCTGCTAGCTTGTGCTGCAGGCAGCCGTACAATCTCCAGCCCATGCAGCCAGGGGCTGCTGATACCTGTGGTGCCACTGCCTAAAACACCCAGGGGTGATTAGGGGGACGTCATCTGGCAGGCCGTCAGCTTCTACTTCACCTCAGACCGAAGGGAATGAGGAAGGAGGGTGTTATGCTGGGCTGTCTCAACTTTAACCCAGCAACCCAACAGTGGGAGGCCGAGAAAGGAGTACGGCATATGTATGGATTCTCAACCGCAACCTAGCGCCCCAACAGTGGGTGGCCGAGGAGGGAGCATGCCGGGGGTCACCGGACCCACTTTTCTTCATCGGAAGAAAAAGATGAGAAAAAAATAGAGAGTAAAAATGGTCGTGTGCCTCCTTCGACACTAAGCAAAAAACTGAGGAGGCAGTGCCTGCCCCAGGGGTGTATACTGAGGAGGAGGAGCCACTGTTACTCTTTTGCAGATTGCTTAGTGTCGCCTCCTAGTGGACAGCAGCATAACACCCACAGTCCTGTGTCCCCCAATGAGGCGAAGGAGAAACCCCTTTAATGCCAAACATGGATGTTGAATGTCTCAGCAGGGGGAAGGTGGGTGCATTTGGATTTGGGGGGGCAATTTTTGGGGGGTTTTATGGTTTGCCTTTGGAGGGGAGGTGGTGAGAAAGCATAGCACCTTTCCTGATCCATTGCGTTACCAGTAATGAGAGACCCCTTATATTTCAATTGACAGATAACGGACATGAGTGGCGACTTGACTTTTTTTTTTTGTGGATTCAGTTGAAGCTTTTATTGAGAACATTTTACATAACATTTTGGACCAAATTTAGCCTGTACTCTACGCAGAGCACTTACATAATAGTTTCCATCTAAATCTCCAAATAAAGCATTTCAGATGACACACCTGAGGGATCAATTCTCTATAATGCAACAGAAGTTACTCTGCACTCCATCTGGTGCAGAGTTGTCCTGTTCAAAAGTGCACAAAACTGGATGACTGGACTTTTATGTACCACTGAAAAGATGGACACTTCCAGATCATAGTCAGAGACCATCCAAAATAACTCTCTGGCTCATAATAATAATCTTCTGTCAGGGGTTTTGTCTAAATATTGAATTTCAGAGATTTACAAGGGAATCCAGGTATAACTGCTCAGCATAGAGTGCAAGATAAATGTGAGCGAAGTCTTGCTGCGATCTTTGCAAGGAAAAATGAATAAATCAACAGCAGATTAAGAATTGCATTTACTATGATTCCCAAGATACAAGATTTATAATATATATCACAGACATTTTTTTCTTTTTAAAGATTTTGTATCGCAGCATTTTGAGAGCTACATAATAATTTACAGAGTCATGTGTGGGTTTGTTTGTTTCAGGATGATTTGCCATTTTATTGGTACCTATTACAAGTGCATATATTTTTGTATTACTTTTTATTCCAATTTTTAGGAGGCAAAATTAACATGAAAAGTTCAGAAATAGTTTTTTGTTAGCTTTTTTTTTTTTTACCATTATTCACTGTTTCGTAAAAGCAATAAGACAGGTCAGTATAATTACAGCAATGCAACATTTATGCAATTTATGTTTTGTTGCTTTTATTCTTAGAGCTATAATTTTATTTTTTCGCTGATAGAACTGTATGCTGGCTTATGTTTTGCAGGACTAGATACCATTTTTATTTATGTGCAACCTTTTGATTGCGTTTTATTACACTTTATTGGCAGTAGAATGAAAAAACGTTTTTTTTTGCCACTTTTTTATGCTGTTCACTGAAGGAGTTGAATGGTGTGACAGTTTAATAGATCTTGTCATTCTGGACACAATGACACCAAATACTTGATTTTTTTGTTTTTACATAAAACATTTAAGGGTATAATATTTTTTTTTTTCTCATTTTTATGTTCTTTTGTGTTTTGTTTTTTTAAAATATTTGTACAGTTTACTCTTACTTTAGTATTTATTGCCTCTATGTGACAAACTTTTATTATTCTGATTGCTGGTGTGTATATTGCCATACACAAGCATGGCAGTATGTTACACCTGTCAGTGTTACAATGACAAATCGCTTGTTAGATACTGCTGCTGGTTGGTCTAACAGGCTACTCTACATAGCAGACCCAGAGGTCATCATTTGACCTCAAACTGCCATGACAACTCGGCTACTCACTGACCACACCCTCTCACAATCTGCTAGTTGCCGCTATTGATCGCATCACATGAAAAATGACAAAGGGTTAACATCGGGAGCTGATCCAATCAGGTCCTGATGATGTTGCTGGTCATAACTACCATCCTGCACTGGAATCCTGGTGTTTGTTGGACCCCGGGGGTCCTGATCCCTGCCTGACTACCAAATGTAGAGAAACATTGGAGCTGCACAAAGCCCAGCAAGTGCCAACATTTATTTACAGTGGGCAGTCGCGAAAAGGTTAAAACACAATGCAAAGATACAAAATGTTATAAACAAGGCTTTAAATATCCATACTGGGTAGGGCTTTTATATAGTAGATTCTATTCCCTTTGCTTAGCTATGGATACTTACTCAAAGTCAGTTATTTTTTTCAAGTCACACACAGACGTAAGTGCCACTACTTTCTTCCTAAGACCTATTACACAGGCTGTGTCCGGAGAATTTGCAAATACACGACCTTAAAGGAGTAATAATAGTAAAAAAAAAAAAAAAAAAAGAGAGAGAAGCAATTAGAATTAACCTAGCAATTAAACTTTGGAGACACTGTGGAAGTTGTATTATAAGCAATTCCCTAGTAGACATCTTTTTTATATTAGGGAATTGCTGACTTCACAATTGAAGTAGACTGAAGTGGTGGACTAACCCATCTGAGGTTTAGCCGACATTCCCTCAGCTACCAGATACACAAATAATTTCAGATGTTGCACATATTTGTTTTACATCACTCTTAAAAGGAAATTGTCTTGAATACAATACAAGTGGCATGCTTGTCAAATGAACTAAAACAAAGGTGTCTGACTGCAATGAAATGGAAACAGTCACCTTTTACACAATTTCTGTGTTTTAAAGGGAACCAACCAGCAGGATGTAGGGCTATCACATGAAGCCAGTGCCTAAAGGCCCAGTTACACGGCACGACGTTGGAATGATGTCAGCAAAGATCTCGGGGGTGCGCGGTTGTTTTTGGCATCATTTCAACATCGCTGGTGAGATGTCACACATGTAGATATCATGAACAACTCACAATGTTGTGAGCAGGAGTCGTTCGCAAACCCCACGAACGATCCCTGCTCATTGCTGTGAATGGGCGAAGTCGTCCGCGACATTGTTATCGCAGTGTCACACAGAACGATGCAGCAAGTTGCTGGAGTTGAGATCGTCAGGTTTACCAACATGTTGGTAAACCTGTCAACTCCGATCCAATGCTTTATTGTTGCAACTTGCCAGTCACACGCAACGAGGTTGCAACGACATCGCTGGAATGCCTCCAAACCTGTGACGTATCAGCGATGTCATTGACGATGGCGTCCTGTGTAACTGGGCCTTTACAGGCACTGGGATACTTAGTGCTATCATACCTTTACTTCAATGATTCAAGGTTTGATCGCAGAGGAAATGTTTACAAGTTATGGCAAAGTGTGGAGGAGACGAACCAAATGTGCAGCACAGCGTTACATTGTGGGGTTGGGTTTATTTGTATTACTCCCAAGTGAGCTCAAAGCCAAATCCTCCCTCTCTCTCTCTGTCACTATTAAGCACTGTAGCCCCATGACACCTGACATCGCGTACACTGATAGCAATATGTCAGGTGTTTTGTGTGTGCCCAAGCTCCCATCCTCTGTCCATCGGCCGCTTATCACAGCTTCTCCTGTGATTGAAAGTGGTCACAGGATTGCAGGAGAGGACCTTGCCCCTCCAGCATCTCTGCATGTCCCCGATCTCCTCAAAGTCACAGGTGACAGTAGCGGGGATCTGTCCCGGTCTCCTCTCCTCACAGACCGCAGAAAAGCATCTTCCCGCTGTCTGTGAGGTGAGTGAGGACACCGGGACAGAGCCCTGGTACTGTCACCTTTGGCTGTGAGGAGACTGGGGGGACACAGAGATGCCGGAGGGTGCCAGGTCTTCTCCTGCACTCCTGTGCCCGGACGCGATCAAAGGAAAATCAGTGATAAGCAGTGATAAGAGGGTGAAGGATGGAGGGCGGGAATGTAAGCTAGGGCACACACAGGACACCTGACATATCGCTATTAGCATGTGCACTGACAGGTGTCCTGGGGCTGCAGTGCTAAATAGTGACAGGGAGTGAGGGAGAGAGGGAGGAGGGCTTAGAGCCCACAGGGGAGTAATAAAAAATATATTCCAACCCCACACAGTGACACACTGCTGCACAATTGGTTTGTCTCCTCCCTGCTTAACCATAGTTTATAACAGTTTGTTTTCTCTGCAATCTCACATGGAATCATTGAAGTAAAGGTATGATTGCACTCAGTATCCCAGAGCCTGTAAGATACTAGCGTCACTTTAAAGCCCTAAAACCTGCTGCTTGTTTCCCTTTAAATAAATGGGAAATATTAATAAATGAGGTAAATGGTACACTGATATATATTTGAAAGACATTTACCTTTTTCTATAACCGGTTTAAAACAGAGGGAAAGGAGAAACAAAACAAGCTACTTTAAAGAACAAAATAATATAATTAAACATTGATGTCCGCTATATATACAGATGCTGCAATAATGTGTATTTATAATATACACACATGTACATACAGTACAGACCAAAAGTTTGGACACACCTTCTCATTCAAAGAGTTTTCTTTATTTTCATGACTATGAAAATTGTAGATTCACACTGAAGGCATTAAAACTATGAATTAACACATGTGGAATTAAAAACTTAACAAAAAAGTGTGAAACAACTGAAAATATGTCTTATATTCTAGGTTCTTCAAAGTAGCCACCTTTTGTTTTGATTACTGCTTTGCACAATCTTGGCATTCTCTTGATGAGCTTCAAGAGGTAGTCACTGGAAATGGTCTTCCAACAGTCTTAAAGGAGTTCCCAGAGATGCTTAGCACTTGTTGGCTCTTTTGCCTTCACTCTGCGGTCCAGCTCACCCCAAACCATCTCGATTGTGTTCAGATCTGGTGACTGTGGAGGCCAGGTTATCTGGCGTAGCACCCCATCACTCTCCTTCTTGGTCAAATAGCCCTTACACAGCCTGGAGATGTGTTTGGGGTCATTGTCCTGTTGAAAAATAAATTATGGTCCAACTAAACGCAATCCAGATGGAATAGCATGTCGCTGCAAGATGCTGTGGTAGCCATGCTGGTTCAGTATACCTTCAATTTTGAATAAATCCCCAACAGTGTCACCAGCAAAATACCCCCACACCTCCTCCTCCATGCTTCACGGTGGGAACCAGGCATGTACAGTCCATCTGTTCACCTTTTCTGTGTTGCACAAAGACACGGTGGTTGGAACCAAAGATCTCAAATTTGGACTCATCAGACCAAAGCACAGATTTCCACTGTTCCACTAATGTTCATTCCTTGTGTTCTTTAGCCCAAACAAGTATCTTCTGCTTGTTGCCTGCCCTTAGCAGTGGTTTCCTAGCAGCTATTTTACCATGAAGGCCTGCTGCACAAAGTCTCCTCTTAACAGCTGTTGTAGAGATGTGTCTGCTGCTTGAACTCTGTGTGGCATTGACCTGGTCTCTAATCTGAGCTGCTGTTAACCTGGGATGTCTGAGGCTGGTGACTCGGATGAACTTCTCCTCCGCAGCAGAGGTGACTCTTGGTCTTCCTTTCCTGGGGCGGTCCTCATGTGAGCCAGTTTCTTTGTAGCGCTTGATGGTTTTTGCAACTGCACTTGGGGACACTTTCAAAGTTTTCCCAATTTTTTGGACTGAATGACCTTCGTTTCTTAAAGTAATTATGGCCACACTCCTTTTTCTTTACTTAGAATTTGTATTATGGCAAGAAAAAAGCAGCTAACAGTCTATTCAGTAGGACTATCAGCTGTGTATCCACCAGACTTCTGCACAACACAACTGATGGTCCCAACCCCATTTATAAGGCAAGAAATCCCACTTATTAAACCTGACAGGGCACACCTGTGAAGTGAAAACCATTTCCGGTGACTACCTCTTGAAGCTCATCAAAAGAATGCCAAGAGTGTGCAAAGCAGTAATCAAAGCAAAAGGTGGCTACTTTGAAGAACCTAGAATAGAAAACATATTTTCAGTTGTTTCACATTTTTTTGTTAAGTATATAATTCCACATGTGTTAATTCATAGTTTTGATGCCTTCAGTGTGAATCTACAATTTTCATAGTCATGAAAATACAGAAAGTCTTTGAATGAGGTGTGTCCAAACTTTTGGTCTGTACTGTACATTTACAAAAATACATATGCACATAAAAAACAGTACAACCCCTCAAATGTTTGTAAATATTTTATTATATCTTTGCATGGAACGACACTAAGGTTATGAGACTTTGATGCAGTGTAAAGTAGTCAGTGTACAGCTTGTATATACAGTCTACATTTATTGTGTTATATGTTTTGTGTGGCCAATTCAGGGCTTTGGAGTCTGAGTAGACGCCCATTTTGGTGGAGTCCGAGTTGGAGTCGGTATAAAATGGACCGATTCAGACTCCTACGATAAATAATAAATTGGGTACAGTAGTTCAATTCAGAATGTGCTGAATACAAAATCCTATGTGTGCCCCCTAGTGGTGTCTGCCCCCAAAACCCCACAGGTGCCCCCCAAACTCCCATGTGCTCCCTGCAGTGCTGCGTACCCCTAAAACTCCATGTGTGCCCCCCAGTGCTGTGTGGGTACATGGGGTTTTGGGTTATGTAGTATATATGTGTATATACATATATATCTGTAGCTTTGTCGCCGTAAAAGTAGTGGGGGGGTGCCGGCAAAATTTCTTGCACAGGGGCGCCAAGCTGTCAAGGTCCGCCCCTGGCTGAATATTATTATGAATTATTATGCTCTATTTAAATATCTTGAGGATTGTATTAGAATAATGATTAAAGCCTGATGTTCAAATTCTACTACAATAAATGTATCACTTAAACATGAGGCATGTACTGTATGAAGGAGTCAAAGTCTTAGTCAGGGAAATTTCAGAGACAAAGTCAAAGTGGGTGGTTTGACTTACTGACTCCAGAGCCCCGGGGCCATCATTATTTTCAAGCACTGACTTAACTCTCTTTAGAGAAGGCATTCTCTAAAGCTTTCCAAGATCTACTGGAATCCTCTCCCTTTCCCCATGACAACATCACAGAGCTGGTAGATCTTATGGGGACATCACACGCGTCAATGTCGCCAGCAATCTTATCGCTGGCGATATTGAAGGCTGATCGCTGGTGACCTGTCACACAGGCAGACTCACCAGCGATCAGTACCAGTGAGAAGCTGGTAACCATGTAAACAAGCGGGTAACTGCGCCGTGCGGCACTTAATTACCCGCTGTTTACCATGGATACCAGCTCCCAGCGCTTGCTGAGAGGCGCTGGGAGCTGGCTTCTCGCTCATCTTCCGGTGTCACAGGCAGCGATGCTGCGTGTCCACCGGGCGACCATCGCCAGGTTTTAAAGCAGGTTCTAAAACGTGGCGACCATTAACCAGCGATTTATTGCTGGTTGATGCGCCCTGTCACACACGTCAATATCGCTGCAACGTCATGTGCAGCAGCGATATTGCACGCGATATTGACACGTGTGACGTCCCCATTAGAGACCTTGTGCTCCTCCACCTTCTGTTTGAGGATGCCCCACAGAAGCTCAATAGGGTTTAGGTCTGAACACATGCTTGGCCAGTCCAGCACCTTTACCCTTAGTTTCTTTAGAAAGACAGTGGTCATCTTGAAGATATGTTTTGGATCATTATGTTGGAATACTGTGCTGAGGTTTCCAAAGGGAGGGGAACATGCTGTGCTTCATTATGTCACCGTACATGTTGCTATTCATGAATTAATGAACTTTAGCTCCACACAGCCAGCAGCATTCATACAGGCACAAAACCTTGACACTCCCACCACCATGCTTGATTGTAGGCAAATCCAAAGAAGTAGTGCTTAGATGATCCGCACTGCCGTCGGGATGAATAACAAGGAACACAAAGCTTCTTAAGATGCTGCTGCTTTATTCCCTACACGTTTCGGTGCTGTCCCAGCACCCTGAGGAAGGTGCTGGGACAGCACCGAAACGTGTAGGGAGTAAAGCAACAGCATCCTAAGAAGCTTTGTATTCCTTGTTATTCATCCCGACGGCAGAACGGATCATCTAAGCACTACTCCTTTGGATTTGAATACACCACCACTGTGCATGTGGAAGTGCGAATCCAGCAGCAGCTGTCCAGGCGAGCATACCGGTTGTGGGTTAGCACAACTGAACCAGGTGAGCGTATACACCCACGGATAAATGATCTTATTTAAATAAGACCCATTTGTGCCTCTTTGTCTCTCTCTATTCCCCAAATATATGATTAATGCAAAGCAGTCTGTGGAGCGCTCAGGAAAGGCAGGCAGGGTGAATTATAGATAAAACTTAGCTTTTTATTATTCTCCTTCACAGCCACAACGCGTTTCCACTGTCAGCAGTCTTTCTCAGGTGGAATCAATACATATTGATACCAACTGTAGGCAAGACACATTTGTCTCTGTACTCCTGACCAACACACATGCCTGACACCATCTGAACCAAATAAGTTTATCTTGGTCTCATCAGACCACAGGACATGGTTCTAGTACTTGATGTCCTTAATCTCCTTGTCTTCAGCAAATTGTTGGCTTTCTTGCACATCATCTTTAGAAGAGGCTTCCTTCTGAGACAACAGCCATTCAGACCAATTTGATGCAGAGTGCGGTGTATGGTCTGAGCACAGACAGGTGGACCCCGACGCCTTTATCCTCTACATCAATGCTGGAAGCACTCATACATCTATTTTAAAAAGAAAACTTCTGGATAGGATGCTGACCATGTGCACTCAACTTTGGTTTACCATGGCGAGTTCTGTTTTAAGTGGAACCAGTCTTGTTAAACCATTGTATGGTGTCGCCCACTGTGCTGCAGCTCAGTTTCAAGATGTTGGCAATCAACCTGTAGCCTAGTCCATATTTATATGGAGCAACAATATATTTATGTGGAGCAACAATTCTTTTTTTCATATCCTCAGAGAATTCCTTGACATGAGGTGCCATTTTCAACTTCCAACGACCAGTGTGAGTATGTGAGCGATTTCACCAAATTGAACACACCTGCTCCCCAATCACACCTGAGGCCTTGTAACACTAATGAGCCAAATGAAATTGGGGAGGGAAAATAACTAATTGGGCACAATGTACCATTTTTTCTTAGGGTGTAATCACTATTGTTGCCAGCGGTTTAGATATTAATGACTTTGTGTTGATTTAGTTAGAGGGAACACCACATTTACATTGCTATACAAGCTATAGACTGACTACTTTACATTGTATCAAAGTGTCATATCTTCAGTGCTGTTCCATGAAAATATACTTTTTCAAGTTTTGCCACTTCATAACCTCGATTTTCACCGTTTTTTCTGAGGGATTGCATCAGTTCATGTAAAGAACATGCCTATAACTGTGAACATTTGGTTTTCTTTTTATTGTGAAGCAAAGACAAAATAAATTATGACATCACTGTGTATAACTATTCACCCCCTAAAGTCAGTACTTTGTAGAGCCTCCTTTTGAGGCAATTACAGCTGGAAATCACTTTGGATAAGTCTGTATGAGCTTTCCTCATCCTGACACTGGGATTTTTGTCCAGATTTCAAGGCTTCAAACTGCTCCAGCTCCTTCAAGTTAAGATTGTTTCCTCTGGTGAACAGCAATCTTCAAGTCTGACCACAGATTCTCAATTGGATTAAGGTCTGGGTTTTGACTAGGCCTCTCCAATATATTTATAAGTTTCCCCCTAAACCACTTGGGTGTTGCTTTAACAGTATGCTTTGGGTCATTCTTTTGTTGGAAGGTGAACCTCCATCTTAGTCTCAAATCACTGACAAACAGACAGGATTTGTTCAAGAGTATCCCTGTGTTTAGCATCATCAATCTTCCCTCGGACTCAGGACATTTTTCCTTTCCCTACTCCCAAAAAACATCCCCACAGCATGATGCTGCCACCACGTTTCACTGTCTTGGGATGATGATAAAAGGCTTTACCTTGGTGGCCAATAAGTTGAATTTTGGTCTCATCTGAGCACTGCACCGTCCTCTATACATTTGGGGAGTCTAACACATATATTTTTTGGCAAACTCAAATTGAGCCCTCCCTTTTTTGGCAACAAGTAAAAGGGTTTTTTTTTCTGGCCACTCTTCCGTAAAGGCACACTCTCTGGAGTGTACAGCTTATTGTGGTCATATAGATAGATACTCCAGTCTCTGCTACTTCTTCAGGGTTTCTTTTGGTCTCTGTGCTGCCTCTATGCACTTTGATTAATGCCCTCCTTGCCCAGGCTGAGAGTTTTGGTAAGCGTTGCTCTTTTGGCAGGTTTGCTGTGCTACTATTTTCTTTCTGATGATAATGGATTTGTTGGTGCTCTGTGGCATCATCAGAGATTGGGATATTTTAACCCAACCATGTACTTTTCAACAACTTTGTATCTGACTTGTTTGGAGATCTTTTTGGTCTTCATGGTGGTGTTTCGTAAGTGGTGTCTCTTAACAGTGTAGCAGCCTCTGTGGCCTTTCATAAAAGGTGTGTATATACTGACAGATTGTGTGACCCTTAAATTAAACACAGATGGGCTTCCTTTAACTAAGCTTGTGTTTTATGAAGGTATGTTTATTGTTTGCAACAGAAATGTTTAGGGGTTTTATAGCAAAACGGATGATTACATATTCACATGGCAAAATGTATTTATTTTATCCTATAAATACATAAATCCTATAAACTTAGATTATTTAGCGCTGATGCATCACTCAGAAAAGATTACAAAAATATTTAAAACACAGGTTGTAATGTAACAAAACAAAACAGGTAAAAGGCCAAAGGGGATGAATACTTTTGCAAAGCTCTACACATGTATTTATATATTTTTAGACACACACGATCACAAACATACAGCAGACATGTTTATGCAATAATATAAGCATAATCCAGTGGCAGATATGACATGCACAATATCTGGAACAAATAATGGCAGTACATTACATATCAGCCCCCAATGCTAATACATAGCATTTAAGAGATTGTCAGCGTGAATGTCATATCACGATAGCATTATTATGCATTTCAATTAATAAAACAAGAGAAAATTAAATGATCATGCACTACAAAAGCCATACCAGTGGTCATAAGCCAAATAACATAAGCTCCTAATGGATAACAGGGACTTGACTGTCAGACACAAAGGTTTCCTGAAAGCAGCCACAACTCGTCCCATGCAGAGTACTCACAGTGGATATATAGTAGAGCAGAGGTAGGGCTTGGTAGAATGAAATACAGATGTTTGGTTAACATTAAAGTAATTCAAAATATGTCAATAAGATAGACATAATTGTGCTCTAGTTTATAAACCAATAATTATTTTTCTTCAGCGAGTATGTCCAAATTTGCCCATACAGGGATCAAGAGTCATGTTCTTCATTTGGTAAATGCCCAAAATTAAATTCAAAACACAGACAATCCTGAACAAAAAAGAATCAATGTCCATCAAGATAATCATTAAAGCCATGAGACTTTCCTAAACATGGCATAATTCCTTTCAAATGTCCTAACAAAAAAAGGCTAGGAAAACTAATGAGGTATGAAAGCACCACTCCATTTTTTTTTTCTAAATTTCAGCGCTGTAGTGGTGCTTTAAATTCAAGTTCAATGCCCCGTCTTATATCACCGACGCTCCTGTCTGGTGCAGTTTTTGTGACCGTCTGCTCCAGTATGTCAGAGTGTGCCAGAGGTCACACCTCAATACAAGTCTATGAGAGCCTTGTTCTGGCTCACAGAGAAGCATTCAGCATTTGTGATATAACTTCTGTTTTCTGGACAGTCAAGAGTTACAGGCACAAGATGATACAGAGGGACCACAGTGATGCTGAGAAAAGGTAATGACATTGGAGAGGGAGTAGAAGTCAGAGGACTTAGATTAAACCACCACACCAGTGCTGACAAAAAAAAATGCTAGATTGGTACTTTAAACACAACAAAAACAAGAGTCTAAAGTATGATGTAACAGGCATGGACAATAGTAGAACTGTGATGTGGACAAGAAAATATGTTTTTTATTAGCAAAAGGAGAGTAGCTACAAAATTGTCTATCACTCTATTGGACTATATTAATTCCCTGGACATTCGTAGGTGGGGCTGGTCCCTGATTTTCTTCCACACAGGGTTCTCTCATTTCAGCGCACACTGACAGCGCATTCTCTTGCCGGCTCATCACTTTTCATTAGAGCCGGTGGGGAAGAACACTGTTAATGTGCATCGACAATTAAATCACACAGTGACAACACAGCTCTGTTTAACATACGCTGGAATTGACAAGTAGGGCTGTGGAGTCAGTAAGTCAAACCTCCAACTCCTTGATTTCCCTGAATCTGACTCAGACTCCACATCCCTGTTGACAACCAATGCATGCTCAGTAGAACAGGGACTAACCCAGTCCCTGAAACATATGTCACTGATGACACTGCGATTCTGGGTAGAGAAAGTAGCTGCAGCAGTGACAGCTTGTTTGAGTATCCCAGCATGCACAAGGGGTTTCTCAAATAAAATGTTATCAAACAAGTAGGTAAAAATAAATAAATAAAGCAGCTAGATAGCATAGTGAGGGAACAATCTGAATCTTTAATTTTAATATATTAGAAAAAATATTAGATTAGGACATTAAATAGACATTTAGGATTAAAATAAATGTTAGATTTAGAGAATCCCTTTAAAAGGGATCCTTTCAGGTCATTAATGCCCCCAAACCTATCACTACGTGTCCCTGCAGCTTCCTACTAAGCTTCCCTAAGCATCCCTGAGAGCTATGTGTCCTGTAATCGCTAAGAAAATGGTTTTATTACTTAAATGCCCCTATGTTAATAAGCAGGGTGTCGTCAAGAGTGCAGAAACTGTGGGCGTTTTCCCCGGCTCTATGTCCCCCTGGTTAACATGTTCCGGTGAGAGCGATTACCTAATTCAAACGCGAAATTCTGGCATCTGAAATTAATCTTATCCTTCCAGGTATGACGCCGCGGTCACGTCATATACGGTCCTGCGCATTGATGGTAAGTATTGGTTGTACTTGTCTTATTCCAAAGAATCCGCACTGCACATTCTGAAGTACACCACCCAATTACTCACCTACAATACACAGGACTGAAAATGAGTCATACTAATAAAAATCTGCATTTTTCATTCACAGCAAAACCTATACGATTCTGGAAAAGTCATGCACACTGTTTTTTTTCTCCTGACTGAAATGTGGCTTGGCTTTTGCTGCATTTTTGAAAGAATGAGCATGTAAATTCTTTCAGTGTTTTCACAATGAGGAAGTGCAAATATGCAGCAAAAACACAGACATTAGGTTTTGCTGCGTTTTTGATCCCATTAACATGAACAGAAAACTGCAACATAAACGCACCCAAAAAAATAAACCAGGTTACTTACTGCCAAGAAATCTTTATTTCATAAAAAAAAATCAGGTTGTGCTGCAGGAAAAGAAACGCCCAGAGTGAACGTAGCCTAAGAAATACAAGAAGGGTTAGGCCCTGTGTCCACGTTCAAAGTGATGCAGAATTTTCTGCATCAAATCTGCATTCACTTTTTACAGAATTAGGCAGCAAAAATGTATTGCGATTTTGCTGCATAATTGCTGTATTTTTGATGCAGAAAATTCTGCATGCGTAAAGTCCTGTCCCCCCACAGCAGATCTAAAATGTAATGTCGGATATTAGGTGCCGGTGTGGCCACAAGTTGCATTCCGCACGCAGGTTCTGACAGTCTTCTATGCTGTCTGCGAAGAGGAATGATAAAGCATCTCAATCGTAGCCTAGAGTTCCCCCACACAGACAGTATAGAAGGTTGTCAAATCTTGTATAAGAAATTAAACTTGCGGCCATGTCAGACACTTGAGATCTGACACTATTAAGCCCTACCATCTAAAGGAAGCTGAGTGCTTAGTGTCAGCTTTCAGGTTCCAGGTAGCACTGTCCCATGAACACACCCCCTACCCACGTGGTGCGTGATGCAGCCAAAACCAGGAAGCGCCTGCAGTACAGAAGGTAAATGCCATACAATAATTGACATGCTGCAGATTATTATGGAAAAATCTGCACCTAATACACTGCACTAAAATGCGCTAATGTTGGCAAAGCACACCAAATGTCACGTTGACATTGCTGGCTGGCCAATATAACATGTGCATATGCTGCTATGAGCGAAATCCGCTCTCCTCTAGGTCTTCCAAATTTCAAATAATAAGATATTAAATTATGTTTTAGGATCTCGGCAGAAATCAAGCCAGCATGTAGCACGTAGCCAGCACGTATTAAGTAAAGAAAACCAAAATATTGTTGCGCCACGCTGTGCATCTATCAAGCTGAGGTAATTGTTAAATGATGTTTTCACTCACCTTTATTAGTTATGCTCCCTGCATAACTAGGTTTTGCGTTTATGGTGAGATTAATAGACGGAGACTCTTTTCTCCAAAGGTGAAGTTCCCTTCAGCTTGATCCTAATGGAGCTGCAGCGGCTCTCCCAATCCAAAGGGCAGGTCCTATTGTGTAGGTCTGGTTCTGTTCCTGAGCTGCTCTCAAACCACACTCCCAGAAGGGAGGAATAAAGCACGATATGAAATGGAATGGTATGATAGTATGAGCGCTGGGAACAGATTATTATTTCTCAAGTGGATCCACTTGAGAAAGACATCTGTTATGTCGAAACAAGTTGTGGCGTGAGGACCTGTAATATCCACTGTTCATATGAAATTTGAAGGTAATAAGCTATAGGATCCAGTGCTTGTAATCTGTTCCCAGCGCTCATACTATCATACCATTCCATTTCATATAGCACGTATTAAGTGACTTCTGACCTTTATTAGCTCACGTGCATAGTTTAAACAGACAAAGAATGGTTAATAGATTAAAGCCAAACCTATGAGAACAACAGGAGCAAGAACAGTAATGTGACCTTCCACCCCCCCCCCCCCCCCCCAGTGTTATGCGTCCCTATGACATCAGAAACTATAGACAAAATGGATGCTGATGTCATGAAATGGCTTCAGTTCTCTGACACTGCACATTTTTTAAAAATACGCCAGTGTGGGCACAGGGCCTTAGACTTTACACCTGCCAGTTGTGTTTTCTGCACTGACATTACAGTGCTCCATCGTCATGGCTCCTAGAAGACAGGAAACCGTAATAGAATTTAAAAAAGTTAACTCACCCCTTCGATAAGAATCTCTAAGTTTTTCCGAAATCCACAACATAGCCTTGACTCCAAGTTTTGTCCCATAATTTCGATCAAAAGGGGTTGGTGCACCACCCTTAATTACAGAAAAAAGATTACGTATTACATTATTAAAATAAAGACCAAATGGGAGATGAAGTGTCACTTTTGGCCAATTATAATTTACGAGAACTCACAACCATTATATAGAGATATTCGAATATCTGTCCAAGCTATATTCATATATAAAAATACATTTCACCAATTAATCAAGATTTTCTATCAGAGCTAAATGATAGATATAAGATACTTAAAAGGATCGGTGCTAAAAATTACAAACAGTTTGGTGGTGCAATTCTACAAACCTGCTGCAAGTGTCCAAGAACATTAGTACGACAGTCAAAGATGCCATTGCCTTCAGCGGAGTACAGATTGTACAGAAATTCTGTGGTATAGAAGTCATGGGATTTTTCATTCCTGTAGAATACAAAGTTTGGTTACTTTCTAGAAATTCCTTTATAAAAATATTTTTTTACGGCTTCTTTCATATATTGCTCATTATCCGTGTGCAAAATATTACACATGGAAAAATGAAGACAATATTCTATGATCATAAAAAGAAATATACAGCTCTCAATAATTATACGTTGGATTCTTTATTTAATTAACTATTTATGGATTGCCAAACGGTTTGTATATACATATTAATAACGCTTTCTCTTCCCATCCATGGTCTCCAGGTTTTGGGAAGGTGGAGGAACTACTAGGTGTTAGCAGACCAAAGGCCATAAACAGGATCCTGAAGAAAAACATGGATAACACTGCTCTGCGCTGAATATAAAATGAAAGGGTAATTTATTTCTACATGTTTTGACATGAAACCCTGCTTCTTCCGAAGGAAAGCCACCAAATTAAAACTTTGTGGCTTTTACTGGGGAAGAAGTGGGGTTTCACTTTGAAATAGGTAGACATTAATCACCCTTTCCTTTAATATTTCACAGATTGGATTCTTTCATCTACAGTGTGCAGTAGTGCAGTTTCATCCACATTTTCCTCTAAATCCCCATTTATTGCCTTCAGCCTTGTGGGTCAGTAAGCATGTGGCAGCTGTATATGTGCATGATAGTGGTTGTGTGCCACCCAACCTTACGGGGTGAGTGAACACATAATTTCCTTTCATATTTGGGTAAGACCCAATTGCGCTCTTTAATCCACAGTATTGCAGACAGGAGGCGGAAACGTTTTGTTACATTCCTTGTCTCCCAGGCAGGGAAACACAATTCAACATGTAGTTTAGACGCACTTTGTTGTCTTAAATTTAAAAAATTATGTGAAAAATAAACACAAAAAAGTAAAAAAATAAATAAATAAATAAATAAATAGTCCCCATTGCTCAAAATTCTTAGATTTGTTGATAGAGCTGACATTATAGAAGTACTTTCCCTAAAACTTATTTTAAAACAACTTCATCCTCACAGTAACTCCAAACACTTTTATGCAGTATATTATGAAAATGTATACCTTAGCACAAGTCCTCTCTGAATATCGGTCTTCATTTTTTCTGTGAGATGTTCTACATTAGACTGAGTATAGAATGAAATGATTAATGATGCATGCATAATTATGACCAAATCTACTACTGAAATTACAGTATCTTATCTTTTTAGTACACAGACACATACTCATGTGAGGGACTACTGATATGAGACCACGAGTAACTTTAACATGCTGTAACAGAACTTACTTCTAAGCACAGTAAGACTTAGGCTACATTCAGACTGTGCATTTTTTTATGCATTTTTTGCAGTGCACTGCATAAAAAGGATCACTCAAATGACATTGCAGCAAAGTATGGGTTTTCATTTTTGCCATTCACACAGGGCACTTTGAAAGTGATGCGTTTTTTCACTTTTGAAGTGCTCAGTTTTAAAAAAGGGTATGTCAATTTGTCTGGCATTTCTCTGATACACTTTTTCCATAGGAGCCATTGTCTATGGGTAAAAAAAAAAAAGTGCCACCCAAAAATGCATTGGAAACGGATGATCCATTTTTGGGTACTTTTTTTTACAGCTCTTGTTTTGCAGCTAAAAACGCAGCAGAACAGAGGAGAAAAAAAAATGCACAGTCTAAATGTAGTCTTATAGGTTGTCATGTAAAAAGTTTGTTTCACCTGACATGGTCTTTTCCACCATCAATGTGTTTGGCTGACTAATATCTAAACTTCTAAGCCTGGAAATGCTTGACAACATACAGTACAGATAAAATACATTTTATCTCACAAAATGCTTGTCAATAGGACATCACTAGGCAATGATGTATGTATAGAAAAATGTATATACTAAACACCAAAAGAAGTCCCATGTAAACCATCAGCCTGATGCTATTGTTAATATTCACTCTCAGAAATCTTATAGGGAACAGACAAAATGGCATGTGGCCTACATGTCAATGGCATGTGTACAAACATATTGTATAAAGAAATATGTATTGTTGGCATTTACATCTTTCAATAACCTTATAAAGGACTTGTAACCAGATCAAAAGTAGACAGATTTTGCTCTTATTTTATTCCCCTGCTTGTCCAGAGTATTATGTGTATACAGCTCCTGAGAGGCCTTTTATTTGGTTCTACAACATGTTCCAAATTATTACGCAAATTGGTTTTAAGTGTCATAGGGTTGTTTTTTTCACTGAAACCCATTGATGGTATTGTGTCTCAGGGTTCTTTGGATCACTGAAATCAATCTCAGATACCTGTGATAATTCGTTTGGCAGGTGGGCCCAATAAAAGGAAAACTGGGTGTTCCACAATATTTAGCAGGAAACAGTTTTCAAGTACCATGGGAAAGAAAAAGGATCTCTCTGCTGCCGAAAGCAACCAATAGTGCAATGCCTTGGACAAGGGATGAAAACATTAGATATTGCACAAAAACCTAAGCGTGATCATCGTACTGTGAGGAGATTTGTGGCTGAATCTGAGCAAAGACGTGTTTGTGCAGATAAAGGCAGAATGAGGAAGGGTTCTGCCAGGCAAGTTCATCGGATTAAGAGAGCAGCTGCTAAAAAGACCTTACAAACCAGCAAACAGTTACTTGAAGCTGCTGGTGCCTCTGGAGTCCCTAGAACCTCAAGGTGTAGGATCCTTCAAAGGCTTGCTGTGGTGCATAAACCTACTATTCGGCCACCCCCCTAAACAGTGCTCACAAGCAGAAACGGTTGCAGTGGGCCCAGACATACATGAAGACTCATTTTCAAACAGTCTTGTTTACTGATGAGTGCTGAGCAACCCTGGATGGTCCAGATGGATGGAGTAGTAGATGGTTGGTGGATGGCCACCATGTCCCAACAAGGCTGTGACATCAGCAAGGAGGTGGAGGAGTCATGTTTTGGGCCGGAATCATTGGGAAACAGCTGGTAGGCCCCTTTAAGGTTCCTGAAGGTGTGAAAATGACCTCTGCAAAGTATATAGAGTTTCTGACTGAGCACTTTCTTGCATGGTACAAAAAGCAAAAGCATGCCTTCAGGAGCAAAATCATCTTCATGCATGACAATGCACCATCTCATCCTGCAAAGAATACATCTGTGTCACTGGCTGCTATGCAAAGAAAAAAGGGGAGACAAAGCGGCGCAAATGGGTCTTATCGTTTTACGGATAAGGTAGTACCGTCATAGGTGTATGTGCTCACCTGATCCAGTTGTGTTTCCCCACAACTGGTAAATTAGCTCAGACAGCTGCTGCTGGATCCGCACTCCCACGTAACAGTGGTGATGTATCCAAGAAAAAGACCAGAGAGAGATTGTGCTTTAGTGATCCGCGCTGCCGTCCCACAGTACCTGAATAAATGCGAGGGAAGTCAAGAGTATGCAAGCTGCTTCTTTATTCCATTAGTATTTCCATCCAACGCGTTTAGGTACAGACCTTGTACCTTCCTCAGGAATATGCTCTTCCTGAGGAAGGTACAAGGTCTGTACCGAAACACGTTGGATGAAAATACTAATGGAATGAAGAAGCAGCTTGCATACTCTTGAATTCCCTGGCATTTATTTAGGTACTGTGGGATGGCAGCGCGGATCACTAAAGCACGATCTCTTCTGGTCTTTTTCTTGGATTGGCTGCTATGGGCATAAAAGGCGATAAACTCATGGTGTGGCCACCATCTTCCCCTTACCTCAACCCTATAGAGAACCTTTGGAGTATAATCAAGCAAAATATCTATGAGGATGTGAGGCAGTTCACATCAAAACAGCAGTTCTGGGAGGCTATTTTGACATCATGCAAAGAAATACAAGCAGAAACTCTCCAGAAGCTCACAAGTTCAATGGATGCAAGAATTGTGAAGGGGATATCAAAGAAGGGTTCCTATGTTAACATGTAACTTGGCCTGTTAAGACGTTTTGGAGTTAAATAGCTTTTTATTTCAGTTACTGTGACTTCCTAATGCTGCAAATTCAAAAAATGTTTAGAAACTCTAGTGTGCCTAATAATTTGGAACAGTGTATTTAGAGTTTTTTTTAATTTTGAAGATTATACTGTTATCATTATTATAAATTTGATGTATACTCTAACGGGTGATGACTTTTATGTACTAGAGTATGTACATCTATACAGGTAAAACGTACTAGAGTATGTACATCTATACAGGTATTGTAATATAAGCAATAGAGAGTGGTGTTTCAACACTGCAAACAAACCACCAATAATGTTATATTGAGACTTCCCAATAGCCAAAGAATTATAAGAAATTTGAAAGATTTTATTAGAGGCAATGTAGAAGGAGAACTCTTATGGGGTAAGGGTTTAACAACGGTAAATATACAACTAAAAAACTGAAGTTAAATTAAGTAGTAATTTAATGGGTACAGTGTGGTTATCATGCCACATACTCTCAATACTCGCGGGGGGTCAGTGTGCTGATCTACTCGGGTGCTCCATTCATTTGCAACCGGGTAGTGGTGGATGAGGAGGGACGATTTGTTCTTCTACACTGTCAACTTTACTCAGTGACGATGGTACTGGTTTCTGTCTATATTCCTCCTCCCTTTAACAGCAAGGTTATTTATAAAATTTTTCAAATATTGAGGGATTTTCCAGGGGTTCCATATATCCTAGCGGGGGATTTCAACAATGTCTTAGACTCTCACTGGGATAGAGCTAATCATGAGCCTTTAAAGCAGGAGGGCAATTGCACGGCTTTTGGTATATTGTTGCGGGAGTTAGCCCTTACGGATCTGTGGAGAAGTCGCAATCCGGATATTTATCAATATTCGTGCCTTTCTTCTACTTATGTGTCCCTGTCTCGCATTGATCTGGCCCTGGGCGATGATCGGATACTGAGAAATATCTTAGATGTTCAATATTTGCCAAGAACGGTGTCGGACCATTCGCCCATGTCCATTACAATCAAGCGGGCCTTGTGAGATCGGAGTTCTACCTCACTCTGGCGACTTAACCCATTCTGGCTGCAATTGGTAGACAGGGATGACACTCTCCTCCTTGAAATTCAGGAGCACCTTAGATTCAACTTGCACTCGACCTCTGACTTAGTTGTGTGGGAGACACTGAAGGCATATTATGCGAGGCATGTACATTCGAGAAATTTCGAAAATTAAGTCCAAATGTAGAGCGGACTCCCAACCTGTGTTTCAGGAGTTGAAAGATGCGGAGGATGCTCTTTCGGGGCACTTCACTCCCACCGCGCAGAAGAGAGTGCAGGAGGCACAGAGAGGGGTGGCTAGACTGACTTTGGAAGCTGCGACACGTAGACGTATGTTCCAGTCCATCCAATATTTTGAATGTGCGGAGAGTGTGGGGCACTTGCTCTCGGTCATTATAGCAGCACAGAGGGGGACCTCGTTAATAGCAAGCCTCCGGGATACAGATGGGAGACTTGTCAGTGATACACCGGGTATTTTGAGGATTCTGGGGTCTTTCTATACAGAGCTTCACTCCTCATATGTTAGTCCTTCGGCGGAGGACATTGATAAATTTTTGGGACTTGCTAGGCTCCCACAGTTGACAGATAGGGATAGATTCTTACTAGATGAACCACTGGATTTGGGGGAGCTTGAGGAGGCTCTCAGTTCTATAACCAATGATAAGGTGCCGGGAGCAGATGGATTGCCGGTTGAAGTTTATAAAAAATATCAATCAATCTGTCCTGCTCCCAATGCTATTGGAAGTATATAATGGCAGTCTGCGTTCTGGGGACCTCCCACCTTCTATGCGGGAGGCCATAGTAACTGTACTGCTGAAAAAAGATAAGGATCCGACACTCCCCAGGTCTTACAGACCGATCTCCCTTCTGACAATTGATATTAAGCTTTTAGCAAAGGTCCTGGCCACGCGTCTTTCGAAGGTGGTGGAGTCCCTGGTTCACCCGGATCAGATGGTATTCATGCCCTGTAAGTCCACAGCCATCAGTATTAGACGATTGTTTTTGAACATGCAGGCACGGGCGGATAATGCGGGGGGGGAGGGTGGTTCTGTCTCTCGATGCTGCCAAGGCATTTGACAGTGTGGAATGGCAATACTTCTGGGCTACGCTTCGGTGTATGGGGTTTGGTCCGGGTTTCATTGGCTGGGTTAGACTTCTATACACTGAACCGAGAGCACGAATAAGAGCGAATGGGCTTCTGTCTGACCCTTTTAGTCTCTACAGAGGAGGCGGGAACATTCCGACCCTTAGCAACTGGATTCCCTACGGTCCAGCTCATGATTAAAGTATGGGATAAAATAAAACAATTGAGAGGTATTGTTGGCCTCACAAAATAATCCCCTATTTGGGACAACTCTCATTTACCACAACTGCAGAAGCTCAAGGGATTTGCCCACTGCAGACGTATAGGAATTAGATGGGTATCACAACTGACAGAGTGTGGGGGCTTCAAGCAATTTGAGATGTTACAACGGGATTTCCAGCTCCCACATCATATGTTCTACCAATATTTGCAGCTACGGCACGCTTACTCTGTGCAGATGCAAACGCAGAATATGTCTATACACCAGGATGGCATTGTCAGCAGGCTTGGCTTGCAGGCTTCCACCAGAGGTCTGATCTCTTTTGTATATGGTTGGTTACTGTCGGTGATTCTGTTGGGACATCCGGTTGGGGCGCTGGCTAGGTGGGAGCGTCAGCTGGGCCCGTTATCCAAAGACCAATGGAACGCAATACTTCAGATGGTCCCCAGACTGTCTCTCAGTGAGCCCAGCCGTTTGCCTCAATTATATATCATATATAGGGTCTATAGATCCCCTAAGTGGCTCTTTGATATGAGATTGAGATCAGATTCACGATGTCCTAAGTGCGGACTAGACGATGCGGATATTCTGCATATGTTGTGGACGTGCCCCTGCCTGCAAATTTTCTGGATCCTAGTTCTCCAATTGATACATTTGACCACGGGGCAGGATGTCCCACGGGACTCGGTGGTCTGTGTTTTGGGCTACGTGGAGGATGTGGGGGGTTATGAGAGTCTTAAAGTGGCGGTGGCCAGAATGTTATATGTGGCCAGGAAACTTATAGCTTTATATTGGATCTCGGATAAAATCCCCTCTCGTGCGGAATGTTAATAAAATTAATTTTATACTGTATAGGGAGAAGGCTATTTATACTAAAAGGTGCTGCCCTAATGTTTTTGACAAGATTTGGGTGGGCTGGTTGGGTGCTCCTGGCTTGCCATCTGCAAATTTAGCTACCTTATGTCTGTCTTTCATATTTTTTTTTTTCTTCATTCAAATTTCTCGTCTATTGTTAAGCTTACAAATTTCATCTGATTGTGATTGCATAGTATCCAGCTTTTCTCATCTCTGGATTGTGCTTTTTATGTATAGATTCTTAGTCTATATCAAGCTATTCCTGGTGGACCTGGTTTCAAGGGGTTGGGGGAGGGAGCGGGGGGTTGGGTGGTTTGAGGTATGTTTCGTTACATTTTTGTAATGATTTGTTATATTTGAAAATGCCAATAAAAAATATCGGATTTAAAAAAAAAAGTAGTAATTTAATATATCTTTGTAGGACTCCTCGTGTAAATTGAAGAACACTGATCCACCAAAAGTACGGTGTCCAGAGCATATAAGAAGAAACACCGGACTAAAAATAGTGTGAAATATAGAGTTTTAATTATTGTACTAAGATATACAAAGAGAATTACTGTATATGATTTTATGATTTTTAATATTTTTAATAAATTGTGTGATAATAGGAACAAAATAGAGTGAATCAATCAATAGGGGTACTACTAAGCCATTGTTAATAGGACAGTATGCGCTGGGCCTAAAGAAATTGATATATTATTAATTTTTAAGGGGGGATTAACACGGTATTCCCCTCACAGCCTTCTAGCAGCAGCATCACATTAGTGACACCTAATGACTAGCTCCAGTGTATAACCTGTTAATTTAGACTTTTATTACGCTGACTGTCATTTGCACTGACCATTTAGGAAAACCAGAAAAAAAGAACATTTGCATAATAATTTGGAACATGGTGCAAGTTCTAAATGAACTTCATTAAGGGGACGTGGCCCACAGAATTCCCTGTTACATGTCTTTAGGATGCATTATATCCTTGTGATCGACGCCTTCATATTAAAAGACAATAAAAGTTAGAACCCTCGAAATGAGCCCATATCTTTGGAACATATGACAGATTGAAAATAATAAATAAAAAAATGCATATGAGCCCCAATCTGCAGACGCTGTGTTTCAGGGAGATTGCCCCTTATCAGTGCAGTGTACGGCATTCTGATCTAGCTGAATGAGAGGCAAAGACTAGGTCTGGGAGAACAGCTATTCTCCTTATGGAGATCATTCTGCCTGCCAACATGAGCCTTATGAGAGGCTATGCAGACGCTGCAAGCATTGCAGCTATAAAGGTCCTGTCACACGCGTCAATATCGCCTGCACGATATCGGCTGCACGTGACGTTGCAGCGATATTGACGCGTGTGACATACTGAATCAACCAGCGATAAATCGCTGGTTGATGATCGCCAGGTTTTAGAATCTGTCCTAAAACCTGGCGATTGTCGCCTGGTGGACACGCAGCATCGCTGCGTGTGACACCGGGAGTAGCGATATTCCAGCTCCCAGCGCCTCTCGCAAGCGCTGGGAGCTGGTAACTAAGGTAAACTGCGGGTATCTAGGCAAAAAATGGGCCCGAGCGACGTGCAGCAACCAGCGACCTCACAGCAGGGGCCAGGTCGCTGGTGGCTGTCACACACTACAACATCGCTGGAAAGGTTGCTGTTACGTCACAAAACCTGTGACGTTGCAGCGACATCGTTAGCGATGTTGTAGTGTGTGAAGTGGCCTTTACAGAAATAATTTCAGGGTACATCCAGTGTAATTAAACCTTTTATTGATTATTATTTAATTTATTTTTTTACAGGGTAAGGAGAAAAAACTAAGGTAAGAAGAAGAAAAGGAATTCTGCTATTGCTCTTTGACATTTTAATTGTTACACTTTTCATTTGCTGCACAAACTAAAGAGTTAACTTCACTCTGTCAGGCAGCACGTTTATGGTTTTACTTAATTATTAGATGGGCCCGATGCTCTCGCATTGGGAGAGTGGTGACGTCACGGTGGCGGCAGGCTCTGTAGTGCTGGGGGGTGGTGTCCTTTTCTTCCCCCTGTATGCATTCTCTCTCCTCATGTCCTCTCTCCTTAGACCTGTATCCACCATGCATTCTTCCCCCGTATGCTGTCTTATCCCCTTCATGTGCTCTCTCCTTTGAGCTGTCTCTCACCCCCTGGGCCATCTTCTCCACTTGTGTGCCCTCTCTTTGAGTTGTCGCCCCCCTTTTCCACTCTCCCCCTTGTGCACTCTGAACTGCGTCTGAACTGTCTCTCCCCATGCACGCGCTCTCCCCATGCGGGCTGTCTCTCTTTTCGCTCTCTCCCCACTGTTTGCTCTCCCCGCTGCGTGCTGTCTCTCTGCCCTGTGGAATCTCTACCCCCTTGTGGTGTACAAAGGCGGCCGTGTAACCCAGCCCGTGCATGCGCACGTACACGGTTGCCATGATTAGACACATGGGTATACAAAGATGGCAGCTGCCTAAGTGCGCATGTGCACTGGATATGCACAAGCGCACTTACTTAGGCGGCGGTGGGTGCAGTGGTGATGTGCAGCAGCAGTTCCTGGCTGCAAATCTAATCCTAGTCTGTGTGGTACAGTCTGCTGAGCTGCATATCTATAATCCTACCCTGTGTGGTAGACTACTGAGTTGCATATTTATTCCTAGAGCTGTGTCATACAGTCTCTAAGCTGCATATCTAATCTTAGGGCTATGTGATACAGTCTGCTGAGCTGTGTATCTAATCTGCTGAGCACTCTCACTATTTAGGCCATATAATACTCTGCACTTTTTTGGGGTGCATAGAATGAGGACAGCATCAAATAGGGGACATGATGCTGCTAGTGGTGGAGCTGCTGCAGGTAGAGGACGTGGTCTATGTTTGCTTTATGACCAAATGTAACATCATCTTCTGGTGCACACAGGAGACAGAACTTTCTGCATAATTTTTTTAGATCCGAGTACCACTGTGAGCTAAGAAAAAGATTGGATGGCTGAGAGTTCCTCCAGTTCCTTTGTCTTCTGTGAAAGTGCAGCATTTGCACCTGGTACCCATGGGCATTTGTGTTCCACCTCACCCACCCTTGCAAATCAGGCAAGCAGTCTGAGCCCCAAATCATGCAGCAGTCACTTATGCTTTTTGATGACTCCGCTGGCTGGGGTTCATCCACCTGTTCCTGCCCTAGAAGTGGCAGAGATTGAGTGCCCTGATGCCCAACCACTTGTTCAGTTTGAGGATGAGAACATGGAAGTGCTAGTGTACACGGTCAGCGGACCACCACGTCTTATGGTAATGACTAAATTAAATATCGTTTCCACGATGTCTTGCTCCCGCTGCCAGGCTGCTGGAAGCGGGAGCAGGCTGGTCTCCAAGGTAAACTGCGGGTATCTAGGCAGCGCGCGCTGCCTAGATACCCGACGTGTGCAGCGCGCGCTGCCTAGATACCCGCAGTTTACCTTGGAGACCAGCCTGCTCCCGCTTCCAGCAGCCTGGCAGCGGGAGCAAGACATCGTGGAAACGATATTTAAATCGTTTCCACGATGTTTCTGGTCAATTGATCGCTGGTGAGTCTATCTGTGTGACAGCTCACCAGCGATCAGCCGTCAATGTCGTCAGCGATCATCTCGCTGACGACATTGACGCGTGTGACAGGCCCTTAAGTCTCCTCATGCTGGCAGGCAGAATGATCTTCATAAGGAGAATAGCTGTTCCCCCAGACCTCACCTTAGTCTATCATACAGCTACATCAGAATCTCATACACTACACTGATGAGGGGCAATCGCCTCAAAACACAGCATCTGCAGATTGGGGCTCTGATCTGGCACAAATCCTAAATCATATTAAAAGGCATGTTTAAGAGTGAATTATGACTTTTAGGATTGCTACATTCAATAGGTGGCACTATTGAATGTAGTTCGTCTGCTTCCTCAATGAAGTGAAAATTTGCATATATCCAATAGTTGAGAGAGAAAATGTGCCAATAGTGACTTTACAGGAACCTTACAATGATCAATAACTCAAAATGGTTCATAAAAGATTTCACACTTCTCTCACCCTTAAATCATGAATGTTGAATTTATCTTCATAAACGTAAGCAGCATCGGCGCCAACAGCTATACCTGCTGTAGTAGCAAGATAGCCAC
Source organism: Allobates femoralis (assembly GCA_033576535.1). Classification (NCBI taxonomy): domain Eukaryota; kingdom Metazoa; phylum Chordata; class Amphibia; order Anura; family Aromobatidae; genus Allobates; species Allobates femoralis. Next base: position 136,454,823 of record JARQOC010000011.1, read on the forward strand.
AGTATCCACCCATGGTTTCCACGATGAAGACACGCCGCTTTGTACCAGAAGCAGATTGTTTAATGCGATCACAGCTCTTAAAACATCAAGAAACAAAAAAAAATATCTGAGATGTACGATTTTTTAAGTTTGTAAACATTATGTTAAGCACGAGGAAAAGTATTCCAAGCCAGAGATTGTCCAAATGGCCAATAAACACAAGTTATTTCTACGTGGCATTGACGCTGTATACTTTCCAAAACCTGTACTAACAGTAAGAATGGTTGGAAGAGTCTTTTTGAAACCCCAACATGCTCCTAATTGGACTACTACCCTGTAATACACTTACACACCAGGAAGGTGTGTAAGTGTATTGTAGAGAAAAGCAAAGGGGTCAGCAGCAACAGCAATGATGTCAGAAAACAAAAATCTGGATCCCTCCTAACTCTGAGTTCCAGTCTGTACAATTTTGGGATGATTATGTGAACAGGATGTGGCAAACATTAGGTGGTAGCAGTGTAATATATTACAACCTAAGGGTGATTTCACGCTCAGCCTTTTTCAGGAACAAAAAACGTGCATTTTTTGGACACTTTCTTGCAAATTTTTTAGCCATAAAATTGTAGCCTGATGTTAGCTGTAAGTCAATATAAACAAGTAAAATGATCGTTTGTTTTGCAGCATTGCTTTACCAACTCAAGTTATTTTTTTACGTTGCTTTCCAGTCCAACAAATAAAAATGGACAAAAAAATAAAAATTTAAAATGGTTTTAAAATAAAATCCAAAAATTCCGCTACACATAAAATATCTGTAAGAATAATGATTGAAATGAACATTGTGCCAATTTGTGGCAAGTAGTCAAAGAAAAGAAAAACCTCTTCAAAATGTAGTTTTAGTAATAGAGGATAACTTCCTGATGAGAAGCGAGACCCCCCACAATTCATGACAATAGTCATGCACCTACACACCATTCACCACTAAAAGATATAAATATATTACTAAATTAAATCGAAAAAATAAGCTGGAACTCCTGGTCTCACTGTTTACAACTCATTTTACAGTTACATAGTTGAGCTCTCAGTTAGAAAAATGACTGACCCTTCAAGATAATACATTTAGCTGTACTTTTAAATCCCCTTCACACAGACTTTCCAGCGATCCCACCTGACTGGGATCGCTGGAAAGTCTCTCTGGGGTTGCTGGTGAGCTGTCAAACAGACTCACCAGCGACTCCGCACCCGTGAGATTGCTGGTATCCATGATAAACAGCGGTAACTAAGCAGCGCATGCTGCTTACTTAAAAGGTGTTTATCATGGATACCAGCGTCTTACCTGCTTAGCGCAGCATGTGAGCAGGGAGGACGCTGGTAACTATGATAAAATGCGGGTATCTAGGCAGCGCTGCCTAGATACCCGCAGTTTATCATAGTTACCAGCGTCTTCCCTGCTTACAGGCTGCACTAAGCAAGGACGACGCTGGTATCCATGATAAACCCCGTGTAACTAAGCAGCGCGTGCTGCTTAGTTACCCGCTGTTTATCATGGATACCAGCCTGTCAGGTCGCTGGTTCGCTAGTCTCTCGCAGTCACACACAGCAATGTGTGCTGACCAGCGGGAGACTTGGAACCAAAAAATGGGCCCGAGCGACGTGCAGCAACCAGCGACCTCACAGCAGGGGCCAGGTCGCTGGTGGCTGTCACACACTACAACATCGCTGGAAAGGTTGCTGTTACGTCACAAAACCTGTGACGTTGCAGCAACATCGTTAGCGATGTTGTAGTGTGTGAAGTGGCCTTTACAGAAATAATTTCAGGGTACATCCAGTGTAATTAAACCTTTTATTGATTATTATTTAATTTATTTTTTTACAGGGTAAGGAGAAAAAACTAAGGTAAGAAGAAGAAAAGGAATTCTGCTATTGCTCTTTGACATTTTAATTGTTACACTTTTCATTTGCTGCACAAACTAAAGAGTTAACTTCACTCTGTCAGGCAGCACGTTTATGGTTTTACTTAATTATTAGATGGGGGCCCGATGCTCTCGCATTGGGAGAGTGGTGACGTCACGGTGGCGGCAGGCTCTGTAGTGCTGGGGGGTGGTGTCCTTTTCTTCCCCCTGTATGCATTCTCTCTCCTCATGTCCTCTCTCCTTAGACCTGTATCCACCATGCATTCTTCCCCCGTATGCTGTCTTATCCCCTTCATGTGCTCTCTCCTTTGAGCTGTCTCTCACCCCCTGGGCCATCTTCTCCACTTGTGTGCCCTCTCTTTGAGTTGTCGCCCCCCTTTTCCACTCTCCCCCTTGTGCACTCTGAACTGCGTCTGAACTGTCTCTCCCCATGCACGCGCTCTCCCCATGCGGGCTGTCTCTCTTTTCGCTCTCTCCCCACTGTTTGCTCTCCCCGCTGCGTGCTGTCTCTCTGCCCTGTGGAATCTCTACCCCCTTGTGGTGTACAAAGGCGGCCGTGTAACCCAGCCCGTGCATGCGCACGTACACGGTTGCCATGATTAGACACATGGGTATACAAAGATGGCAGCTGCCTAAGTGCGCATGTGCACTGGGTATGCACAAGCGCACTTACTTAGGCGGCGGTGGGTGCAGTGGTGATGTGCAGCAGCAGTTCCTGGCTGCAAATCTAATCCTAGTCTGTGTGGTACAGTATGCTGAGCTGCATATCTATAATCCTACCCTGTGTGGTAGACTACTGAGTTGCATATTTATTCCTAGAGCTGTGTCATACAGTCTCTAAGCTGCATATCTAATCTTAGGGCTATGTGATACAGTCTGCTGAGCTGTGTATCTAATCTGCTGAGCACTCTCACTATTTAGGCCATATAATACTCTGCACTTTTTTGGGGTGCATAGAATGAGGACAGCATCAAATAGGGGACATGATGCTGCTAGCGGTGGAGCTGCTGCAGGTAGAGGACGTGGTCTATGTTTGCTTTATGACCAAATGTAACATCATCTTCTGGTGCACACAGGAGACAGAACTTTCTGCATAATTTTTTTAGATCCGAGTACCACTGTGAGCTAAGAAAAAGATTGGATGGCTGAGAGTTCCTCCAGTTCCTTTGTCTTCTGTGAAAGTGCAACATTTGCACCTGGTACCCATGGGCATTTGTGTTCCACCTCACCCACCCTTGCAAATCAGGCAAGCAGTCTGAGCCCCAAATCATGCAGCAGTCACTTATGCTTTTTGATGACTCCGCTGGCTGGGGTTCATCCACCTGTTCCTGCCCTAGAAGTGGCAGAGATTGAGTGCCCTGATGCCCAACCACTTGTTCAGTTTGAGGATGAGAACATGGAAGTGCTAGTGTACACGGTCAGCGGACCACCACGTCTTATGGTAATGACTAAACACAACTGCTACAGTTTTCTGCAGTGTGCAGACCGACATGGATGGCAGGGGTGAAGAATGGGTGGGAGATGATGAGGGCATGATGAAATCCTAGACCCAGCATGGAGTCCAGGCCATACGAGTGATGTGCCCAGTTTGGAGGAATAGGTGGGGGTCATGCTGCCAAAGAGGGAGCAGAGTGAAAAAGCATAGTGGCTGGACCCTAGCCAGTAGGTCAGCTGCTACTGCCCACCAAGCCAAAAGACTGTGCACACCAAAGCAGCTCAAATGAGTTCACTGGCGTGGCATCTCTTCAAGCAATGTGCTGAAAACAAGACATGCATGATTTGCAGGCCTGACCCTGAAGCACGGAATGGAGTTGGACCAGATGACCCAGGAGGCCTTCCAACTCTACCATTCTATGATTCTATGAATGTTCTTAACCTGAGCACCACCTGCAGGATGAGGCATCTGAATGCAAAGAATGAGCTGCAGTGCAGCACATATCTGAAAAAGCAAGAAACATCTGAAGCTCCTCCTGCTTCCTCTTTTGCGGCAGTCTCTGCCTCTTCCTCCCCCTGGCCCCTGGCTCTCCACAAAGAGAATATGTGACAGCACCACAACCAGCATTGTAAGGTCCTCTTCAAGCATCCTTTTCCCTAGTATATGTGGTGTCCATTTTCACACATCTTGGAGATATGCTCATACTCCTAGTAATTAAAGGAGTTGTCTGGGCTTTTGCATGTATGTGCGTATTCATGTAGGTTGCAAAATGTTGACAGTTTGTAATTTATATCCTGTCAACATTTTGCAGGGTTACCTAGACAAGGGTGTGTGTTTTTTAGGAAACAGTCGTTCACACCCACTGTTCTACAAGCCCTCCCCACTCAGCAGCAAGCCTGCCCCAGTGTGTGTATGTCTGGCCACTCCACACTCAATGTGCCCACCCCCCTTCACATCTCCAACCTTAATATGTCCGCTCTTCCCAGTGTCAGTATGGCTGGCCATTCCACACTCTATGAACGGAGAGCGGTCATCTCTAAGGCACTGTGACAAATCTGCAGCTGTAAAATGACCGCTCTCAGGGCTGTCTGAGTGCTCACCATTGCCACCATGCTGGCGCTGATGTGATGATGAGTGATGTCATACAGCCGCCTGGGCCTGCACCCTATAACCTCACAGCTGCTCCTGCCTGTCCCCTCATTGAAGCAGAATGAACAGATCAGTGCAGAAGTGGCGGGCCCGAGTGGCTGTGAGGTCAGAGGAGGCGGGCCCGAGCGGCAGCTCAGTGCAGAGGGGGCTGGAATGAGGGGCAGCTCAGTGCAGAGAGCCTGCCCGGGTGGCTGTATGGCATCAGCACTCATCATAACATCAGCGCCGGCAAGGGGGAAATGGTGAGCACTCGCACAGCACAGAGAGCAGTCATCTCACAGCTGCAGATTTGTCACAGTGCCTCAGAGAGGACTGCTTTCAGTGCATAGAGTGTGGAATGGCTGGGCATACGGACACTGGGAAGAGCGGGCATATTGAGCCAGGGGAAGGTGGTCAACGCATGCTGGAAATGGGAGGGGGTGGGGGCACAGTGAGTGTGGAGTGGCCAGGCATACACACACTGGGGCAGGCTTTCTGTGTGGGCAGGGCTTGTAGAACAGTGACAGAAATTACTTAACTGTGCAGTCTAATATTCTTCAGTTTCCTGAGGGAAGAAATATGGAAATATGGATCACATTAGCTCGGCTGACCTCAATCTGTGAACAAGCTTTCTTTGTGGGAAGACACAATTTATAGATCAAATTCTGGCACAGCCTTCAATTTTAATATTCTAATTCTGGGCTGTGACTGGCCCATGGCTGCATTAGCAATGAATACATTATTTTTCTAAATATGCTTTGTCTTAGCATATTCTTTCCCACAGCCTATATGGAATGCAAGGCCCTGCCATGATTGACCATTTGTTAATCCCCTTTGAAGTCCATCAGAGGTGAGAAGCTTCCACCCTGTGTGTGTTCTCAGGAAGGCCAACCCTGGGGTTCAGAGAATGACCAGAGGAGATTAAAAAATCCTACTCAAGATAACAGGTGACCTTTATGGAGAAATGTAGCCTGAGAATAGATGCTGATTTACTGCTGGTAATATACTGCCTTACAAAAACATTTTCACTTCAGTACCGGAAAAAAAGTATGTTATTGAAACGAATGTATTTTATGTGTAAAAGATGTACAAATACAGTTACATAATGATAGATAGATGTCAAACAGCTAATGTCCTACCGAACTACATGTTTTAAGCTTGCACACTAGTGCCTTTTTATGCGGCACTAAAGGGTGTTTAGCCTTGTATTTAGCCACAAAATAAATACATTTAAAAAAACAACAGGGGGTCCCCCCTAGTGTTGTTAGTCAGCTAGTGTAAAGCAGACAACTGCAGCCTGCAGTCTGCATATGGCAGTTTTAACTTGGCTGGTAATCCAAAACAGAGATCACTGCACATTTTTTATTCAAATTAATTTATAAATAAATAAATAAAATAAAAACATGGAGTCCCCCAATATGGGATCACCAGCCAAGGTAAAGCAGACAGATGGGGTCTGGTATTTTCAGGTCGGGAAGAGCCATGGGATACCCAGTGTATGAGCTAGTGAGTTTACCCTGCGATCAGGTCACTCATGTTATCAAAGGTTACACACTCGACTCATTCAGGACGCAGCATGGGAGTCGGGATTGCTTAGTCTTCCAGCCAATCAGGGATGCATCCCAAATGATGGGAGACTGAGTTGTCAAGGGACCTCCATGGGACTAAGTCAGACACGCTCTGTATTTAAAAATAGAAGAAGGAGGGGGAACAAGAGGCGCAATAGTGCCCTATCACTATGGCACTAGATATAAAGTGGTGAAAAAGGAATTCACTCACCTGGGACAGTTGTGTCACCCACAACTGGCTTGAAGGCGTACTCAATACTTTATTTCTGGATGGCTGCTGCAGGACTTCCACCGTCCACTCAAGTGCGGAAATATATCGAATCGTGGGGAAGAAAATGGTGTATCATGGTCCGCGCTGCCAAACACATCCACTCTGAAAGTAATGCACGTGAAGATGGAACTTCAAAGTAACTTCTTTATTGCCTCCTACGCGTTTCGGTGCCCTCCTGGCACCTTCCTCAGGGATATCACAACCTCACCAACCTCTCTTATTTAAATCACAACTCAAATACATGATAAGTGGGAGTGGACCTCAATACTGACGTCAAAATCGTCATCCAAGGGAGGAGGGCCCCAGATATTGGCGCAAAAACACATTATAAATATACATTCAATAAATAATTAATCACATATTATACATACACATTAAAAAGCAGTTTTAAGACAATTGTGCAAAAAAAGCAGCGAAAATCTCAGCAGATCCGCTTATAAAAACTGCAAGCAATGCCTATTCAAAAAAATATAAATAAGGCATTCTATTTTTCTCTCTGGGGGATAGAACCAGCACTTCTCGCTGAGTCTTTTAAGCAAGAATCAGTATCAATGGCAAACGCCACTTGTTCAGTTGCATATTGCACCAAGTGATTTATGCTCCTGAATTCCTCAGAATTTGGAAATGCCTTTACTTTCTCTAGAGCACTAGCATAAATATGCCTAAAAACAGAAGAAGACGAAAATAAGGATCTTATGTGTTCAGAAGTTTCTATAGAGTTCTAACTTACAAGTATAAAAATTAAAAGAGAATATTTAATTAATTGGTTTAAAAACGTCTTAAGAATAGGAGGGATGAAATCCATAAAATAGTTCTAATAAAATTATTATGATATTTTTAGATAAATCATTTCCCTTTTCAACATACTTTACCCCAGGATATCAACAAGTGTATCAGTGTTTCTATCCAAAAACTCCCATGGAGTGACTGCACAAACTCATGTGCTGTTATCTAAACCTTCCGGGTTCTATCCCCCCGAGGGAGAAGACATAATCATGTGGAGACAAAGCAAGAACACAATCATTCAACCAGTACAGTATAATTGAAGCTCATTCATTTAGAGGAATTCATATGCGATTTGTACGATCTAGCTGCTTGTGGTAATGAATTATTATGTCCACAAGGTGGCACAGTCTGGATGTTTATCGTCAAGACAACGAGCTAGGTACCAGACTTCTATGAGTATATATTACCGCCACTAGGGGCGTTTAGGACAAGCTTCAGTTTGTTAGCTAGTGAACGTGCTGATCTAAAGTCTCTATTCAGTGCAAAAAAATGTGTATAAGTGCTAGCATGAACTGCAGGTGTTTAAGGTTGCGTTCACTAGCTAACAAACTGAAGCTTGTCCTAAACGCCCCTAGTGGCGGTAATATATACTCATAGAAGTCTGGTACCTAGCTCGTTGTCTTGACGATAAACATCCAGACTGTGCCACCTTGTGGACATAATAATTCATTACCACAAGCAGCTAGATCGTACAAATCGCATATGAATTCCTCTAAATGAATGAGCTTCAATTATACTGTACTGGTTGAATGATTGTGTTCTTGCTTTGTCTCCACATGATTATGTCTTCTCCCTCGGGGGGATAGAACCCGGAAGGTTTAGATAACAGCACATGAGTTTGTGCAGTCACTCCATGGGAGTTTTTGGATAGAAACACTGATACACTTGTTGATATCCTGGGGTAAAGTATGTTGAAAAGGGAAATGATTTATCTAAAAATATCATAATAATTTTATTAGAACTATTTTATGGATTTCATCCCTCCTATTCTTAAGACGTTTTTAAACCAATTAATTAAATATTCTCTTTTAATTTTTATACTTGTAAGTTAGAACTCTATAGAAACTTCTGAACACATAAGATCCTTATTTTCGTCTTCTTCTGTTTTTAGGCATATTTATGCTAGTGCTCTAGAGAAAGTAAAGGCATTTCCAAATTCTGAGGAATTCAGGAGCATAAATCACTTGGTGCAATATGCAACTGAACAAGTGGCGTTTGCCATTGATACTGATTCTTGCTTAAAAGACTCAGCGAGAAGTGCTGGTTCTATCCCCCAGAGAGAAAAATAGAATGCCTTATTTATATTTTTTTGAATAGGCATTGCTTGCAGTTTTTATAAGCGGATCTGCTGAGATTTTCGCTGCTTTTTTTGCACAATTGTCTTAAAACTGCTTTTTAATGTGTATGTATAATATGTGATTAATTATTTATTGAATGTATATTTATAATGTGTTTTTGCGCCAATATCTGGGGCCCTCCTCCCTTGGATGACGATTTTGACGTCAGTATTGAGGTCCACTCCCACTTATCATGTATTTGAGTTGTGATGATATAAATAAGAGAGGTTGGTGAGGTTGTGATATCCCTGAGGAAGGTGCCAGGAGGGCACCGAAATGTGTAGGAGGCAATAAAGAAGTTACTTTGAAGTTCCATCTTCACGTGCATTACTTTCAGAGTGGATGTGTTTGGCAGCGCGGACCATGATACACCATTTTCTTCCCCACGATTCGATATATTTACGCTCTGTATTTGGATGGGAAATAAATTGGTGAACAAGGGAGTCTGTGGTCTTTATTTAGTAATTCTCTCTTTCGCTTTTGTGGGTAAAGAGTGTAAGCTTAGAATATGTAGGCGGGTAGGACATTATTCAGCTGTATGACATTATCTATTCTATCATCTATCTCTTTATCATCATTTATCTATCTTTGCACATCTTTTACACAAAAAACATTCATTTCAGTAACACTTTTTTTTCTGGTACATGTAACATGGATGTCACACATTGACATTTGGATTGCTAATATGGACATCCAAAGCAGACAGAGCAACACATGCTTTTTTAAATGAACTTGTGAAGAGGGCCCAACAGAGTATCTCTACACTGTCCAATAGAAGTGTTCAGATGTCCATTCTTCAAACACTGGAGAGAAAGCTGAAGTTCCCCTCTACCCATCCATGAGCCCTGGTACTGAATGGCAGCAATTCCAATTTCTTGGCCTTTGAAATGCTGCCATTGTGACTGGTGGAGGCGGACACTTAAAAAACCTTATGGCAGTAACTGTACCACCAGCCGCCACTAATTTTCCAGGCAGGCCATCCATTCCCTGCACAAACAAGTTGTGGACAAGATAATGTGTGCACTGCGCAATGCCATTCTTGGTAAGGTCCACATAACCACCAACACATGCATCAGTAAGCACGGGCAGTGACGTTATATCTCCCTAACTGCCCACTAGGTAAATGTAGACACAGCGGGGCATTTTGGCACATGTCCTACCACAACTGAGGATTGCTGAACGTTTGTATATGTCGCCTCCTCCTTCTACTCAGTTTCCTCCACCTCCTCCTCATCCAGTTAGTATTAACACATGCACATTCAACTTTTACACAGCCAGGGGAAAATGATAGCAGGTTATTTTGAAACTCACCTGTTTGGGAGAAAAATCTCACAACGTGCAGGAGATGTGAACGGGGATTGAACAACAGATCGATGAGTGGTTGGTGCCGTTGAACCTCAAGCTCAGCATGGTGATATGCGATAACGAACGCTGAGCCTAGTTGGCTTAACGCAAATCCTTTGCCTGGCACATGTGACAAATTTGCTGGTGCAGAGGTTCCTGAAAGTGATGCAGAACGTGTATGCAGACTTTTGGCACTCTCAGCTGCAGCCTCAGCTGCAGCGTACCTTTTGCCTTCCCGCCTAAATGTGACGTACCCACAAGGTGGAATTACACTTTTTTATATGCTGGAGACTGTGTGAGCAATACCAAGCGATAGTGGAGTTTAAGCTGCAGCACACACAGGGAGTCGTTCTGCAGAAAAAAACCCACTTCATGGCCAATGAGTGAGCCTCCATGTGGAACATATGTGCTCTGCGCTGCTTTGAATACACCATGAACATGGCCAGGGCTATTGATTCCATCAGCATTACTATCCCCCCTTCTATGTCTCCTTGAAAAAACACTTTAGGCGATGATGGATGAAGTAGTGGAACAGGAGAAAGCGGAGTAGCAGGGACCATTCACATGAATGTAAGGCGAGTTGTCAACATATGGTACAGGAACCCATCTTTCAAGCCAATAGCGGCCAGGTACACAACTGTACAGTTGGAGGAAAGTTTTGGAAGAGGAGGAGGAAAAGAAGGAACCTTGTTTACACCAGGAACCCAAAGCAGCACACGGAATCACTGGAGCGCAGCTGGTGGGATACAGACGTTACACCTTTCACCGAGGACAGCTTGTCGTTGCCTCTGGGCAGCCTGGCACACATGAGCAAATACATGCTGCAGTGCCGGCGCTTCAACCATAGGAGTTGCCTGGATTTTTACCAGTGCCGATTACTGGATGGCCACCCTGAGGGATCCCCGCTACAGGACAATGTACCACCCTTATTTCAGTCACTGGACAGTGATGGGAAAGTGCAGGAATACAAGCGCACGCTAGTAGATGAACTACTGACGGCGCTCCCACCTGACAGATTTTTTTTTTCTTAATAAGATATAAGAACTTGCTGTGAGCATGTGTTATCCTGAACTAGATGCTTTGAAATGCGCAGATAAATATATAACAATTTTCCTTATGGATCCATCTCATCATTCCTGAAAGCATAATTAGGATCCTTTCTTTTGGATATGTTACTGCACATGGGTCTGCGGCAGCCGGTTTATGCGTACACAGTGGTTGTGACTTTGTAAAACCATTAAAGGGGAGCATTTCCTTAAGTGCCAATATTCGAATTACATCGGGTAAGACCCTATTCTGAGCTTTTTTTTTCCTTCCAGCTGGTTTCACCTGACAGCGGGAGCTCAGTAAAAGCACAAAGCAGAAGAGGAGGAAGTCACCAATGGGGCACTGGCACTACATCGGAAGGGAGGGATAGCCTGGCCAAAATGTGGAAAACCCTTCCCAGCACACCACAACATCCATCCACCAGCATATGATACGGTTGTAGCAAAAGGCAGCGTTTCAACAATAGGGTTGAAGAGTAGGTGTCCACATATCTCCATGTGCTGAGTGATGGGTCTGCCCTATTTAACTTCTGTGTCTCCAAATTGGATACATGGCCTCAGCTTGATCTTTAACACCGTGGAGGTGCTGTACTGCCTTGCGGCAAGGGTAATATTAGAATGTGTTTTTAACATGGCAGGGGAACTCTGCTATTTCCGGCACTCCCATAGAAGTGAGATGAGCGGCGGCCACGTATATGCAATCATTTTCCTTTCACTATGGGTGCTTCTTTCACGCCATAGGTGCACAGAGGTGGGATCTGCATCTTTAAGACATTGGTGGCGTATCCTAGCGATATGCCATCAATGTGTTTGGTTAAAGAATCCCTATAAAGCAGACATGCCGCCAGTCTCCTTTATTCTTTGCAAGTTAGTATCCTATGGTAATGGATTAATTTACATAATGGACAAGGCTGTGCACTAAGAGTATTACATGCAGGGGAACTTGCAGAGAAATTTTTGTAACACTTTAAAAAAAAAAAAAAAAAAAAAAAAAAAAAAAAACTTATTTACAAATAGCTAAAAATCTATAATTTATTTAATATTTAACCATGACTACTATTGTGATAGATACCCTTTAACCCCTTAGTGACGGAGCCAATTTCCACCTTAATGACCAGACCGTTTTTTGTAATTCTGACCAGTGTCCCTTTATGAGGTAATAGCTCTGGAACGCTTCAACGGATCCTAGCGATTCTGAGATTATTTTTTCGTGACATATTGGGCTTCAAGTTAGTAGTAAATTTAGGTCGATAATTTTTGCGCTTATTTGTGAAAAAATAAAACATTTAGCGAACATTTTGAAAATATTGCAATTTTCAAAATTTTAATTTTTATTCTGTTAAACCAGAGACTTATGTGACACAAAATAGTTAATAAATAACATCTCCCACATGTCTACTTCACATTAACACAATTTTGCAAAAAATAATAATTTTTGGTTAGGAAGTTATAAGGGTTCAAAGTTCATCAGCAATTTCTCATTTTTCCAGCAAAATATACAAAACCATTTTTTTGTGACCACATCACATTTGAAGTCCGTTTGAGGGGCGTACGACAGAAAACACCCAAAAGTGACACAATTGCAAAAACTGCACCCCTCAAGCTACTCAAAACGACATTCAAGAAGATTATTAAACATTCAGGTGCTTCACAGGAACTAAAGCAAAGTGGAAGTAAAAAATGGACATTTTAATTTTTCAAACAAAAATTTCCTTTTAGCCTCAATTTTTTCATTTTCACATGGGCAACAAGACAAAATGCATTCTAAAATTTGTTGGCCAATTTCTCCTGAGTACACCGATACCTCATATGTGGTCATAAACCACTGTTTGAGCGCACGGCAGGGCTCAGATGGAAAAGGGTGCTATTTGACTTTTGGAGCTAATTTTCCATTCAAAAAGTCAAATGGCGCTCCTTCCCTTTCGAGCCCTGCCATGCGCCCAAACAGTGGTTTATGATCACATATGAGGTATCTGTGTACTCAGGAGAAATTGCCCAACAAATTTTATCCTGTTGCTCATTTAAAAATGAAAAAATTGAGGCCAAAAGAAAATGTGTGAAAAAAAAAGTACTTTTTCATTTTTACGGATCAATTTGTGAAGCACCAGAGGGTTCAACGTGCTCACTATTCATCTAGTTAAGTTCCTTGGGCTCTAGTTTCCAAAATGGGGTCACTTGTGGGGGAGCTCCAATGTTTAGGCACACAGGGGCTCTCCATACGCGACATGGTGTCCTTTAACAATTTGAATGGAGAATTAGCTTCAATTGTTAGCTGACACCATGACGGTTTTGGAAAGCCCCTGTGTGCCTAAACATTGGAGCTACCCTACAAATGACCCCACATTTTGGAAACTAGACCCTCCAAGGAACTTATCTAGATGGGTGATGAGCACTTTGAACCCCCATGTGCTTCAAAAATGAGATTCATAATGTCTGGCCAATATTAGACCGGGCCATTAGGAATCTCTAAAGATTTTTTTATTAGAATGAAAAACACAAACACAACTTAGACCCCATCTTTATTATTCTGTGGCGTCCAACGTAGTCCAGTGGGCGGTGATGTCCGACGTAGTCCAGTGGGCGGTCCCGCTTCATTTCTCAGTGTTATAGCATATGGGAGCAACCCCCATATGATATAAGAGAAGGCACTCTCCCAGGAGAATGATAGGCCATGAACTCTGAAAGTTCATGACCTATCACGATCCTGGGGTCATGCAGGGGTTAACAGATCTTCATGATAATCTCTAAAGCCTATCACCATGAAGAACACAGTTAATCCTTGTGTGACCTCGGGATTGTGATGGGTCATGAACTTACAGAGTTCATGACTTATCATTCCCCTGGGGTCACTCAGGGGTTAACAGATCTTCATGATCTCTAAAAGCAGATCACCAAGATGATCAGTTAACCCATGTGTGACCCCAGGGAAATGACAGGTCATGAACTCTAAGTTCATGACCTTTCATTCCCCTGAGAGTGTGTGCACACAGCGGCATGCACAGAAAAGGAGACAGACCGCCGGTGCCAGGATCGAGGAGAGGGACCAAAGGCGGGTAAGAGAGAGGGATGGGGGGCTGAGGGTAGTGGAGGAGCGGAGGAAAGAAGCTGGAGGAGGGGCTGGAGGAGCGAGGAGGGGGCTGGATGAGCAGAGGAGGGGGCAGGAGGAGCTGGAGATGGGGGGCTGTGGGAGCGGGCTGGAGGAGCTGGAAATGGGGGGCTGGAGGAGCTGGAAATGGGGGGCTGGAGGAGCGGAGGGGTCAGATGCTGCAGAAAGTGTGGGGGGGCACCAGGGGATGCGTTACCCATGCGATCTGACTTGTGACATGTTTTTACACGCGCCGCCATTTTGAGATGGTCCGGGGAGGGAGGGGGGGGGTGATCTCCGGTACCCGGGGGTCTTGGTGGGCTAAGGGGTTAATGTTTCACTTTGATCCGACATGTGTTTTCATGTCGGATTAAAGTGAAAGTACTTTTTACCGGCAATGTCATTTTTTGTAATGTGATGACCGGTAAACGGTGCTTACTGGTCATCACATTACTGGTGCCGGTAAAATACCAGTCGATTCCTAATCTCTAGGGTCTCAGCTACCCTCGGTAGCTGAAACCCTGGAGATTTTAGCTCCAGGGGTGGCCACCTGGGCTTATTCCTGCCTTACGTCTACAGACGTCTGCTAGGATAAGTACCCTTTTTTTCTGACGTCTGTAGACGTAAGGCTGTCGTTAAGAGGTTAAGTCGTTTCCCTACTCACATTTGTTTGCAGGGCAATTGTCCTGCTCTTACCCCTATTTTGCTTGCTTTTGCAGCCCATTATCTCTTACTATGACTATTTTACAGCAGTTTGAAAGCACAAATGTTCGGGTCCCCATTGACTTCAATCAAGTTTGGGGTTAAGCTCGAGTACAGAACTTAACTACAGTTCGGACAGAACCAAACATCAACGGATTACCCATCTTTAGCACCACATGAGGACTTGAACAAACAATCCTTTATTTGCATACTGCATTATCTGGCCTCTCAAGGTCATACAGACACACAGCCTAATAGTACAGGTCTCTGCCATGATCCATTAGGCTATGATCTATGGCAGACACAAGACCTTTGATAGGAGTCTTGTTTTCAGGGCAGCCATCGTCTCCCCATAATCATGTTGCAGACATCCGATCAAGAATCAGAGGGAGCAATCTTTGTCAAACCCCCTACATGCTGCAACTGACCAGGAAGGGGGTTGAGCTGTTGCAAACTGACATGTTCTATTAGGATATTTAAAGCAGGGCTGTGGAGTCGGAGTCGTGGAGTCGGAGTTAGTTTTGGTTGGAGTCGGAGTCGGTAGAAATGTACCGACTCCGACTGCAGCTTTAAAAAATTGTATTAATATTTCCTAATTGAACTTTCATATGAATTTTATAAATGTTACTCAAATATACATGTTCTATCAAACGATGAACAACAGTGATAAGCAGTTCTGCTGGAGATAGAGACATTTCTTACTTCTTGTGTGTCACTGTTCTCCACTGCCATTCTAATCTTATACTTAGTTAACCTCATGCTGCCCCAACCCCCCTACTTACAATGCATGATACTGAAAGTGAAAATGTGTTGCAAATTCTTAGTAGTAAAGCTCCTCCTCGTCTAGACTAGATCATACTAGGTGTTCATCTCCCAAGCATCTCACACAGCTGCCTGCTACTCAGAAGAGGAAGACTGTAAGAAGTATTGTCCTTTCAACAAACTTTGCATCAGTTAACTGTGAGTACATGAGGAATAATAACAGTATTACTGACCACTATATCAGTTGTACGACCTGGCAATAATTTTGTACAATTGTTTTTAGGAAAAACAATTGTCATTTGGATTGTGAATGCAAAATTAAAAACCTGAGAATGTCAAAGAGGCATCACATTAAATCAGCTGTATTTGAACATTTCACCATCACTCAAGATGGAAATCATTATGTCTGTGGTTACAGATTGAAAAATCATTGGCTCCTCGTAACTCCACCAGGCTCCTATTAGAGATGTCATTGCTTAAACCTCACCAAAACCACCTATTCTTAAAATCAATGACGACACTGCTCAGGGTGTGGTGCCTCAACGGACGAGGCCTTCTTCCCTTTTTCTATAGGCATATATTGGTTCTTGCCGCGGAGCGGTCTGTGGAGTCTCTCTCTTCGTGGAGAGTTAAGGGAGTTCTGCACCTTCATCAGGTTTTCGACGGGACCATTCTCAAACCTTTTGCCGAACTAGCCGACCAATACGACCTTCCCCGTTCTTCTTTTTTCTGTTACCTACAGTTGCGTCACTTCCTTAGCACTATCAGTCTACCCACGGTTGATGTCTCGATGTTTGATGGTTTGGTCCAAAGATTCTTCGAAGCCTCCACTCCCCCTGGGCATGGTGTCTCCATTTTGTATGGCGCACTGGCCAGGCGAAACGGCTCTAGCAAACTCCCTTATATGGCCAAATGGGAAAACACCCTTCAATTCTGTGCCTCACTGGAACAGTGGCAGGTGGCGCTCGCTGCAGCTCGGCCTACTCGTGGTGTATAAATCATCTTGAGCAGATCAAGAAAATACAAATGGAATGGTATCTCATGCCTACCAAACTGGCCCGATTTGCAGGCCATGCCTTTTCTTCTTCCTCTGCTCAGGATTGCTGGAGGTTGTGTGGCAATGTGGGCTCATCTTTACACATGTGGTGGTCCTGCCCAGTCACTCAGGCCTTCTGGAGACAGGTGGAGGCATTAATTCTCTCTCTTTCAGGTATTACTACTCAGCTCTCTCCAACACTGGCTCTGCTGGGCTTGGATTAGAGGACGTCCCGGCTCCTGTCCGCCCTATCACAGCAAACATTCTCCTGGCAGCGAGACTCTGTGTGGCCAGATGCTGGAGATCTCCCCGATCTCCTTCACTTAACGACCTGCTGGACACTTTATTTTTTTTTTTCCCAAATAATTTTTATTTTGTATTAACAGAGTTAACAAACATAGTCAAAATCAACAGAAAAAGAAAAAAGGAGAAATACAGTAGTTTAACAAGGGAGGGGGGGGGGGAGGGTCGGAGGGTTACAGGCTCAAAACATACAGTGCAAATGAATACTACATTAGTATTATCCTTAATACTGTTTAGGAGTCAGTGAAACAGCCCGGGGATAGCTGAACTCACTTCAAGTTAACCCAACTTTCGGGCAACCTCTTCAAACAATGCAATGTGCACTCGACATCCAGGGTTCCCAAATCAGCTCCAAATTTTTCCTGGCAGTACTTGACTGAGCTAAAGCTCGCTCATACTAACATGCTAAATTTATCCTCTCAATCACCTCTTTCACTGTTGGGAGGGAGGCACCCCGCCATTTAAGTGAAATCACTGCCCGGGTGGCTATAAGAATGTGGGAGATCACTCCTCTCACGATTCGGGGGATTGAATCAAGTCCGATGTGAAGTGTTGCCATGAGGGGTGAGAGGGGTACCCAAATTCCAGTGACATCAGATATCAAGCGTTCAATCCCCCTCCAGAGAGCAGATAAGTCTGAACATAAGAACCACGCGTGCGACTGAGTACCAATCCCACCGCATCCCCTCCAACACAGAGAGGAATACTGTGGGTCGTATCTAGCCACCACAACCGGGCAGCGGTACCATCGCAACTGCGTTTTCTTTAACTGCTCCAAGTGGGTTATGCACGAGGAAACTCTCTTAAGCTCCCTAATACTCGAGTGCCAATCTTCAAGCTCCAATGTCACCCCAAGCTCCTTTTCCCAAGTTAACATATATGGCTGTTTTACCTCTGAGTCTAGGGCCTGTATGGCTTTATACATAATCGATATTCCCTTAGAACCAGCTCCCTGTGTCAAGAAATATCCATTAATCCTCCTATCCATGCAGGTTTCCGAGAATGCAGTATTTAAATGAGCGCTGTGTAGAAAGTGTCTTATTTGGAGATATTGATAGAATGTTCTCCTAAGTTCTGGTGGGTTTTGGAGATCTGGTCAAAAGGAATTAGACCCCCGGGTCCCTCAATCTCAGCCAACGAGTGAATACCTGTCTCCCACCATGCCTGAAGGTTCAAATAAGGGACATGGGTTTCAATGGCAAACACAGACAGCGACCCACGAGGGATTTTTAAGAGTTTAGGGGCAAAGGATCTCCAAAGATGGAGAGCCGCCTGCATCGTAGGCAGTAGAGCCATAACTGAATCGGTCCGCAATACTTCCGATTCCAAGGCGAGACGAGTGGAGCCCCGCCTGGAGTAAAATTTCTCTATTTGTAACCACCTGTGATCACTGTCCATGAGCCACCATTCCCTGAGGCCTGTCAGCAACGAGGCTCTGTGGTAGGCCAACAAGTCTGGCATTCCCATTCCTCCCGACTCCAAGGGGAGGTAAAGAATAGATTTTGCTACACGAGCCGACCCGTGAGCCCAGATGTACTTATTAGCTAAGCTTTGGAGGCGAGCAAGGAGTTTTTTGGGGATGCGAAGGGGCAGAGCTCTAAAATAATAAAGGATCCTAGGAAGGGCCATCATTTTGAAGGCATTTATGCGGGCCATCCACGAGGTCAAGAACCGGTGCATATTATCTAAGAGAACTTTAATTTTATCATATAGGTTGGAGAAGTTTATCTTAATTGTAAGCGCCGAGGGGGTCAAGGTTATACCCAAAAAGGGAATACCATCTGGGGACCATTGAAAGGGGTATGCCTCTGTCAGAGAGTTCAGAGAGGGGGCTGGGATCGCTATCGGAAGTGCTAGAGATTTAGAAGGGTTCAATTTGTAATATGATATTTTACTAAATTCCCCCAGTTCAGACATGACAGCAGCGAAGGACGGCCCAACATCCACACAAGATATGATTACATCATCAGCATAAAGGCTGATTTTATGGACCTCCTTCCCCACCACCACGCCCGAGATACCGGGGGAAGTCCTGATCCGTTCAGCCAATGGTTCCATACAGAGGGCAAAAATAATAGGGGATAGGGGGCACCCTTGTCGAGTACCATTAGTTATTAAGAATGGCTCTGACAAGAAACCCGCCGAGAGGACCCGCGCCGAAGGTTCCGAGTACATGGCTGAAATGGCCAAGCTAATAGTTTTTACATAGTAACATAGTAACATAGTTTTTAAGGTTGAAGGAAGACTTTAAGTCCATCTAGTTCAACCCATAGCCTAACATGTTGATCCAGAGGAAGGCAAAAAAAACCCCATGTGGCAACACTAATCTCCAAATTGGGGAAAAAATTCCTTCCTGACTCCAGATACGGCAATCAGACTAATTCCCTGGATCAACGCCCTATCAAAGAATCTAGTATGTATAACTGGTAATATTATAGTTTTCAAGAAAGGCATCCAGGCCCCTCTTAAATGTTAGTAGTGACTCACTCATTACAACATCATGTGGCAGAGAGTTCCATAGTCTCACTGCTCTTACAGTAAAGAATCCGCGTCTGTGATTATGATTAAACCTTCTTCCCTCCAGACGTAGAGGATGCCCCCTTGTCCCAGTCTCAGGCCTAAGAGTAAAGAGATCATTAGAAAGGTCTCTGTACTGCCCCCTCATATATTTGTACATTATTATAAGATCACCCCTAAGCCTTCGTTTTTCCAAGCTAAATAACCCCAAGTTTAATAACCTGTCTTGGTATTGCAGACCCCTTAGTCCTCTAATAACTTTTGTCGCTCTTCTCTGGACCCGCTCTAGTTCAGCTATGTCTTTCTTATACACCGAAGACCAGAATTGTACACAGTATTCTAAGTGTGGTCGCACTAGTGACTTGTATAGAGGTAAAATTATGTTCTCCTCATGAGCATCTATGCCTCTTTTAATACATCCCATTATTTTATTTGCCTTTGCAGCAGCTGCCTGACACTGGCCACTAAATGTGAGTTTGTCATCTACCCATACACCCAGGTCTTTTTCAGTGATAGTTTTGCCCAGTGTTTTATAATTAAGCACATAATTATACCCTTTGTTTCCTCTGCCCAAGTGCATGACTTTACATTTATCCCCATTAAAGCGCATTTGCCATTTAGCAGCCCAAGCTTCTAGTTTACATAAATCCTCCTGTAATATAAAATTGTCCTCCTCTGTATTGATTACCCTGCAGAGTTTAGTGTCATCTGCAAATATTGAGATTCTACTCTGTATGCCCCCTACAAGGTCATTAATAAATATATTAAATAGAAGCGGACCCAACACTGACCCCTGTGGTACCCCTCTGTTAACTGTGACCCATTCTGAGTGTGTTCCATTAATAACCACCCTTTGTTTCCTATCACTAAGCCAGTTCTTAACCCACTTACACATATTTTCCCCTATCCCCATTGCCCTCATTTTATGTATCAACCTTTTGTGTGGCACCGTATCAAAAGCTTTTGAAAAGTCCATATACACCACATCCACTGCATTTCCTTGGTCCAGTCCAGAACTTACTTCTTCATAGAAGCTTATTCTATAGGGCCCACCAACCCAAATTTTTGAAGAACTGCTCTGAGATATCCCCAGTGCACCCTGTCAAACGCTTTCTCAGCATCAAGTGACAGGAATGCACTGGGGAGTCCAGACAGCTCTGCAACCCGCACCAGGTCCAACATTCTGCGTATCCCGTCTTTCGCCTCCCTACCCGCCACAAACCCCACCTGGTCTGGGGAGACCAGGGATGGGACAATCAAGGCCAGCCGAGAAGCTAGCAGTTTGGTGAACAACTTAATGTCACAGTTTAGAAGAGCAATGGGTCTGAAATTACCTGGTAAATTAGGGGGCTTTCCCGGCTTTGGCAGGGTTACGATGGTGGCCTCCAAGTTAGACGGTGACATTCTGCCCCTATTCCCCCAAGCCGAGAAAAGTCTCAATAGGTAAGGGGCAAGTAACGATTGGAATGTACGGTAATAGGAGTTCGTGAAACCATCTGGGCCCGGGGCACTCAACCTCTTAGTCTGTTTAATTACCTCAGGGGAAATGGTGTATCAGTGTCCGCGCTGCTGAAATCCCAAGAAAACGATCCGGAAACCATATGTAGGTTGCATCAATCATCCATTTATTCCTTTCCTACGCGTTTCAACACTGTCCTAGTGTCTTCCTCAGGGAAAACTGATAGAGACATACCCCAAGCGACTTGCAGCTGTAATCGCAGCAAAAGGTGGCGCTACAAAGTATTAACTCAAGGGGGTCGAATAATATAGCACGCACCACTTTTCAGTTTTTTATTTGTTAAGAAAGTTTAAAATATCCAATAAATTTTGTTCCTCTTCACGAAAAAAAAAAAAAAAAAATGAATATCCCTGAGGAAGACACTAGGACAGTGTTGAAACGCGTAGGAAAGGAATAAATGGATGATTGATGCAACCTACATATGGTTTCCGGATCGTTTTCTTGGGATTTCAGCAGCGCGGACACTGATACACCATTTCCCCTGAGGTAACTTCTGGATGATTCCCACGTGCATGTGGAAGGTGGAAGTCCTGCAGCAGCTGCATTTAATGCCAAATGCTTTTACACCAGTTGTGGGTCTCACAACTGTGCTAGGTGAGTGAATTCATACCCACCGCATACATTAGTGTCACTAGTGATAGGGCACTATTGCGCCTCTTGTTCCCCCCCCTATTTTTTTACTTTGATATATTTTTTTATATTTTTTTACTTTGATACAGTTAGTCTGTTTAATGGTTTTTTGTATTTCTTCTAGGGTGAAAGGAGAGTTTAGAAAGGACAGCTGTTCCCCCGAAACTGAGGGGAGATTAACAGAAGCCAGATAGTCCGAAATATCCTGGTCGTGGGCTGGGGAGTCGAGGGATCCCTATGTAAATTATAAAGGGCAGCATAGTAATTAGCAAATTCGGCTGCTATTTTTGAAGGGTTTCTAACTGGGTTCCCGCTGGAGTTAAGAATATGGTCGATCCTAGATTTGGCCTCCCTTACTTTAATTCTACGGGCAAGCATGGCCACCGCCCTGTCACCTGCCGAATACCACTTCGTTTTCAGCTTGCGCAGGTTATGAGCATACGAGACCAGCATGGCGTCCCGAAGTTTAAATCTAATGGCATAAATTTCAGAGGTGACAGAGGGGGTTACATCCGCCTTGTTAAGGGCCTCCAGAGATTGTAATCTGGACAACAAAGTGAGCCGATCCCCCTCTCTCCTACGGTTTATGATCGCAGCTTGCTGTATGAAGGATCCCCTCAGAACGGATTTATGCGCGGCCCACAGGGTCTCGTCACTGGTCTCACCGTTATCATTCAATTGAAAATAAGTAGATATGTCTGAGGAGACCCTTGCCACTACCTCCGCGTTCAACAGAAGTCCCTCATTCAAACGCCACCGAAAGCAGGGGCGAGTGGTGTGACAAAGCCATCAGTAGGAAAACCGGGGCATGATCTGACCACGTGATCAGCCCGATCTCTGAAGCAGAACAGCGGGCCAGGATAGCATCATCGATCAAGTAATAGTCTAGTCTGCTGTATGTCTGATGTCGGGGGAAAAATAGGTATAATCCCGCTCTGCTGCATGGGAGTACCTCCAGTGATCATGATAGTGAAATTCGAGGGCGGGCAACCTGAGCTCCCCCCTCCATTCCCCTCCCCGGTGTGAGCAGTCAAGGTCTCGTTGCATTGGGAGGTTGAAATCCCCACACAGTATCTTGCCCCCCTGTTCCATGGAATGGATGGTTTTAAAGGCACGTCTGATAAATTTACTTTGCCCTGAGTTGGGTGCATATATGGAAGCAATCGTGTGAGACACACCATTCAGAGTACAGACCAATATCAACAATCTACCCCCAGGATCAGAGTATTGGTCAAGCAATTTAAAAGCAACCGTGGTTCTGAACATAATGCATATCCCTGCCCTCTTGACCTTATCATTTGCAAAGAATATGTGTGGGAATTGGGGGTTATGAAAGCGAAAGTTGTCCGCTTCCAGCAAATGGGTCTCTTGCAGGCAAATTATATCAGCCTTAGATTTCCTGATTTCTCTCCAGATCATAGAACGCTTACCCGGGGAGTTCATCCCCCTAACATTAAGCGACATTAACTTTATACTCATAATGTAGTACCCTCCAAAGAACTTCTAATGAACCCTGGGAGTCCAGGGGGCCATCCTGTCATCATTTCCATAAATATCACATGTAATAGACAGTTAATGTATCCCCAGTATAGCACCGTGTAATGAAGATCTACAGATTGAGACGCTAACTCCAGCAAACAAAGAGCACACAAGTCCTCATATGACAGTTCCGAGCCTGAGCAAAGGGAAATCAGAAAAAAAAAGGAAAAGGGGAAAAATGAAACTGAAAAAACAACAAAAAGTATGCCAGGGCCAGTCACATGGGCCGCAGGCAAATTGCCCAGTGCTTCGGGCAGTGAGCAGGAAAACATGCCTGCTAGAGGGGGCTCAATTCGCCAGGAACACAGTCTCCAAAGAAAAAGAGAGACTGACTAAGAGACCATCCACAGGGCAGTCCCAAGCTCCACTTCAGGTCTTCATCCAGTCCGGAGTTACCTTCCTCTGCGCAGTCGGCTTAGGCATGGTGAATGGGACCTTCCAGGAAGACAGCTTATCCTCTGCTTGTTTCGGTGTGTTGCAGGCCACTGACCGGTCCTCGTAAGAAATTATCAGGCGCGTCGGATTATATCCCCATTTATAGCGCAGGGATGCCTCTCTGAGGGCGGTACAAACACGAGCAAATGTCCGGCGCTTCGCCAGGGTAGCAGCCGACAAGTCTGGGAATACTTGGAGCCCCCGAAACTCCTCAGGGAGCGTGGGGGGACTCCTCATTCGTTGAACAAATGCATCCTTCGTAGGGAACCTTAACATCTTGGCCAAAATGTCCCTAGGTACAGAAGGACCCAAATGTTTGGGCTTGGGGGTTCTGTGAATCCGTTCAATAGCAAGATCACTTGCAGGTAGGTCAGGGAGCACTGCGGCCAGAAACCGAAGCATAAAAGGAGCCAGTTCTTTGTCAGTGACCTCCTCTGGAACTCCCCGGAGTCTAATATTGCACCTTCTTGACCTATCCTCCAGGTCATATAATTTGTCATAGGCTGCAATGATCTCAGCACGCAGGGCTTTGTTATCATCAACTAGGGCATTTATAGCAGAAGCATAGTCCCCCATTTTATTCTCTACATGAGCTGTTCTGTCTCCAAGAGCATTCAAGTCCCTTCTGAATTCCCCCAGCAGCTCGTTCATGTCCTCCCTTAGTGAGGCTCTAACTGTGGCAAGAAATGCAGACATATCTCCTTTTGTCATCGGAGCTGAGCTGCTGCTGCTATGTGGGGAGCCAGTCTGTCTCTCACCTCTATCAGAGCTGGGGGAGGAGCGGGAGGATCCTGGAGGAGAAGCAGGCACCATTTTCCCTGCTGCATGAACAGTCTGTCCTCCAGGGAAGAAATCCGGCATGCGCTGTGGGGAAGCCCCCTTGTTGGACCGGCCACGGGTCATCATGGGCACTGCACAGATAGGAAGGCAGCAGAGAGGTCTGTGGAGCTTCAGGGAGCCGCGGTGAGCCGATTTGAGCTGTTAATTGCCCTGTGGACTGGGAGCTCTCAGCTTATGTGACCTCCACGTTCAGCACGCAGGCCACGCCCCCTGGACACTTTAAACATTCATTTCCAGCACGAACTGGCCCTGTCTCACGACCTCAATCGTCGTTCTAAAATAATGTCCTGGTGGGACCCATGGATCTCCTCCGCGTACAACGCTGTACACTGCTAATTTTGCCTAATCTTGTTACTCAGTAGTATATTAGTGACCTATGAAACCTAATTATTTGTAAAGCACCAATCTGGATTTTCCTAAAACCTTAATCCCCCCCCCCCCTTCCCACCTCCCCCGTTTTCCCTATACTTTCCTTTCCCCCTTCAGTTGGGAGTGGTAGCTCCCGGTTAATTGTGGTTACAATAATAGGTTCCTGTTTGAACCTTGCCTTTGGGCAAAACACCTGTATTCGCTTATGCATTCGTATGTATTTGTATGTTTTGAAATTCTCAATAAAAATTCATTGTTCAAAAAAAAAACATCTTGTCAGTTACACTCATAAAACAGTAATACATAAAGAAAAGGTATTAAAAAAATCTCACTGGATCTCCACTATTAATTTTTATAGGTTTGCTGCTACAAGTCTCAGGGTATTACCATGTGTTGATTACCCTTTCATTCAGCCACTTTGTCACTGTGTGCCTACACCTGGACATGCACACTTGAGAGCCTTGGCGCTAAACCTTTACTTTTTGGCATTGATGTGTGATTGATTATAAATTTGCTATGCAGTAGTATATCGATACTATATAATACACTTCAGTCTGGATATAACCCTTTATTGGGAAGTTTTATTTGTATTACAATTTTAAAAAATCATTAAAAACAATTCGATCAACCGCTTCGAAGAGATTTTATTTCTGACCAAAAATTAGTACGTTTAGGGCAATTCCAAAATATATGGGATAGAGTCCCTATTTGCTGACAATCCCTCCAACAATTCAATGGTAAAAGAGGATTGACAAGGTTTAACTTAGCAGGGGTCCAATACCACCTAGATATTAACATATAAAAAGATTCTTGAATAGTGGCACACTCGGTATGCGAGTAGGAAATAACTAGGGTTTTGGCCATTTTGTTGTGATCTATTTTGATGTTTAACTCCTCTTACCAAGCTGAAGGAAAAAAAGAAATTTGTTCAATTCTAACTCTTCGTTAAGAATTTTATAAAAAAGCATTTGTTTTCCACTTGGAGGTCTTTTCCGGCCCGTCCTAAGTCAGAGATAAACTGCGGTAAAATAAATTTAGGATTGAATTTTGTAAAATAGTTGGTGAAAAGCCTCCAATTAGTTCTTTCATTGACCGAAAGTGAGTACTTATTCTGGAGGTGATGGAATGTGGTTAGGGAGTCTTAATAAAATAAATCTTTTATATATTTTATTCCTCTACTGGGCCAAGAAGACATTAAGATTTGGAATAAATAATTCCAAAACATCTAAATGTACCTTCACACGCGGCAATATTGCTAGGCAATTTCACTGGCAATTTGCTGGTTGCAGTGAGATCATGGACACATTGTTCCATTTGTACACAGCAACAAAATAGAGCAATGTGTCCATGATTTCACTGCAACCAGCAAATTGCCAGTGAAATTGCTTAGCAATATTGCCGCATGTGAAGGTACCTTAAGGGAATTTTCTGTGGTGAGGATGGATTAATGTACTTAATAGATGTAGACAATAGCGCTCTCCATGCCGCAATAGTTATCTTCAGAATGGGAAAGGTAGGAAGAGATTTAGAAGGATCGATCAAATGAGAGATTATTTAGGCAACTAAGTTTTAGTATTTAGTGAGGGATTTCTCAATTGTTATCCAAGATATATTATCTTCAGCAATGAGCCACCCCTAAGATAGTTTGAGGATAGATGCCAGATAGTAGTTATAAAGGTTGGGAACTCCTAGCACCCCCCATCCTTTTGTGTTTTTCGATTGAGGCTCTAGAAATCCTAGGATTTTTATTATTCCAAATAAACTACCTCAGTTGTGATTGAAGGTTACCAAAAGAAAAAAATCCAGCAAGATTTACCAGAATGCAGATTTAGTTTGAAAACATCAAAAACTTCCAAACGCGTTGGCTTTATGCACACATTACTGATTGTAAAATTTGAATGTTTTTGATGTTTTAAAATAAACCATGTTTTAGGTATAAAAAGCGGAATAGCTATAACAGAGGAATTTAAGTAACATTATAATTTTAAAGGCTTCTATTCTCCAGAGCCATGATAGTTCATGTTTCGCAAGAGTCAAAAGGTCTGAGTGGAATGTTTTATGTAAGGTAGTTAGATTTTCTTGGATGATCGAAAAGGAAGGTTTAGATAATGATATTCCTAAGTAGGAACTTTTCTTTTCCTGCCAGGTGAAGTCAAATTCTTCTTTGATGTATTCAAGGAGCATTTCATCGATGGTAAAGTCGAGTACTTGTGATTTCGAATGGTTTATTTTGTAAAGTGATATTTGGAAAAATTTCTCAATAGCTAATAAGTGTCTGAGTGTTTTTAGAAATGGTTATCAAAATATCATCTGCAAATAATGAAATCTTATGATGGTGTTGATCTATAGGGATGCCTTAATGTTGATGTTCTTTCTAATGCTTTGTGCAAAGGGCTCTTGAAGAGTGCAAGTAGTGTGGGAGATAACGGGCACCCTTGTCTAGTCCCATTTGATAATGAGAATTTTTGAGACAGAGAATTGTTAGAGCACACCCTTGCAGTTGGATTTGAATACATATATTTCATTAAATTGAGAATATTTCTTTACTTACATTGATAAATGTGTCAAAAGAAAGTTCCACTGGCTTGATCGACCGAGAAAGCAAGGTCTATTGCTCTTCTAGTAGCATGGGCAGTTCTTCCGGGTTATAAATACGGCCTGGTTGCTATGTATTTTTTTTAATTCTTTTGGCAGCAAGTTTTGCTAGGATTTTGGCATCACTGTTCAATAATGATATTGGTCTATAGTTTTTAGTCTCATTTTATCTTTAGGAAGAACAGTGATTAGTGCCTCCAACATGTCATGAGGAAGGTGGCCTTGAGTCGCAGAATAGTTAGCTAGCCTGGGGATTAAAGGATGATAATTCTTCGTACCTCTTATATAACTCGTTTTGAAAACCATCATGCCCTGGCGATTTTTCGTTCTTTAAACTTTTAATTACCTAAGTTGGATATTTCTGAATGGTGTATGTGTGTGAGATCTTCCAAATCTAATCACTTACTGGAAGATGTATTCTTCCAAATAAGCTTTAATATCCTATATGAAGGACTTGGAGTTCGGGATCAGGCAAAGTATATAGCAAGTCATAATAATGGCCAAGTGATATTGCATACTTTAGTGGTATTATATCATTGTCCCAGTGGAATCTTACATCTAGTCTTGATTCAAGCACTTGGTTCTAACAGCTGCACTATTTTCAGGCTATAATCAGCACATGGTAATTCAGCAGTGGTGTTTTCGATACCCCATATAAACTGTACTTGCAGCTCAAAAGGGTTATAAGCAGCCCATTTATTCACATCTCATTAAGATTGCAGTAGGGTTATTGATCGAATTTTCTAAGATCCCTAAGTAGGTTTTTTGATCTCTATTGGTTTATTAACTGAGAGTGTAAGTTGATCATTGCCCCTCAGATGCATTGCCTCGAGCTGACCTGTAATGTATAAGAAATTTCTTATCATGTCCGTGCAAGTGAGTATTGCTGTCACTATCCCATTCATTTATGAGTCTATATACGAAACTGTTGTTCCGCCGTAATTCGAGCGTCTTTGGGACCAAAAGAAAAGTAACAAGAAATGGGATTGCATGTCGGCAGATGGGGCGCGGACGGCAGCGGGACACTGATAAGTATAATTTGCTTTACAGGTGACGGAGCATGAGGGGGGGGGCCCTGCATTACTGGGGATGCGGGGGCTGCTGTATACCGCTGTATACAGCAGCCCCCGCACTGACTCGCGTATAAGCCGAGGGGGGTACTTTTCAGCCCAATTTTTGGGCTGAAAAACTCGGCTTATACGCGAGTATATACGGTAAGTTGGATATTTCTGGAATGGTGTATGGTGTGTTGAGATCTTCCAAATCTGAATCACTTACCGATGGAAGATGTATCTCTTCCAAATAAGATTTAATATCCTGATATGAAGGACTTGGAGATTCGGGATCAGGTTTTAAATTATATAGCAAGTCATAATAATGGGTAAAGGTATTTGCTATATCTTTAGGGTATTTATATATTTGTCCAGTGGAATCTTTAATTAGTTTGATTCAAGTTTTTATTCTTTGGTTCTTAACTTTAGCTGCAAACTATTTTTAAGGTCTATAGTCAGAATGGTAACATTCAGCTTTGGCTGTTTTCGATACTTTATCGTACTCTGCAGCTAAAAGTGATTTTAAATCCATTTTTAATTTCAACATCTCATTAAAGAGGTTGAGTGAGGGTTTTTGGATCGTAAATTTTCTAAATTTTGTATCTCAACTAAATTCAGGTTTTTTTTCTCTATTTGGTTTATTGAACTGAGAGTTAAGTTGGATCATTTTCCCTCTCAAGATTGCTTTGAAGGCAGACCATAATGTAATAATTGAAATGTTTTCTATATCATTCTCGTTAAAATAGTTATTGCTTGTCACTTCAATTTCAGATTTATAGAGAGGATGATTATATAGAAAACTGTTGTTCCGCCTAATTCTTTCAGAAGGGTCTTTGGGACCTAAAGATAGTTCAAAGAACACTGGGGAATGGTCCGACCAGGTTCTTGGACCAATGTAGATTTTTCTAAATTTTGGAACGGAGATGTTAGTGATTATCTAAGTCGATCTTAGCAAAGGAGTGGTGGCGACTAGAAAGAGGTGTAAACTCTATAGAGGAGGAATTGAGACAGCGAAAAACATCATAAAAGTCAGATTTTATTAACCAAGGATCTAAAGATTCGAGAAACTGCCTAGAATTGGTGGAAGACTCCAAAGTCCCATTGGGGACGATGTTGAAATCTCCGAATGGTGCCAATTCCCCTCACTTATGATAATTACCGTATATTCCGCTTTGTAAGACGCACTTTTGTTCCCTCATAACTGGGGGGGGGGGACAGGGGTGCGTTTTAAAAAGCGTATGTAAAGAAAAATAAAATATTACCGGGTAAGGGGGGTGAGGGGTGCAGCTGGTCAGCGGGGGTGCCGGAGGCAGATTCCGGTGGGTGGGGGACACAGCTGCAGGACCAGAGTAGCGGAGATGTACTAGCGGCAGCAAGTGGTGGGCACCATGTTTTTTGTGGCAGCCGGTAGAGGTAGAGACTTCAAAATGGCCGCAGGTCTCCATTATGGCCGTGGCCATTTTGTTGAAGCCTCTACCGCTGGCTGCAGTGTTAATGAATGCAGCCGCCACAAAAACATGGCGGCGCCCACTGTTCGCCGCCACTGGTACATCTCCGCTGCTCTGGTCCTGCAACTCTGCCCCCCCACCCATCTCACTAGGTAGAAATAAACAAACAGTGATGACTATTGCTCAACTTGGAGTACTATTTCTGATTTTCCATTTGTTTTTGGAACCCATAGAGATATGTTTGAAGATATTATATTCAAGTACTCCATATCTATTTTGCATTACCTTTAATTGTGGTACTATGCACCAAATATGTTCACATTTGTTCCCAGTAATGATTTACTGGACATTAAAACTTGTTAATTTGCCGTCTCTGTAATGTTTCTGATCCTTTATGCCAAACTTTATTTGGCTTAGAAAAGTAATTTACACCATAAAAAAAGCATGAAAAGCATAGTTAAATACAGAAGCTAAAGAGTACCACAAATTTATACAGAAGAAAAATTCATGCTGCAAAAAAACAAAAGAACAATATAATAATGGCTCTAGAACCCAAAAAGTCAGAAGTATTGTGAGGCCCGCTTTAATGGTCTGTATTGAAACTGAAAATCAAGATCAAGCGAGCTTTTGCCCTTCAGCTTGAATATGAAAAACAGGGATTTTTGTGTACTCCCCGTAAAATCCTTTTCTCCGAGTTCATCATTGGGGGACACAGGACCATGGGTGTATGCTTTCCTGCTGCTAGGAGGCGACACTAAGTAGACTTAAAACTTAAGTCCTCCTTCCTGCAGTATACACCCATCCGTAGGCATAATCAGTTTAGTACTAAAGCAGTAGGAGAAAGGTTAACGTAATAAGGTACAAGAGGCATTGGCCATGGTTCTGAACGGACTATTGAAGTTTGACAGGGCGGGTGCTGTGTTTCCCAACGATGAACTCAGAGAAAAGGATTTTACGGTGAGTACCTAAAAATCCCTGTTTCTCCTTCACATCATTGGGGGACACAGCACCCGCCCTGTCAAACTTCAATAGTCCTTGCAAAATTTTCCTACCTAGGCTTGCGTCTGCAGAGGCCTGGGTGTGGATGTTGTAATGTTTACTGAAAGTGTGCAGACTGGACCAGGATGCGACCTTACAAACCTGTGTTGCCAAAGCTTGGTGGCGAATGGCCCATGAGGCGCCCACTGATCGAGTTGAGTGCGCCTTGATCCCTGGTGGTGAAACTCTATCCGGGACCAAGTGTCTTTCGATCCACGCCGCTGCTCCAATAAGTATTAGAAACACTGGTGTGTTTTAAATAAAAGATCTTCAGTTTTATTTCCGACGCGTTTCGGAGCTAAACACCCAGCTCCTTCCTCAGGGAATGAATTTCATTCCCTGAGGAAGGAGCTGGGTGTTTAGCTCCAAAACGCGTCGGAAATAAAACTGAAGATCTTTTATTTAAAACACACCAGTGTTTCTAATACTTATTGGAGCAGCGGCGCGGACCGAAAGACACTTGGTCCCGGATAGAGTTTCACCCCCACGATTATGGAAGTGGCGGTCCCGGCTGCGGCTGCTGTGTTTTGAGCGATCAAGCTGGTTGTGGGCTTCACAACCGTATCAGGTGAGCAGTTTTCACACTGTATGGGATTCGTTTTGTATTAAGGATAAGACCCTATGCGCATTCTCATTTTTTAGATATTGATCCCTGGTGGGGTTGGCTTGCTTTGACGCGGTAGGACTCTTGGATTGCCGAGTGGATCCACCATGCCAACGTGGACTTAGAAGCAGCCATCCCTTTCTTAGGCCCCTCAGGAATGAAGAACAGCATTTCTGTTTCACGGAATGGGGCTGTTCGGGAGATGTAGCATCTGAGGGCCCTTACTAGGTCCACGGCATGAAGCTGCCTTTCGAACCAATGTACAGGAGTTGGGCAGAAAGATGGTAGGGCGATGTCATCATTGAGGTGAAAGTGGAACACTACCTTGGGCAAGAAGGATGGTGACAAACAGAGAACTACTTTATCCTTGTGAAAGGATAAGAGGGGGGCAGCAGGATAGGGGGGCTAGTTCTGACACGCGTCTGATTGATGTGATTGCGACTAACAAGGTGACTTTCCATGAGAGGTGGGTTAGGGGTACTTCTTGCAGTGGTTCGAACGGGGGCTCTTGTAGGGCGCCCAGCACTAAGTTTAGGTTCCAGACGGCCACGGGTATCTTGTAGGGGGGCCGTGTGTGCGAGACACCTTGGATGAATGTCTTGACCTGTGGTTTGGTCGCGATCCTGCGTTGGAATAGGACTAGGGATGAGCGAGTACCTCAATATTCATGCTCGCTATACTCGCAACGAGTAGGTAGCGGCACTCGCTACTCGTTGCGTGTATAGCGAGTACGAATACTTTCACAGTGTATCTAGTTACACTGCGAAAATAGCCTAAAAGTGAATAAAAGTTGTTAAAAAATAATAAACTTACATACTCACCTTTCGACGCCTGCACCGGGACCGTCAGATAAGACATCCGATCACTGGACAAGGACTTGTCACTACCAGCCAATCAGATGGCCAGTAGCGATCTAGCCAATCAGATGGCGCCATGTCACAACTACATAATCGCTAGCGGTCACATGATTGGCAATTTGCAAGGTCCTGACAGTACATCTACATTTTTCGGCGCATGGAGATGGCGTTCGCTGCTGCCAACGCGGAGCAGTTGGCTGTTTTTTTTATTATTATTATTATTATTATTATTTATTTATATAGCGCTATTGGTTCCATGGCGCTTTACATAAGAAGTGGGGGTAACAAGAACAGGTATAGTACATATGAACAGTCAAGGCTTGCTGATACACGACGGGAGATGGCCCTGTCCACAAGGGCTCACAGTCTACAGGGGTGGGAGAGGAGACAATAAGAGGGGAAGCGCCAGGCATGTGGTGGTGCGGCACTGGGTCTCATCATAGGTTGTAGGCTTGTTGGAATAGATGAGTTTTCAGGTTCTTTTTGAAACTCCTAAGGGTAGGCGAGTGTCTGATGTGCTGGGGGAGAGAGTTCCAGAGTATGGGGGAGGCATGGGAGAATTCCTGTATGCGGTTGTGGGAGGATGAGATGAGGGGGGAGGAGAGGAGGAGTTCTTGTGAGGAGCGCAGGTTGCGTGCGGGTAGGTATCGGGAGACCATGTCGGAGATGTAAGGGGGGGGACAGGTTGTGGATGGCTTTGTAAGGCAGGGTTAGGATTTTAAATCGAGATCTTTGGGGGTGGGGAGCCAGTGAAGTGCCTTGTGGAGGGGGAATAGCGAGGAGGCAGGTGGATTAGACGGGTGGCTGAGTTTAGGATAAAGCGGAGGGGTGCAAAGGAGGAGGCAGGGAGACAGGTGAGCAGTAGGTTGCAGTAGTCAAGGCGGGAGATGATGAGGGCATGGACGACAGTTTTGGCATTGCCATGGTTAAGAAACAGGCGTATACGTAAAATGTTCTTGAGCTGGAGTCGGCAGGAGGTGGCGAGGGCTTGGATGTGGGGCTTGAAGGAGAGGGAGGAGTCAAGAGTGACCCCGAGGCACTTGGCGTGGGGGACTGGGAAGAGGGAGCAGTCGTTGACTAGGATTGAAAGGTCTGGTAGAGGGGGAGGGCAGCTGGGGGGGGGAGACTATGAACTTTGTTTTGTCCATGTTCAGCTTGAGGAAGCAAGCAGAGAAGAAAGATGAGATGGCGGACATGCATTGGGGAATTTTAGACAGAAAGGAGGTGATGTCAGGCCCGGAGAGGTAGATCTGGGTGTCTTCGGCGTAGAGATGGTACTGGAGGCCATGGGACTCAATGAGTTGACCTAGGCCAAGGGTATAGATGGAGAAGAGTAGCGGCCCCAGAACCGATCCCTGGGGGACGCTGACAGTAAGGGAGTAGGAAGAGGAAGAGGTGTGGGAGTGGGTGACGCTGAAAGTGCGGTCCATAACGTATGAGGAGATCCAGGAGAGGGCGAGGTCGGTAATACCAAGGGATTCTAGGATTTGAAGTAGGAGGGAGTGATTCGACCATGTCAAAGGCGGCAGACAGGTCGAGGAGGAGGAGGACAGAGTAGTGTTTTTTACTCTTCGCAGTCAGTAGGTCATTGGTGACTTTAGTTAGGGCTGTTTCGGTGTAGTGGTGAGGTCGGAAACCGGATTGCAGGCGGTCGAAGAGGGAGCAGGAGGATAGGTAGGAGGACAGTTCAGAATGGACGTGTTGTTCAAGTAGTTTGGATGCGAAAGGGAGAAGAGATATTGGGCGGTAGTTAGCGACAGATGAGTGGAGGGAGGGTTTTTTGAGGATGGGTGAGATCAGGGTGTGTTTGAAGGATGAGGGAAAGACGCCAGTAGTGAGTGATAGGTTGAAGAGGTGGGTTAGGGCAGGGATGAGGACAGTGGTGAGGTTTGGGATGAGGTGGGAGGGGAGTGGGTCGAGGGCACAGGTGGTGAGGTGAGATCGTGACAGGAGGGCGGAGAGCTGGGCTTCAGTCACATTGGAGAAGCTTCCTTTCGTCAAGGAGGTTTGGGCGGTAATGGAGGTGGGTCGGGGAGACGTTGGGCCAAAGCTTTCTCTAATTTTATCAATCTTTTGTTTGAAGAAGGTGGCAAAGTCGTCGGCGGAGATGAGGGGGGAAGGAGGAGGTGCCAGGGGACGGAGTAGGGAGTTGAAGGTTTTGAATAGTTACTTGGGGTTTTGAGACAGTGTGTTGATTAAAGAAGAGAAAGAGGTTTGCCTTGAGGCGGTGAGTGCGTCCTTGAAGTTGGAGAGGGATTGTTTGTACATTGTGAAGTGGGCCGTGGAGTGGGATTTCTTCCATCTCAGTTGAACGACCTTGGACGTAGTTCTTTTGTGAGAGAGGTGAGCCAGGGTTGTCTGTGTGCGCAGGTTTAGGTTTGTGTGAGGGGGGGTGACCTGGTCGAGAGCCGCAGTTAGTGTGGAGTTGTAGAGGGTGGTAGCAGTGTTAACGTCGGGTGAGGAGGCGAGGTCTGAGAGGGAGGAGGGAGTAAGAGAGTGAGTTGAAATCGATAAGTTTAAAGTTTTCTTCGCGGGCGACTGAGTTTCCAGAGGGGGGATGAAGTAGGGGTCAGAGGGAGGAGAATTCAACAGGTTGTGGTCGAATAGGAAGAGGGGTGAGCTTGAGAGGTCGGTGAGGGAACAGAGGCGGGAGAAGATAAGGTCAAGCGTGTGGCCGTCTTTGTGAGTGGCTGAGGAGGACCATTAGGAGCAAGCAAGAAGTACTGCACGGCCATTGTGAGTAGGTCGAGTAGATCAGTTGTGTTTAGTGAGGGGTCTTGTAATATTGCACGTAGGGAATGTATCCAAGATGCCACTGCCTTTGCGACCCAGGCTGTAGTGAACGAGGGTGAGAGGGCTGCTCCTGAGGCTTCAAAGACTAAGTACGCTAGATTATCTAATTGGCGATCAATGGAGTCTTTGATAGCTGAGCTGTCAGAGAGAGCAAGTAAGGTTTTGCTAGCTAGGCGCGTCACTGGGGGAGGTAGACGGCTGGCGATTCAGCCCATTCTTTATGTTGGTCTGACGCGAAGGGGTATTTGGCTTCAATAGGCTTGCGACCTGCAAAGTGATTGTTGAGCCGGTCCCAATGTCGTCAGTTTATATCCTTAAAATCATCGTGGTTAGAGAAGACTCGATGAGATCGTTTTGTCTTTGTAAGTGAGACTGTGCACTCTGGGGCAGTGACGGGTTCATCATTGACATTTAATGTCTTGTTAACGGCCTCGATGAGGCTGTTAACCATTGCTGTGGTGTCTGTGGTCTCATTTTCGAGGGACGAATCTGGTTCTGAGAGTTCACCCTCAAAGAGTGATTCAGACTGGCCGTGGGGTGAAGGGGAGCGAGACGTGTCACTCAAGGGTGACGCGGTGGGAGAGTGTACCTGGGACGGAATGGCATAGATCGTCTTCCGGTTGCTAGGGGGTCTGTAGGCTGGGGATGTTCCCTGCTGGAGTGCGAGAGGGGATGTTTGTTATCACTGGCTGCATGGGAGCAATAATGACTATTATTAGGGCTAATGCGTCCACCCGTTGCGTCAGTGCGAAGGCCCACGGGGGGACGTCAGACATACTGGGTGCTGGTTCAGTGGTGGTCTCAGTCGGGCCTTTAGGTTCGCAATTTAGGCAAAGTGGCGAAGCGTGTCCCCGTGGGAGCGCAGCCTGGAAGTTGGTGCATGATGCCTTGCACCCAGTGTTGTTTTTGTTTTTATTTTTAAGGCCCTTTGCAATCTGCCATAGTGTACCAGATTACAGGCAAAATGGTACTACAGTGTACTAAGCGGTTTGCTGCGGAGGCCACAAACTAGCCGACACTGGACAGGAGGGGGGGTGAGAGCCTAAAGGGAGGGGGATCTCCTATTGGAGCTTACCAGGATCCTGTGTCCCCTTCTTCATGCAGTCTGTTGCGGTGCTGAGAAGGGATGCTCTTGCTTCAGAGGCACCAGAAGAAAGGACTGTGGGGTGGATGTGCCCTGATTTAGTGTGTGGGCGTTGTGCGGCCCCCCTTGGTGGAGAGGGGGAAGCAAGGGGAGGCCAGGCAGGTATATGCATTGTACCTGGGGCTGCTGCTGTGCCTCACATATAGCGTCTTTGTTGTAAATTTGCACCGGTTTTGGGGTGTGGTGATACTGCCTGGGCTGTGTGCTGATTGGCCCGGCTGCATTGCATCATTAGGGGGCGTGTGCATGCTGCCCATTGCTTATGTTAGAGGAATGGGTGAGATCTTCGACCGAGATTGGCATCTCCAGCGGCCAAGCGTGGCCAGGGCCGGCTGGCCGCGCATCGCACCCGACCTTATGACACGGGGTGATCACGTGACGCATGGACAAGGCCCAGCTGGGTGGTGCTGTGGCGCAGGCCCAGACTGGGGCCTGGATTAGTGCAGGCTCCCGGGAGCGGCGCCAGGGCCCATAGTACTAGCGGGCTGTGGCGCTGCAGGGAGGTGTGAACTTACCAGCATCACGCGTCTCGGCATGGGGCCGCCGCGACCTGATGGTTGGTGCCCGACGCTTGCTGTGGCTGCTGGGGCTGGGTTCTTCCTTAGGCCCCTCTTGGTTGTGCCTGATTTTTCCGGTGCCCTCAATCACCTGCTCCTTGGATGGAGGAAGTGAGGGGTTGGCGTGCGCTCCTGCATCCCCTCTGTTATCCCCGTGCACTGAGGAGAGCGGCACCCTTAAAGGGGGGCCGTCGCCTGGCCTGGATAAAGGCTCGTGTAAAAAGAAGAATAAAAAGAAGAATAAAAATAAAAGGTAAAAAAGGGGGGTGAATGTGGTCTGAGAGACAGATCACATGTGCCTCCTTGGAACACTAAGCTAAAACTGACTAGCTACGCCTACGGATGGGTGTATACTTCAAGAAGAATGACTCAAGTTTTAAAAGGCCCCGTCACACCAGGCGACAGGCTGGGGATGTCGGCGGCGACTGGCGGGTGCGCGCACGTTTTTTGCGCCCCACCAGCGTCGCCGTCCCCCGTTTAGACGGAGAGACACCACCAGCCCCGCGCCGGCGATCTGTCAGGCGGCATCGTCGCCAGGGTGTCTGGAAACCCCAGCGGCAATGCAGGACAATGGGAGCCTATGGCTCCCATCGCCTGACAGGTCGCCGGCGCCCGGTTACATGGCGCGATGTGTGTACATCG
The DNA here is from genome assembly GCA_033576535.1 of Allobates femoralis. Taxonomy (NCBI): domain Eukaryota; kingdom Metazoa; phylum Chordata; class Amphibia; order Anura; family Aromobatidae; genus Allobates; species Allobates femoralis. Next base: position 136,492,094 of record JARQOC010000011.1, read on the forward strand.
CCCCATGATGGTCGCCTGGTTTCAGAGCACTGCTCTGAAACCAGGCGATCACCCGGCACCGCCGACATTGGCCCTTTACATGAGGCAACGTAGGGGCGATGTCGCCGCCGATAGGCCACGCCCACGTCACCTCTGTAATGGGCGGCGATGTCGCCCCGTGTGACAGGGGCTTTAGGGTACCGTTACACCAGGTGACATCGCCGGAGATATCGCAGGCGACGCACCTGAGCATGCACGTTTTTGGCACCCCGCCAGCTTCGTCTCCGGCGACGCTTTGGCGATGTTTCAGGCAACGTCGCTATTGGGGTGTCTAGAAACCCCAGCAGTGATCCTGTAACATGGGAGCCTATGGCTCCCATCGCCTGTAACATCGCCAATCGTGATGTTACACGGGGCGATGCATACACATCGCCTGAAAGTGGTTGCCTGGTTTCACAGCAGTGCTCTGAAACACGGCGACCACTCTCAGTGATTTTTCAGCACAAAATCGCCACTTTACATGGAACGACTCGCTGACGATGACGCTGACGATAGGCCATACCCCTGCGTCGCTTGCAATATCGCCGGCGATGTCACCTGGTGTAACGATACCCTTAGTGTTGCCTCCTAGGGCAGGAAAGCATACACCCATGGTCCTGTGTCCCCCAATGATGCGAAGGAGAAAAAAAAACTGTGTGTCTTCAAAGACAAACTAGTTTACATCATGAATGAGTAAAAATATATTTTTGCCAATTTGTGATGTAATTAAGTTTAGGATATCAGATACAAGTATATATATATATCTGTTTAAGTTGGTAAAGTTTTCCACAATACATCAGGAGACAAATCAACCAGTTATTAAATGCAATCTTATTTACCTCCATTGTTGCATTAACCGCTGTGTCTGAACCAATACTAAAATCTGTTCCCGGTACATTGTTGCTGATGGTAGCAGGGATAACACACATGATGATACAGAGTTCTTCATACTGCTCTCGTGCCTCCACAAGCTGTAACACTCCTTCATAAGCCTACAAAAATAGATTTATAGAAAAGTCTCAATGACAAATAAACACAGGTTTATGAGGGATCGGTCCTGTCAAATTAATCTCAAGCTTCTGTGAGGAGGTAAGTTCCAGACTGGACCAAGGTAAGACTCTGGATATTAAGTACCTAGCTTTTAACAAGGCATTTGATACGATGCCACTTAGAAGGTTGGAACATAATTATGTTAAAGTGAATCATATCATATTCTATTTTCTCAGGCAAATGAAGATAATAAACCCCTGTCTGTGTCAATACACTGGCATGGATGTAGTGGTGCCAATAAACTCACAGTATTAGATGCTGACCAAGGTTTTTTTAATAGAATGATCGTAATGAAAAATAAAACTGGACTATGCAACTATTTCATCATGGCAGTAGCCACTCACACCAGTGCTGTAATTTCTATTCCGCTAGTCGGAGCAGTGTTGGAGCCCCTCAGGGAACGGTGCTGTCGCCATTCCTTTTTACATTATACACAGCTGATTTTCAGTATAAATCAGACCTTTGTCACCTTCAGAAGTACTCTGATGACTCAGTGATAGTCGGAGGTATTGAGAGAGGCCGGGAGGAGGAGGAATACAGAAGGGTGGTTTTGGACTTTGTTGACTGGTGCCAGGCTAACCATTTAGAACTCAACGTAAAGAAAACCAGGGAGTTGGTGTTGAGTTATGGAAGGTGCATGAACGATTGCTTACCTATCACTATTGATTGTCAGGATGTGGAGATGGTGGAGAATTTCAAATATTTGGGGGTTCACCTGGACAACAAGCTTGATTGGATGTGCCATATGGAGAAGGTTTGCAAGAAAGGGATGAGTAGACTTTACTTCCTAAGGAAGTTAAGGTCGTTTAATGTGTGTAGCAAAATGCTTGAAATGTTCTACCAATCTATTGTGACGAGTGCAATCTTTGCTGCAATAATATGCTGGGGTAGTAGTGTGCGCACAGCTGACGCTAATAAGCTGAATAAACTTATCAAGAAGGCTAGTGCGGCGGTGGGTCTACAACTTAGGACTTTCGAGGAGGTATTAGAGGATAGAATTAATAAGAAATGCAAGGCTATAATGAGCAACAATACACACCCGCCCTCTGAACTGTTTGCGAAGCAGAAGAGCACATTCAGCAAGCGTCTAATCCAACTAATGTGTAAAAAGGAAAGATACAGAAAATCGTTTGTTCCGACAGCTGTGGGGATGTTTAACAAATGTATAAGTGTAAAGCGTCCCAAGACTATGTGAAGTTCTAGGTGTATGGGGGGAAGAGGTGAGGTACATGTACCAGTCTACCCACATCCGCTGTCCATATAGACTTATTTTGTAAAGTGTGTAATGTTCTTGATCTTTGTTCTGCTGCTGTAATACTGTAATTTCCTCCGGGATCAATAAAGTTTATCTTATCTTATCTTAAAACAAGCCCGAGTGCAAATTAGACCTCAGTGTACAGTAATACTCATTTTCTAGAGAATGAAAATTTACCTCAAATCCACCAACCACCAAAAGAGCATGGATATTATATTTTCTAATGTTTTCCACAATGTTCTGCATACATGATTTTGGAATTGTTCTTAAAAAGTAAAGGACAAAGACAACAAAAAATTAGACAAAACCCATTTAAATTGTATCATCCAAAGGTTAAATATAGCTCTCCTTTGATTGTTTTTTTTCCCCAATATGAGACTATTTTTGACATTCAAGCCATTCCTTTACACTATAGTGAACAAGAATCACTAAGACAGTGAGGAGAGCAACTGAGTATGCATGACCACGCACGGCACGCAGCTATAGCGCACTTTGAAAATCAGATGGCACCATGTAAAAAGAGGTCTTAAATTCACTAGATTTTTTTAAATTATTTTTTCTGTCACCTATAATGTACATGTGATGGGAAATGGTGATCCAACCCCTTTTAAGGTTTTTGTGGCATTTTTTGGGTTGGCGTCCTTGTTTATAGGTCTTTTAGCAGGATAATGATGTCAAACGTACTACAAGCAGCACCCAGAAAGGGACAACAACATAAGGCTGGAAGGTTTAGAAGTGGTCAGCAACGAGTCTGGATCAAATTCCAATCAACTGTGGTGAGATCTTAAAATTGCTGTTAGGAGACTACGCAAATTGTCACTTCAGTGAAGAAGTTAAATACTCTAATGTCACCCAATAAGGGTAGCAATCCTTGAAATCATAATCGACTCTTTAACAAGCCTTTTAATATGACTAAGGATTTGTGCCAGATCAGAACCCCAAACTGCTGATGCTGCAATTCGAAGTGATTGCCCTTCATCAGTGCAGTGTGTGGGAATTCTGATCTGGCTGTATGAGAGGCTGAGACGAGGTCTGGGGGGGGAACAACTATACTCCTCATGGACCCCCCTCAGAAGAAGCCTAAGCGAAACGCGTTAGGGGGTCGGTGGCCACGGACAGGTAAAATTCTTGACCCATGAAGTGAAATTTTGGTGCAACTACTGTTTGACTGTATGGTGTGCATTTTGAAACTGAGCACTAATTTTTGGTGCCAGACATAGGATTTCTTTGCTTATTACCATACTTGCATCCTGGTTTTCATGTGGTCTCCTGTCATGTGTGCTGCCTGAGGCATTACTTTTAATTGCTGCATTTATTGTATTAACTTTTAATAAAGAGCACTTTTGATTATGATTTTGGCCTGACTCCAGGTTGTTTATATAGGAATTGGTTTTGATTGGAGGGCCTTTACCTTTCAAAAAGGGTTTTTCTGGATCCTCATGGAGAGGAATCTGCGTTAGGAGACTAGGCGCATTTAAATTTGCGAGACCTGGAGCAGTTTGCAAAAGAGGAGTGGTCCAACTTTCCAGTTGTGAGGTGTAAGAAGCTTTTGATAGTTATAGGAAGTGATTGATTCTAGGTATTTATATTCCAATGTGTGTGCAACCAAATATTAAATTGTGGGTGCCAACAATTTTGTTCAGCCCATTTTTGACGTTTTGTGTGAAATTATGCTGAATTTTGCCTTTTTGCTGTTTGAAATGAACACTTAAAGGGAACCAACCACCCCAAATGACCCCCCCGGACTGTTAATATGTGTCCCTACACCCAGCACACACATTTGGGGCAATAGTTTTTGCTAAAAAAAAATGATTAGTAGAAGCTAAGATATAGCTTTATAAAGTTTAAAAAATCTTGCCGACTGGGCGTTACCTAGCTTCTCCAGCTGCCGGGGGTATAGGGGGGGTGGAGCGCTGCGCAATATGTACTACCTGGTCCGGTGCCGTCCCTGCAGTCCTGTCCGGTGCTGTCCCCGCTGCTCTGTTCGGTGCTGTGCCAGTCTACATGCTGTGCCCCAGGCCGGTAACATGATTATCGGTGCGGGCGCCGGGCAATGGGGACGCTTCCTGCTTCCTCCTGCCAATCCCCGCCCAGGTCAGCCCTGCACCAATGAGAACGCAGGGCCATTGTGTCATGTGATCGCCGCTGTGACCCGTGACTCACGGGTCCTGAGCCAATCACAGCGCAGGGGCGGTTACATTACATCACTGGCCCTGCGTTCTCATCAGTAATTCAAAACAAAAAGTAAAGTATATACTATATAGAGATATTACACACAGAGTGATCTATTGCAAGTGTTTATTTCTGTAAATATTTATGATTATGGCTTACAGTCATTGAAACCCAAAGAAAATGAAAGTAGATAGGATGAAGCATTAAAAACCGTGCTGCCGTATTCCATGAGAAATCAAAGGGTCACTATTAGTCAACGCATTTCAGGGCTCCCAGAAACGCACAGAAACATGGCAATATTACATTGATTTTTTAGAATATTCTAATTCATTGAGATGCACTAGTATATTACAAAGCATGTGTAATTGCAATGCTTTTTTTATTTATTTATTTTTTTTTGGAGAAATACTTAATTTTCCGGAAACATTTCAAGGGTGCCATAACTTCCAGCCGTGACTGTATACAGCCAGCAGAGTCTGTGCTCCCTTTGTGATATATAAAGCCAGCAGAGACTTTGCCTCCCATGTGATTGTATATACAGCCAGCAGAGAGTGTTCTTCCATGTGATTGTATATACAGTCAGCAGTCTGTCTCCCATGTGATAGGTAGAACAGACACTGTTGGCTGTGTATACTATGTGACATACAGCCAGCAGAGTCTGTTCTCTCTATCTCATATACACAGCCAGCAGTCTGTTCTCAATATGTCATATATACAGCCAGCAGTCTGTTCTCCCTATGTGAACTACACAGCAAGCAGACTCTGTTCTTCTTATCTGATATATACAGGCACAGTACCATTTCTCCTGTCCTGTATCTAATACTCAGTATATCTGTATTATTCTGTAGATATACACACTGCACAGTACCACTTTTGTCCTGTATACTGGGTGTAATTCTCAGTATCTGATTATACACTGCCAGAGTACCAATTCTCCTGTCCTGTATACTTTGTGTAACCCTCTTATATCCAAAGTAGAAAATCTGGCAACCACGTCCATGGTATAGCGCAAATTTCTTAAAACTCCATTTATTGTGAAAAAATTAAAAGCATAATAGCAAGACAAAGGGGGGGTGTCACAATTAAGTGCTTTGAAAGCCCTAGTTCTATGTTAGTCTAGTTCAAGCTATCACTAAGAACTAAGAAGTTTGAAATGCATGATTGTGACTCCCTCTCATCTTGCTATTATCCTTACCGTTTTCACAATAAGTGTAGTTTTAAGAAATGTACACTGTACCATAGACAATGTTGCTGGATTTTCTTCTTTCGATATAATGTGTTCTGTTGCCAAACCTGGATCCGTGCACCGCCCTGGAGTTGGCTTCCTAAATGGATTATACACTGTGAGCTGAATATTTCCTCTCTCTAATCTTGAGTGTAATCCTCTGGATCTGTATTAGAATATTGCAAGTGTGACGCTAGCCTAAGTTTCCTGCGTGGTTTGCAGACAACTTAGAATACTTTTCTCCCTCCGCAGCCTTCACGCAGGCTGCATAGCGCAGAACGTTGCCCCAAGCAACCCGCTGTGTTCCCTGGATACCAGCTACACAGCGGGCTGCAGGGAGTGCAATTTGCACCACACACGCACCATGAACAGGGGAACACATCATGATGCCTTTCCCCTGTGCGTGGTGAGAATCGCACTCCCCGCAGCCCGCTGTGTAGCTGGTATCCAGGGAACAAAGCGTGTTGCTAGGGGCCGCGTTCTCCACTACGCAGCCTGCGTGAAGGCTGCGTAGTGAGAGAAAAATTCTAAGTTCTCTGCAAACAACGCAGGGAACTTAGAATTTTGCAAGTGTGACACTAGCCTTATACTGTATATATACAATGGCATACTTATCACTTCTCCTGTCCTGCATAATGGGTTTAATTTTCAAGTCACATGCAGAACTGATCCAAAAGTATCCAGCATATCTTCTTAATGTTTAAAACATCCATGTTTTATTAAAATCCTCAAAAACATTTGAAGATATCAAGACAGACAGAGAGATAGCCAATCCCACATGAGCATGAAACTTTTACGCGTTTTGACTCATGCATGGGTCTTAATCATAATGACTAAAAAACAAAACTCGTGACTTGATATCCTGCTCAGGAGAGAAAACTTGATCCACTTGAGAAAGACACCTTTAGTGTCGAAACATGTGGCGAGGAGACCTGTAACATCTACTGTTCACAATAAATTTGAAAGGTAATATTCGATAAGAGCCCAGTGCCTGTTTCTGTCCCTAGCGCTCATTTTATTATACCTTTTTACTTCATATCAGGAGAGAAAATGACATTTGTGAATCAGCTGGTGAATAATCAATGTTAGAACACATGCCAGTCAATTAGGTGCATTACACGTATAGGAAACCACATGTTTTCAGACAGCGTCTTTTAACAAACACAAACGAAAAAAGCATATGGAGATCAGAATTATAGAGCAGGATTTTAAAGATTATTTCTATACTGTATATCAAAAATTAAATTATCAGAAAAAACTAAAAAGTAATCTAAACCTGTTTTCGGATTCAAACCTAAGGGAGCTTTTGTTTTTAAACGCCGAATCCAGAGTGCTTCTTATTTATGCACTCTCTCCCCTCCTCGGTGTCTCATTTTTATTTTTTCGATTCCAATAATTTTTCAATTGGACATATTGCCGGAGTGAACGTGCAGAAAAAGCTTTGAAGCACCAGACAGACTGCGCGTTGTGCAGTTTTGTGCAATTTTGTCAAATTTTGAAATAATGCATATTTCACCTTTCAGTTAGTACAATAAACCTCATTTCAATCCTGAAATATTACTGTGTCCATCAGTTATTACATATATCACACTGAAATAGCTGTTGCAAAAAGCCAATTTTAAACAAAAAAAAATGAGTAAGATTAAGAGGGGTGCCCAAACTTTTTCATATGACTGTACCTGCAAGCTTTACATGTTTTATGGATGCACCGATAGGAGCCTTTGTTGTCAACCAATTTGTTTGATCTGCTGTATTTAAATTTAACCCTATTCATATTGTCACTTGAAGAAAGTACATTCCGGTAGTTAGACCCCTTTATGAGACCAATCTTACCCCATTTTCCATTTTTTTTTTTTCACTACAGGGTCAGTATTCAAAATTAGTAAGTACTTTTTTATACGTAAATAATTTGACCGTATTGATTGTTATAAGTGGTGGAAAAAACAAACAATCTGGGAACTAGAGGACAATACACTAGATCTATTAGTTTGTAAGACTCTACTTTTTTGATCAACTCTGTTCCTTGCTGAAATTAGGGTGGAATTTGTAAAACCACTGTTATAAAACCTTTTTTCAATTCTCTTACATTCCATGCCATAAAGGTCCTCTGATCAACAACAGAGCTTTGCCCTAATTTATTCCCCAGTTGGGAGGTTGTCAATGCCTTGGATGATTACTAGTGGCATACAGCAGGGAGTTACCAGAATTAGGTTTTCTGAACAAACTACAGGGCAAAGCACTGTTGTTCATCAGAGGAACCTTATGATAGAAATAATGCAAAACAACTTGAAGAAAAACTCACTAAGGAAGCCCTGAAACCAGCTGAATTCAGACTTGGAGGTTGAATTAAAAAAATGGGAAAAATCCATCTCTGAAGGAAAAATTAAAAAGCTTCATTGAGACCTGAACAATCGTAAAACTAACAACATATATAGGTGGCATAAAGTAAAAAAACCTAGACCAAAACCCAGAGTTGTACTAATTCCAAGAACACCGTCAATTGTCTATATCACCTCTGAAGAGGAGCAGGAAGAGAACCCTGACCCAGGGAGGGTATTAAGATCCAAAAAGGATCAAAGAAAAAAACAAAAACAAAGGCAAAGGTAATTTCCAATAATTATAATGGATTAGAGATGATAAATCTACCTGAACATAGACTAAGTCGAAGTCAGATAGTAAAGCGTAAGATATATCCCTGGCACACTTAAAAAATGATAGATGAGGTTGAATTCTTTTGATGTTTTTTTATTAATTGCAGTGCTGATGTGATATTTCATATTAATGAAGTATCACATCAGCACTGCAATTAATAAAAAACATCAAAAGAATTAAATCTCCTCTATCACTTTTTAAGTGTGCCAGGGATATACATTACGCTTCATTGTCTAATTTTTACCTTGAGCACCTGCTAGCAGTTGAGCCAGACTGTATTCTTTGCAATGAAGTCAGATAGTAATCTTGGAAAAATGTCTTACTTTATCACCAACAGAAAATTTTAATTTATTTACAGTCATGAAAGACATTCACCTCTTCGCCAGGAAACTGGTTCTGAAAAAAATTACACATTAAAGGCACAGAAGGGACAATTATCGAATCCATGGCTGAAGACCAAGCAGTAGGGCAGCTTGAGAATTACTAAGTGAACAAGTCCATCTGGAAATAGATACATTCCCTAAGTATACTAAACCTATGTCAGAACTTTTACTCCTTTGTCCACATGCTCTGTGGTTGAGGCATTTACTAAGTTAGTAATAAAAGATCTTAAAAATATCCCCACCACACGCAAAAGGGAAAATTTAACAGCCAAGCAACGGTTGGCATTTAAAGAATTACAATCTGATGTTGACATAGTCATCAAACCAGAGAACAAAAGGAGAAATGTGGTGTTATGACCAAAAAAATATGAAAAAGAGGAGTACCGACATGCTTTTTAACAGGGAATCATACCCAAAAATAAAAATGAAGGTCTTCTAAATAAAAATACAAATGTCCCAACGATTTATTTTGTCCCTAAAATTCACAAAAATGCAGACCTATAGTTTCTGGGTTGGAGGGCCTGTGTGACCCTGTGTGTAAATTCCTGGATTATTACTTGAAATCACTGGCTGAAATGCTGCCATCCTACATACCAGCCACCCCGATGTCCTCAAACGTTTAGAGGGGATCACAATGGAGAATGGTATGCTCTTGGTAATGGTGGATGTGGAATCCCTATACACTAGTATAGGACACACACACGGTCTAGAGGCGATTCACTTCTTCCTTCTGAGCAGCAGTTGGGATGGTTCTATTTTTGAGATGACTTTTGAGCTCCTGGAGTCCATGATCACCCATAAGTTTTTTGTCTTTAAAAAAACAGTTTTACTTGCAGAAATGTGGCACCACTACGGGAGCGGCCTGCACGCCCTACTTCGGCAATTTTTCTTGGATACTGGGAGAGAGAAATTTTTGGCAAGGAGGGACCACAGGCCGTAACTCATATGCACATATGGGTGCGTTTTATTGATGACATTTTTGATGATATGGGAAAGGACTGAGGAATGAGTTTAACACAAATGAGTATAACATCAAGTTGACATATACATGCAGTAGGGAAACAAGGTTTTTGGATGTGAGCACTGAGAGAGATGCATTAGACCATGGGTCTCAAACTCGCGGCCCCCGGGCCGCATGCAGCCCGCCACGCTCCCCAGTGCGGCCCGGGGCACCATGAAAGAAAAAAGCATGCCCCGGGCCATTATACATGGAGCCGCCGCGGTACCGCTTTACTGTGACTTACGGGTACCGCCAGCTCAAACAAGCGCCCTCGCACCTGTACATTCACGCAAGCAGGCGCCGGTGAACCAATCAGAAGCCTCCTGTGACATCACAGGAGGCTTCTGATTGGTCCGCCGGCCGCCTGCTTTCATGAATGTACAGGCGCGAAGGCGCTTGTTTGAGCTGAGTCGGCGGTACCCGGAAGTCACAGTAAAGCGGTACCGCGGCGGCTCCATGTATAATGAGCCCAGGGCATTAATGAAATGGGCTGGCCGGCTCTCAGTATGTGGCCGCAGCTGCTGCCCTGTGACAGGGCGGGAGCACAGCGGTGAGTGAGCGCCGGAGCTGGCAGCACCCCCCCGCCAGACCTGACAGCAAACGCCCCACCCCCCTCCCCCCACTGCTCCTCACTCAGCCAGAGTTGACAGCACATCGCCCCCCCCTTCTCGCTCCTCACCCGGCCAGAGCTGACAGCAAACGCCCCCCCCCCCCACTGCTCCCGACCCAGCCGGAGCTGACAGCACATAGCCCCCCCACCGCTCCTCACCCGGCCAGCAAAAAGACCCCCACCCCAAACACACCCCCACGCCCCTCACCTGCCACCTCAGGGCTGACAGGGTCATGCCACCACCCGGATTAAGTTCAGCCAGCCCCGGATCAGGTGTGTATGAGTGAGTGTTAGAGAGTGTGTGTATGTGTGAGTGTATTTGTGTGTATATGTGAGTGTGTGTGTATTTGTGTGTATATGTGAGTGAGTGTGTGTGTATTTGTGTGTATATGTGAGTGAGTGTGAGTGCATTTGTGTGTATATGTGAGTGAGTGTGTGAGTGCATTTGTGTGTATATGTGAGTGAGTGTGTGAGTGTATTTGTGTGTATATGTGAGTGAGTGTATTTGTGTGTATATAGTGTGAGTGTGTGTGTATATGTGAGTGAGGTGTGTGTATATGTGAGTGAGTGTGTGTGTATATGTGAGTGTGTATGTGTATATGTGAGTGTATTTGTGTGTATATGTGAGTGTGTGTGTATTTGTGTGTATATGTGTGAGTGTATTTGTGTGTATATGTGAGTGTGTGTGTGTATATATGAGTGAGTGTGTATGTGTATATGTGTGAGTATTTGTGTATATATGTGAGTGAGTGTGTGAGTGTGTATGTGTATTGTGTGAGTGTATGTGTGTGTGAATATTTCTGTGTGTGTATTGTGTGTGCGTGTATATTTGTATGTGAGTATGTATATGTGTGTGAGTGTATGTATATGTGAGTGTATTCCAGTGCCGCCTGAGCGCCTGTGCCAGCTGCTGGGTGCAGGCTGGTGCCGGCTGCCAGGTGCTAGCTGGTGCCGGCTGCTGCCGGCAAGCGGAAGACTGGGGCCACAGAGGAAGAAGCTGCCGGAATGAGAAGAGTGGAGTCAGATAAGGCGTTGTTACAGCTGAAGATAGCAGCCTGGGGGAGAGGGGAACGTGACCGCTGAAAGTGCCTAGGGCGGCAGGAACTCCAAATATGGCCCTATGTAAGTGTGTCAATGTGTGAGTGTGTATGTGTTTGTGTGAATATGTTTGAGGATGTATGTGTGTATGTATGCGAGTGTGTGAGAATCTGCGGGTGTGTATATATGGGCTTGTCCACACACCTGCGCTCTCAGTATTTAGCGCTTCTGCGCTAAATACTTAGGCTTTGACAGAGAAGCGCAGGTGCGTGTATGCAGCCGCTTTCAGCAAACGCTGTCCCTGGTTACCCGATGTGTATCACAATGATTTGCCATACAGTGCACCATCACTATGACCGCAGAGACTTCAACAAGAGGAAGCTTGATCCCTTGCTGCAGTCTCTGGGGTTACACTGATCACTGCCATACAGTGCACCATCAGTGTAACTCCAGAGACTGTAGGAAGAAGACTCTTGATTCCTCGCTGCAGTCACTGGATGTAGCAGAGGCAATAAAGCATTGTGGGACCAACTTCTGGACTACGTCGAAGGGTAAAATAAAGATGGAGTCGAAATTTGTGTGTGTGTGTTTTTCTCTAATAAGATTTCTCTCTGTGTGGTGTATTTTTTTACTTTTTACTAGAGATTCCTAATGGCCGCATTTAACATTGGCCTAACATTAGGAATCTCAGGCTTAGTGCCAGCTGCCATTACAAAAGCCCCCTCGCTCCTTGCCCCCTAACCACTTGGGATACTGTACTATGTTACCTGTATGAATTCTGCTTAGTTCCCTGCTTTGCTGCGTAGCCATACATATGTTGTAGAGTCATTGCTCTGCTGCACAACCATTCATGCTGCTGTCCCTGGCTGCCACTGTGGCAGCTATCCCCAGGTTGTGAGGTCCTCCGCAGCTGGTGCATGACTTTCCAGGTGTGTCCAGGCTTGAAGCCACTGCTAGGTGCCCTGGGCCTCAGTTCCTGTGTTGGCAATCCTGTACTGGTGTCTGTCTGTGCTTAGGGTGTGCATGGCCACACCTTCCCTGATTTTATTAGGTAGAGCATATGCACTTGAATTGCTGTCCCCAGCCTATAGCTGAGGATCGGCTCTAATTTAAAGTTCCTCTTTCTTGTTGGGCGTCTCCAGAAGTCCTTATTAGATTCCAGAACCTAACCCTGTGTGTTGGTCCAGCATGCTGCGTCTGGTCTCCCTGTATCTTTGAGCTCTTGTCCTACCTGCAACCAGTTCTGGAAAACTGATGTGTGCCTGTGCTTGTCCCTGGACCCGTTTTGCCTGTGTGTTGATACCAAAGTCCTTTCCTTGAATGTGGATTCCTGCTTGTGTCCTGACATACCCTGTCTGGAGCCGTGTCTGTTGTCCGGAGTCCAGATGTCCTACTTGTGGCCATGGTGTCCGAGATGGCCCGGAGGTCCCGCCTGGTGCCCGAGATGGACCAGAGGTCCCGCCTGGTGCCCGAGATGGACCAGAGGTCCCGCCTGGTGCCCGAGATGGACCAGAGGTCCCGCCTGGTGCCCGAGATGGACCAGAGGTCCCGCCTGGTGCTCGAGATGGACCAGAGGTCCCGCCTGGTGCCCGAGATGGACCAGAGGTCCCGCCCTGGTGCCCGAGATGGACCAGAGGTCCCGCCTGGTGCCCGAGATGGACCAGAGGTCCCGACTGGTGCCCGAGATGGACCAGAGGTCCCGACTGGTGCCCGAGATGGACCAGAGGTCCCGACTGGTGCCCGAGATGGACCAGAGGTCCCGACTGGTGCCCGAGATGGACCAGAGGTCCCGACTGGTGCCCGAGATGAACCAGAGGTCCCGACTGGTGCCCGAGATGGACCAGAGGTCCCAACCGGTGCCCGAGATGGACCAGAGGTCCCGACCGGTGCCCGAGATGGACCAGAGGTCCCGACTGGTGCCCGCAGGGCCGCCACTAGAAATTTTGGGGCCCCTTACTAGCAAAATTTTGGGGCCCCCCTGAGACTCCACCCCAACTCCGCCTCCACCAAGCTCCGCCTCCATCCAGGTTCCGCCTCCACCCACGCTCCGCCTCCACCCATCAAACCTTCCATAGTTTCACCACCCACTATTGGAAAAACTCCCTTTCTGCACCACGTCCTCGCCAATCACTCATTAATCTCTTTCTATACATTGTTCTTTATCAGAGCTGTGGAGGGATGTGAACAATAAATGCCACATGAGGCACAATAATACTGGTGCTGTTATTCATCACCTTGTACAGGGGTGGGGAACCTTTTTGCTGCTGGAGGGACATTTGGAAATTTCTACCATCATTTAGGGGCCGCACATCACCATGAAAATTACCGGCTACATTAAATTAATTGCCTCACCTAATTTGATGGCTGCAGCTGCTCCTCTGTATCCTGCGATGTTCGGTGATATCTGATCTTCCAGGCTTGTGTTGGTCTGGAGCGCAGTCGACTCTGTGACAATAAGTTTTGTAAATCAAATACATGACATAGGAAATTGTTATACCGTATATACTCGTGTATAAGCAGAGTTCTTCAGCACAAAAAATGTGCTGAAAAGTCCCCCCCTCGGCTTATACACGAGTCACTATACGGCTGCGTGTGGGGGGGCCGGTGTCCGGGGGCTGGAGCAGGCGGGGGGAGGCTGTAATATGAGCGCCCGGTCACGTGGGGCCGCTCATTAGTGCAATGCAATATGCACTGCATCCCCCTGTCCATCAGCGGCAGGGGGAGCTGTGCATATTACATTGCCCTCCCCCCGCCGTGGTAAATACAGGCCCCCGCCCCCCCCCCCCCCGTGGTAAATACAGGCCCCCGCTCCCCCCCGTGGTATATACAGACCCCCGCCTCCCCCCGTTGTATATAAAGACCCCCGCTCCCCCCCCTCGTGGAATGTACAGGCCCCCGCTCCCCAGTAGTATATACAGGCCCCCCGCGGTAAATACAGGCCCCCCCCGTTTCCCCCCCGTGGTATATACATGCCCCCGGTAGATGCCGCACACCTGTAAAAGAATCGCTTTCATACTTACCCTCCTCACTGTCATCGCGCTCCTCCGGTCTCATTCCCGCTTCTACCAGGCGGCCGGCGCATCCACAATGACGTCATTGTTTCTGCGCGGTCACATGACCGGGTAGAAGCAGGAAGGAGACTGGATGGAGGACGCGCGATGACAGTGAGGAGGGTAAGTATGAAAGCGATTCTTTTACAGGTGTGCGGCATCTACCGGGGGCATGTATATACCACGGGGGGGAAACGGGGGGGGCCTGTATTTACCGCGGGGGGCCTGTATATACTACTGGGGGAGTGGGGGCCTGTATATACCACGAGGGGGGAGCGGGGGGGCCTGTATTTACCGCGGGGGGCCTGTATATACTACTGGGGGAGTGGGGGCCTGTATATACCACGAGGCGGGGAGCGGGGGGGCCTGTATTTACTGCGGGGGGCCTGTATATACTACTGGGGGAGTGGGGGCATGTATATACCACGAGGGGGGGAGCGGGGGTCTGTATATACTACTGGGGGGAGTGGGGGCCTGTATATACCACGAGGGGGGGAGCAGGGGTCTGTATATACTACTGGGGGGAGTGGGGACCTGTATATACTACTGGGGGGAGTGGGGGCCTGTATATACCACGAGGGGGGGAGCGGGGGTCTGTATATACATCGGGGGGGGAGCGGGGGTCTGTATATACCATGGGGGGGGGGAAAGCAGGGGCCTGTATAAACCACTAGGGAGGCTGCTGTATACTACCACTGGGGAGGCTGCTGTATACTACCACAGGGGGAGGCTGCTGTATACTACCACAGGGGGAGGCTGCTGTATACTACCACTGGGGAGGCTGCTGTATACTACCACAGGGAGGCTGCTGTATACTACCACAGGGGGAGGCTGCTGTATACTACCACAGGGGGAGGCTGCTGTATACTACCACAGGGGAGGCTGCTGTATACTACCACAGGGGAGGCTGCTGTATACTACCACAGGGGGAGGCTGCTGTATACTACCACAGGGGGAGGCTGCTGTATACTACCACAGGGGAGGCTGCTGTATACTACCACAGGGGGAGGCTGCTGTATACTACCACAGGGGGAGGCTGCTGTATACTACCACAGGGGGAGGCTGCTGTATACTACCACAGGGGGAGGCTGCTGTATACTACCACAGGGGGAGGCTGCTGTATACTACCACAGGGGGAGGCTGCTGTATACTACCACAGGGGGAGGCTGCTGTATACTACCGCAGAGGGAGACTGCTGTATACTACCACAGGGGGAGACTGCTGTATATTACCACTGGGGAGGCTGCTGTATACTACCACAGGGGGAGACTGCTGTATACTACCACAGGGGGAGACTGCTGTATATTACCACTGGGGAGGCTGCTGTATACTACACTGCTGGGGGCTGTATACCTGTGCTGGGGTCCACCCTCGGCTTATACACGAGTCAATAGGTTTTCCCAGGTTTTGGGGGCAAAAGTAGGGGGGTCGGCTTATACACGGGTCGGCTTATACACGAGTATATACGGTATATACAATATACAGGACAAAGAGTATATAAAGCACTGCAGAGGGCTAGGGGACACAGACTGGGGGTGAGCTGAGCTCTGCAGGAGCCACAGAGATGTATGGTCTCTCCCCGGGCCCCCACCCATTGAGGGGGTGAAGTGAGCTCTGGAGCCAGGGGTCACAAGCTTCCAGAAAATGGCAGCGGATCTCGATTACTTATTATTATCAGAGACTCTGGAGAAGAATGCTACCGGCAAAGGCAGCCGAGACTATAAGAGTGGGAGCGGCATCTGCTGGGTGTTACCACTGGTACACACACCTCGTACGCACGCGGCTCAGCTCCGTACACCTCGTACGCACGCAGCTCAGCTCCGTACACCTCATACGCACGCAGCTCAGCTCCGTACACCTCATACGCACGCAGCTCAGCTCCGTACACCTTGTACGCAGGCGGCTCAGCTCCGTGCACCTCATACGCACGCAGCTCAGCTCCGTACACCTCGTACGCACGCGGCTCAGCTCCGTACACCTCATACGCACGCGGCTCAGCTCCGTGCACCTCATACGCACGCAGCTCAGCTCCGTGCACCTCATACGCACGCAGCTCAGCTCCGTACACCTCATACGCACGCAGCTCAGCTCCGTACACCTCGTACGCACGCGGCTCAGCTCCGTACACCTCGTACACACACGGCTCAGCTCCGTACACCTCGTACACACGCAGCTCAGCTCCGTACACCTCGTACGCACGCGGCTCAGCTCCGTACACCTCATACGCACGCGGCTCAGCTCCGTGCACCTCATACGCACGCAGCTCAGCTCCGTGCACCTCATACGCACGCAGCTCAGCTCCGTACACCTCATACGCACGCAGCTCAGCTCCGTACACCTCGTACGCACGCAGCTCAGCTCCGTACACCTCGTACACACACGGCTCTGCTCCGTACACCTCGTACACACGCAGCTCAGCTCCGTACACCTCGTACACACACGGCTCAGCTCCGTACACCTTGTACGCACGCGGCTCAGCTCCGTACACCTTGTACACATGTGGCTCTGCTCCGTACACCTCGTACGCACGCAGCTCAGCTCCGTACACCTTGTACGCACGCGGCTCAGCTCCGTACACCTTGTACGCACGCGGCTCAGCTCCGTACACCTTGTACACATGTGGCTCTGCTCCGTACACCTTGTACGCACGCGGCTCAGCTCCGTGCACCTCATACGCACGCAGCTCAGCTCCGTACACCTCGTACGCACGCAGCTCAGCTCCGTACACCTCGTACACACACGGCTCAGCTCCGTACACCTTGTACGCACGCGGCTCAGCTCCGTACACCTTGTACACATGTGGCTCTCTCCGTACACCTTGTACGCACGCGGCTCAGCTCCGTGCACCTCATACGCACGCAGCTCAGCTCCGTACACCTCATACGCACGCAGCTCAGCTCCGTACACCTCATACACGTTGTTCCACTCCGTACACCTTGTACACATGTGGCTCCGCTCCATACACCTCATACGCACACGGCTCCACTCCGTACACCTCATACATACGTGGCTCCGCTTCATACACCTTGTATACATTCGGCTCTGCTACATCCACACTGTAAATCCATCCTGACCACAGATACACTTTACCTCATCCAGCACCATGACAACTGAGGAGCTTATCATGTGACCCCTGACTCCTCCCCTCCAAGTGACGTCATCACAGGTCCTGTAAGAACACAGCAGCTATGTAGCGTGCTGCTCTGCAGGTGGAGAACAATGGGGGGGATCCCGGGCCCCCACAGGCTAATAGAGGCTGGGCAGTTCCCTGGGCCCTGTGCATTGAGGCCTGGGATGGGTGTGCCGGGCCCCCACAGGCTAATAGAGGCTGGGCGAGCCCTCTGTGCTTCAAGGCATGGTGTGGGCGGGCCGGGCCCCCACAGGATAATAGTGGCTGGGCGGTTCCCTGGGCCCTGTGCATTGAGGCCTCTGGGCCCGGGGGCGGGGTGAGCATGGATGGGCGGGCCGCCGGGCGGCGGCTGGGCGGTTCCCTGTGCTTGCTGGCCTGCCCAGCCAGCCCCAGCCTGTGTGTATTTGAGTATGACGGACGGCCCCGCCCCGCCCCTGGCTGGTGTGATGCTGATGACGACGACACGACGAGACTCGTCAGGTCAGCTGCGCAGCGCAGGCAGCGGCGCGCCGGCGCGTATGAACTACTGTGTAGTCACTGTCTAGTGACTGTGCCACTGCTGCTGCTGGCCAAATGGGCGGGCCTCATTGCTCCAAATGGCCCCGCCCACAGCCAGCGCGCCCGGGCCCCCCCTGCTGTTTGTATGTGGCCACGCACCCTCCACTTTTCTTCGGGCCCCATACAGCTGTATGGCCTTTAAGGCCTTATTGGCGGGCCTGGGTGCCCGAGATGGACCAGAGGTCCCGACTGGTGCCCGAGATGGACCAGAGGTCCCGACTGGTGCCCGAGATGGACCAGAGGTCCCGACTGGTGCCCGAGATGGACCAGAGGTCCCGACTGGTGCCCGAGATGGACCAGAGGTCCCGCCTGGTGCCCGAGATGGACCAGAGGTCCCGACTGGTGTCAGATGGTCCTGAGGACTGCTGTCCCCGATGTGTCCTGCCTGGAGTCGTCTCTGATGTTCCTAGTCTTGTTGTCCTGCCTGTGTCCAGATGTGAAGTCTGTAGTTCTGGTGGTCCATTTTGTGTTACAGAGTCACTCTCACTCATGTTTCTGGATGGGCTCCTCCTCCATGTTCCTGGGGAGCCTCCAGCCCTGTGTTTTGGTGACTGCTCTGCCTGGGGTTCCTGGATCTGACCAGTTGATGTATGCTGTGTTCTTGGGCCTATGCTGTCTTCTATGCTGTACTGTGTTTATGGCAGTAAACTTTATGTTCATTTTACATGAAGATGTGTGGTGTCTTTATTCCTGCATGTTACCACCTTGTACCCAACATTCTCAGCTGCCACAGACCCCGATCACTGCCCTAGTCTGGGCAGGTCTGGGTCCCCCCTGTGACCCAGTGGGTCCACATTCTATTACCACCTGGGACACACGCCCCATGTTGTCGTGGCCTGGCGGCATGGGAGCAAAAGGTAACCCGTCCCCCATAATAGCTTCAAAGAATGCGCCATTTTCTGGGGCAGCTGCAAGCTGCAATTCACAGCATGGGGAGCCCAGAACACTTGGGCCTCTCCATGCTGAGGATTCAAGCCCCCAGCTGCCTAGTTGTACCTGGCCGGCGACCAAAAATACAGCAAAGCTGTAAGAAAAAAAAAAAACATAATGTTGAGCTTCGCTGTATTCTTGGTTGCCAGCCAGGTACAACTAGGCAGCTGGGGGTGGGTGGCAATCCGTAGCTTCCAAATTGGACCTGGCTGGCACCCACAAATATGGCGAAGCCCCACATCTTTTTTTTTCAATTATTTTAACAAATAAACGACATGGAGCTTTGCCGTATTTTTGGTTGCCAGCCAGGTACAACTTGGCAGCTTGGGGGCTGGAATCCTCCGCGTGGAGAGACCCAAACATTCTGGGCCCCCCATGCTGCAAATTGCAACCCACAGCCAACCCAGAAAATAGCACATTCATTAGAGGCGCCATTTTCTGGTGCTGTACCCTCACTCCTCCAGTTGCCCTGGTGCCGGTGGCAAACTGGGTCATAAAGGGGTTAAGCCAGCTTTGTATTGGCAGCTGGCACTAAGCCCGATATTCATTATGTTGGGCCAATGTTAGATTCGGCCATTAGTAATTTCTAGTAAATAGTAAATAATACACAACACAATACAAAATAATTTTCTTAGACCAAAAATAAACATATCTCAGCTCCATCATTATTACTTGCACATAACTCTCCACAATCCTTCATCCAGAGTCTGCAGGGAGAGAACAAGCACCCTCTCCCTGCAGAGTTTGCATTCACACTGACCGCAGGGACTCAGTGAGTGACATCACCCACGGCAGTCAGAGACTGCCACAGGGGAGTCATGAAATCACTCGCTGAGTTACCAGGGCTCCCCGTGGCAGACAACTCAAAATGTTGTCACTTGTGGGGGGTTTCCACTGTTTAGGCACATCAGGGGCTCTCCAAACAGGACATTACACCCACAGACCATGACATCAAAATCTGTGTTCCAAAAGGTCACTCCCTCCCTTAAGAGCCCTACCAAGCATCCAAACAGTGGTTTTTCACCACATATAAGGTATCTGTGTACTCAGGAGAAATTGCCTAACACATTTTAGGATTCACTTTATCCTGTTGCCCTTGTGAAAATGAAAAAATTGAAGTATGTGGGAAAAAAAAGTACTTCTTCATTTTCACGGTTCAATGTATGAAGCACCTGGGGGTTCAAAGTGCTCACCAAACATCTAGATAAATTCCTTGGGGGAAGTCTAGTTTCCAAAATGGGGCCACTTGTGGGGAGCTCCACTGTTTAAGCACATCAGGGGCTCCGCAAACACGACATGGTGTCAGCTAACGATTCCAACTAATTTTCCATTCAAAACGTAAAATGGCATTCCATCCCCTCCAAGCCGTACC
This sequence comes from Allobates femoralis, assembly GCA_033576535.1. NCBI lineage: Eukaryota > Metazoa > Chordata > Amphibia > Anura > Aromobatidae > Allobates > Allobates femoralis. The sequence continues at coordinate 136,512,537 of JARQOC010000011.1, forward strand.
GTGCGCCCAAACAGTGATTTTCGACCACATATGGGGTATCAGCGTACTCGGTAGAAATAGATGAACAAAGGTTAGGGTCCATTTTCTCCTGCTGCCCTTGTGAAAATGCAATATTTGAGGCTAAAGTAACAATTTTGTTGGAAAAAGTAAAATGTTCATTTTTTCCTTTAACGTTGCTGTAGTTCCTATGAAGCACCTGAAGGGTTAATAATCTTCATAAATGTGGTTTTGAGTAAGCTTGAGGGGTGCAGTTTTTGGAATGGTGTCACTTTTGGGTGTTTTCTGTCATATAGCCCCCTCAAAATCAACAAATGTGATGTGGCTTTGTAAATTGTGTTGGAAAAACTAGAAATTCCTGATGAACTTTGAACCCTTCTAATTTCCTAACATAGAAAAATTTTGTTTAAAAAATTGTGCTGATGTAAAGTAGACATGTGGGAAATTTTATTTATTAACTATTTTGTGTGATTTAACTATTGTTTAACAGCATAAAAATGAAAATTTTGAAAATTGGGAAATTTTCAAAATTTTTGCCAAATTTAATTTTTTTTTTATCAAAAAGAAACGCAAAAATTATCAACCTAATTTAACAACTAATATGAAGTTCAATATGTCATGACAAAACTATCACATAATCACAGGGATCTGTTGAAGCGTTCCAGAGTTATAACCTCATTAAATGACACTGATCAAGAGTTGCAAAAAATGGCCAGGTCAGGTACCGTAGGTCAAAACAGGCTGGGTCAAAAAGGAGTTAAAACAATTCCACAACACTAAATATTTAGGGCTAATTCCATGGCATAATTTAAAGTCAGGGGCAAAAAACAGATAAATATGGGGATCAGAGGAGGGGATAATAAAAAGATATGTGGCACCCCAAGGGTTAATGTGCCACAGAAACATCAACAAAGGTTTACTCCCCACACAGTACTACACTAGAAAGTGGGAGGAGCTTAGGTGGCACCTGCACTAGTGGGAGGAGCTAAAGTTGTTTACCACAGAGCAGGAGTGACAGTCAGTTTAAGTTTAGTTTAGTCTGGAGCAGGAGCAGAGTCAAGTAGAAGAGGAAGTCCTGAGAAGTCTGAGGAAAGGAGACAGAGTAACAGAGGAACATCCCAGGGATAAGGAGTTACCCCAAACTTAACCCCGGAGAGGCGCTTAAGACAGATACCGGATCCGAGGATGTGCCTGAGACAGACAGGACAGTAAATACCTGGATAGTGAAGGTCCACCATCTTCACTGTACCATAGCAAAGCAACACGGAGGGGTCAGTGACACAGAAGACTCAAGTTGCCCAGCAGATTGGTACCCGTGGGAAGAGACAGGGCCAGCAGTTCAGCTACAAACGGCAGCAGGGCCACACACAGCGCATAAGTAGGAAGCCAAGGACCCGGTCAGGGTGGGAGCAGCCCGGTACAGACTCTGTGGACAATGCTGTGTTATACCATCTGCAAGTAAAGACTTGGAAAACAACAGAAACCGTGAGTGTGTGATCCTTATGCTGAAGCCCCATTTTCCCTCATAAATTGCCATTGCCTCCACTCTCATCATCTCTACTGCTACCCCTACTATCCTGCAACATCTCTAACCACCATCACAGACTTTAACTACTACTTCTACCACTGCCCCGGGGAACCCAGTTCTGCCCACAGGAACTATTCCATCCTAGCTGCCAAGACATCATCCCTGGAGGTTCTGCAGCAGCGGTGGTCCCCATTATTGACCACACAATGTGGGTGGCGTCACGACAAACCTAATCCTCTGTAAATAACCCCCATTTTATTGTGCGGGCCCGGGACATGGTCTGAACCAGAACCGCCGTGACATCCCCCAGCAGCACCCCGGTCCGGCACCGAGTACCCCGTCCCAGTGGGCTCCACAACCTGGCGTCACGAACAGGATCTACCGTGCCCGTTACCGGGCATTGTGTGCTGTGATTAGTGACTGCTTTAAATCTGCCGCCATTGCTGGGCGTGCGCCAAGCTGAATTTTAACTGCGCCATAGAGACTGTAAATTTCAGAATCCGCCATTACAGAGCGCGCGACGCGCGGGAAGAAAAACCGCTTACCGCTCTGACGTCATCCGGAAGGGAAGAGAATCCCTGGTGCGCAGCGGAACCTTTGTTAGGCATCTGGACGGAAGCGGATGACGGAGGGCGGCCCTTAACTAAGGGGGCACAGGATGTCGCAGCCAGCGGTGCCAAGCAGCGGCGGAGCAGCCGGTGAGGATCCAGTGCCGGTTCAAGGAGCTGCACCCAGCGGTGCAGCGGCGCAAGGAGCAGCGCCTATTATGCCGCTCCTGATGTCGTATATGGGCAATGTGGCTGCCGCAATACTCCGGTGAGCCTAACACTCTTAATGACTTTATCAGCAAGATAAAAGCTTACTATGTGATGTACCCCCTCACTGAAGCCCAACGTGTTGGGATGATTATTGGACAATTAACAGGCAATGCACAGCGGGAGGTCGCATCCTGGCTGGACACAGATAAGGACACTGTGGAGCATCTTATAGCTGGATTAAAAGCAGCATTTGAATCTACTGCTGATACTCGGGCTAAAATTAGGTTCTTTGCATGTCAACAAAAGCCTGGAGAGAGTGCCAGAGACTTTGCCTTAAATCTGCAGGAAGCACTTAAAGCACTTAAGCTAGCAGAACCTGCCTTAGCCCCGGGAGCTGACAAAATGTTAATTGACCAGTTCATAGAGGGTCTCTTATCCCCGTCCCACAGAGGACAGCTGAGCATGATGCTCATTCAGAATCCTAAAATGACATTTGTCGAGTTAAAAGACAGAGCTATTCGTCTGCAGCAGGTAGAGGAGCCCCGGAATCTGCAATCTATACAGGGCCCTGCAGCAGCACCTCAGCAACCGATAGCATCAGCGACATCTGCTATGTCAGCAACTGCTGCTGAGGCTGGGGAATATATCTCTAATGCAGCCCTCAATCAAAAGCTAGATGCCCTGACAGACACCGTCATCTCAATGGCCAAGGTCATCAAGGAGCTGCGAGAGTCAAAGCCTGCACCCAAGATCAAGTTGGCGACCATCAGAGAGGATGACCCGTGGATGAGGCCCAGGAGATATCAAGCGACAAGAGGACAACCCAGCGATTGCTATCAGCCGGATGGACAGCCCATTTGCCGCCGTTGCCAAAAGCCAGGTCACTTTGCCCGAGAGTGTGCTTTAAACAGAGATTGCCTGGGCAGGCGGGCCGCTCCTCAGGTATGAACTCTATAGGTCCTTCAGCCTGGTTTGACAGATACGTGGGAGGACAGCCGCTGATCCCTATCGTGTTGAATGGCATTCCCTTTAATGCCTTGTTGGATACCGGGTCCCAGATAACATCGATTCCACATGTTCTTTACAAAAGGTACTGGGCTGATTCAGACATTGATAGTGGTCCATCAGACTTTAACATGGAAGTATGGGCTAGTAATGGACAATTAATACCACAGGTTGGGTTCAGAGAAATGACCATTCAGATTGGAAAGGTAGAATTGCAGAACCAGGGTATTATAATTATAGATGTTGACCAGCGAGATCGAGAGCCAGTAATGTTACTAGGAATGAATGTAATTGAAAAATGTTTTTCCGAGGTAATTACTGTCTTGCAGCAGATCGCCGAGACTGCCGGAACCGGACAGCAGAGGCTTTTGCACAAAGAAATAAAAGCTCTGATGTTAAAGCAGCAGGTAGAACTATCCGGAGGTGAAATCGGCAGTGTACGAGTAAGTGATTACTCATTGTAATACCTCCCAAAACTGGGTACTGGCAGGTTCCTGTGGCCGAGGCCGACAAGGAGAAGACAGAGTTTACTACGCCGATGGGCCTCTGTGAGTTCAATTGTATGCCATTCGGACTCTGCAACGCACCCGGGACCTTCCAACGCCTCATGGAGAGCTGCCTAGGACACAAGAACTTTGAAACTGTCCTCCTGTACTTAGATGATGTCATAGTCTACTCCAAGACGTATGAGCAACATCTACAAGACCTGGCAGAAGTGTTCGAAGCCTTGTCCAAATATGGCATGAAAATCAAGCCATCCAAGTGTCACCTTCTCAAACCAAAGGTACAGTACCTGGGACATGTCGTGAGTTCAGAGGGAGTAGCACCGAATCCTGATAAATTCACAGTGATAAGGGATTGGCCAAGACCTACTAACGTGAAAGAAGTGAGGCAATTCCTGGGCCTGGTAGGCTATTATAGAAGATTTATCAGTGGATTCACGAAGCTAGCAGCTCCTATACAAGACATCCTGTTAGGACAATCAAGAAAGTCTTCAACCCGTAATCCTCCTTTCCAGTGGAGTGAAGAGAAGGAAGACTCCTTCAACAAACTGAAGTGTGCACTGACGGGAGAAGAGATTCTGGCATACCCAGATTACCATCAACCCTTTATTCTGTACACGGATGCCAGCAACGTGGGACTGGGAGCAGTGTTGTCGCAGATGCAAGGAGGCAAAGAGAGAGTTATTGCCTTTGCAAGTAGGAAGCTCCGGCCTACAGAAAGAAATCCCGAGAACTACAGCTCCTTCAAGTTAGAACTACTGGCAGTAGTTTGGGCTGTAACTGAACGTTTTAAGCATTACTTGGCGGGTGCAGAATTCACCATCTACACGGATAACAACCCGTTGACCTACCTGGATTCAGCAAAATTAGGTGCATTAGAGCAGCGATGGAAAGCCCGGCTGTCTAACTACAATTTTGTCATCAAATATAGGGCAGGCCGCAAGAACGGGAACGCAGATACCTTATCTCGGATGCCACACCTGAAAGACGTGGAAGAGGAACTGGAAGAGTTGGAAGAAATTGAACTACCGGCCTTTCATCGTTCAAAGGTAGACAAGTATCAACCCGGCATCTACCAAAGAGAACAACAGGCAAGTCTTAACCCGTTAGCACACCATGGATGGGCTGATACCCAAGATAGTGATCCAGCTGTGAAGCTAGTGAAAGAACTGCTTACACAACAAGGTGTGTACCCTAACCAGAATGCCCCGGCGGAAACTCAACAACTCTGGAAAGAGAGAGGCAAGTTGTTCCTGTATCAAGGGAAGCTCTGCAGAAGGCATACCAATCCTAAAACACATGAATTGGTCTGGCAGATAATCGTACCGAAGCGAGACATCAAAATGGTCTTAGAAGCCTACCACGACGGTGCAGGTCATTTCAGATGGAAGAAGTTGGAAGTGCTCCTAAGAGAGAGATTCTATTGGGTTGGCATGAGAAAATCAATTGAAGATTGGTGTAGGAAATGTGGCCCGTGCAACCTCAGAAGAAAAGATCAAAAGAAAGCCCCACTCCAGTCCATAGTAACCAAGCAACCACTAGAGTTAGTCGCATTACACCACGTCAAGTTGTCACCAAGCCGGACAGGCTATGTCTATGCCTTAACCATCGTGGACCATTACTCACGATTCTTAGTAGTGGTACCCGTCAAGGACCTGACAGCGAAGACGGCAGCAAGAGCATTTCAGACCCATTTCTGTAGACCGCATGGTTACCCGGAACAAGTCCTTGCAGATCAAGGTCCAGGCTTTGAATCAGAGATTTTCCAGGAATTCTGCAATATGTACGGCTGTAAGAAGATCCGCACGACAGCGTACCATCCCCAAACAAATGGCTTATGCGAGAAGATGAACCATATCGTAATAGACCTATTGAAAACGTTACCAGAGTCTGAGAGAAATCAATGGCCAGATAAATTACCTGATTTGGTAGACTTATACAACCATGTTCCGGTGAGTTCTACAAACTGCACCCCAGCTTATCTTATGCGTGCAAGACCCGGAAAGCTACCAATTGACTTAGATATGGGAATCGTGAAACCAGACGCGGAAGTTGAAGAATCCAATTGGGATACCCTACGTCAGCAACGGTATCGCCTAGTACAAGAGTGCGTAGAGAAAAATCTTCAGCAAGCTAGAGCAAGACAAGAGAGAACCTATAACCAAAGTGCTCAAGCAACTCCATTACAACCCGGTGAGCAAGTTCTCAGAAGAAAGACGCACTAACAAATTGGATAATCAGTGGGAAACCATCCCATACACAGTCTTGCCATCCAATCTAGACAATGCTAAAATGTGTCTAATAAGCAAAGATGAAGGAAGAACTTCGATACTTGTGTCCAGAGACCATCTCAAACCGTGTCCAGAAACCCTGAAGACACCAGAAGTAACAGTACCCGTACAGGTCCAACCTGTCAGAGAAAGAAGATGAAGTATTTCATACGGTGCTAGGAGATTTCCCCAAAACATGGCCAAATTATCACGGAGCCGTTGTAGTCCCAATGATTGCATTCCCTTCAAAGGTGGAACCAACACCAGAACCCATGTTACCAGAAGAAGACAAGACTAGAAGAACTGGAAGTAGAACCCGTAGAGGAAGAATCAATTCCTGGTCCCAGTGAACTTGCCAGTCCTACAGTCAAATCTTCATCTAACATAGTACCAAACACTGCAAGTAGGTACATGCCCACCAGCACCACTAGGCTACATGAAAGTAGTATACCCGTTTTACGCAGATCAGAGCGTAGTACCAGAGGTCAGTTACCAGCTAGGTACAATGATTAAAAGTCAAATTAACTGTAAAATGTAAATATGTTTGTGTAAATATAAATTAAACCCAGTAGATAGTGTCCAAGAGGGTGGAGGAACTGGATTAACCCCCATGTACATTAAGTTAGGGAAAGAAAGTGCCTGGGGGGTGGTGTAGAGAATCCAGGCCTCCTAAGCAGATACGCCCGTGGACAAACGTACATAGTTAATGCAACGCTTAAAAAGCCCAGTACCTACAGAGACTATCCTGTATGAACTTCTTGCATATTCTCCAAACTTTTTCCTTTAATTTTATTTTTATGGACCATGCTACCACAGACTGGTTGTGGTATAAACTTTCTTGTATATATTCATCAGCCCGGAGGCAAAAGACTAAACCTCCGGAAAGACTGCTTTTTGATATTTTGGACTGTTTTTGAACCTTAGTGATTTTTGTAATTTTTACTTTTAAGTCTATGTAAATAATAATAGTATTAATTGTTTGTTCTTTGTTGTTCCACAGTCCCGAAGTACTGTCTTTAACTAAGGGGGAATGTGGCACCCCAAGGGTTAATGTGCCACAGAAACATCAACAAAGGTTTACTCCCCACAGTACTACACTAGAAAGTGGGAGGAGCTTAGGTGGCACCTGCACTAGTGGGAGGAGATAAAGTTGTTTACCACAGAGCAGGAGTGACAGTTAGTCAGTTTGAGTTTAGTTTAGTCTGGAGCAGGAGCAGAGTCAAGTAGAAGAGGAGGTCCTGAGAGGTCTGAGGAAAGGAGACAGAGTAACAGAGGAACATCCCCGGGATAAGGAGTTACCCCAAACTTAACCCCGGAGAGGCGCTTAAGACGGATACCGGATCCGAGGCTGTCCCTGAGACAGACAAGACAGTAAATACCTGGATAGTGAAGGTCCACCATCTTCACTGTACCAAAGCAAAGCAACACGGAGGGGTCAGTGACACAGAGGACTCAAGTTGCCCAGCAGATTGGTACCCGTGGGAAGAGACAGGGCCAGCAGTTCAGCTACAAGCGGCAGCAGGGCCACACACAGCGCATAAGTAGGAAGCCAAGGACCCGGTCAGGGTGGGAGCAACCCGGTACAGACTCCGTGGACAATGCTGTGTTATACCATCTGCAAGTAAAGACTTGGAAAACAACAGAAACCGTGAGTGTGTGTGATCCTTATGCTGAAGCCCCATTTTCCCTCATAAATTGCCATTGCCTCCACTCTCATCATCTCTACTGCTACCCCTACTATCCTGCAACATCTCTAACCACCATCACAGACTTTAACTACTACTTCTACCACTGCCCCGGGGAACCCAGTTCTGCCCACAGGAACTATTCCATCCTAGCTGCCAAGACATCATCCCCGGAGGTTCTGCAGCAGCGGTGGTCCCCATTATTAACCACACAATGTGGGCGGCGTCACGACAAACCTAATCCCCTGTAAATGACCCCCATTTTATTGTGCGGGCCCGAGACACGGTCCGAACCAAGACCGCCGTGACATCCCCCAGCAGCACCCCGGTCCGGCACTGAGTACCCCGTCCCAGTGGGCTCCACAGATACGTGCCCAGAGAGTGCTTGTGGATAATGACACTGGGAACGAGGAAGCCAGAAGGTCTTAATGAACTGTTTAGTTTCGCTTCATATTTATAATGCACCCCCTAAGTCCAAAATGGGGAGTGATAGCCCTGACCAACAAACACGTGTTGAAACTAAATATTGGCTATAATAAATGGTGCTCCCTGAATTCTTAGTTGCGTTTTTTTTAAGTCATATTTTTAATTATGGCTTTTCCAGAAAACTGCTCTTTAATTCTTTATTTTATTTGCAAACTTCTTTACAGAGAATAACACAGTGGTGTTATGTTATCCTGAAGCTCCCTAGAACCCGGAGCCATATGTTACCAGATATACAACATAGTGGTTTACCTGACACAATGTATGGATTATATGTCTTCAACATGTACTGATGAAAAACAGATTAAATATGTACAGGTATATTTTGCTGTTAGACTGTGTAGTGTCATACATAATGTGTAATTATAGAAAGCTATTTAACTATACCTGTGCCTTAATGTAATGTACGTGACTTGGAGTATAACTTCGGTTATGACAATACATAGCAATTTTTGGCTCAATGCTGTGTGGTGCGCGTCTGTGGTGTTCATCCTGCCCCAGGTTGCCTTAAGCTGCGGCCAATGTGTCTGCGCCCGTGTGTTTTGCCATCAGGCCTGTGGCAATGCAGCAGTGGAGGGCTGGGTGACGTGTGGCGGGCATTGCACATGCGCCAGATAAACAGTTAGCCACGGTAAATCATGTGATCGGGTACCGCCCCGCCAGCCGATTGGCTGTTTAATGACCATGTGACCGGCAGTTGGTGTATATAGGAAGCATGAGATCTGTAGAAGCCACATCCTCTGAAGAAGCCACCTGGTGAAACGAACTAACACCTGCCAGACTGATAACTCTTACAGCTTATGCATAAGCACTTGTACTAGAAACTACTCTGTAGATAGAATGTTTGCTTGTGTGTTGTACTCTGTATAACCATAGTAGTGTTAATTCTTATATGCTATATACAGACTGTGCTCTGTATAACTGTAAAAAATAAGTGTGCCTATAAATGTGATGGTATATACCCTTTATCTTTGTAATATCTCAGGCACAGTGATATATTGTAATGCACATCCTGTTTCTTGTCATCTGTGATTGTTGACATCACTATGTCTAAACATCAGTTTAAATCCAGTGAGTCAGAGAGTTAAGTTCTCAGCCCTAAAGGCGTAGTAGTATAGTAGTGCAGTGGCCATGCATGCCTTAAACCATTGGATTCGCAAAATTGTTCACTGAAACATTATTGTTAATGCACTAATCACTTTATTTGTGTTTGTAAAATAGTAAACAGCGTATTTGAGAAAAACTTGTGTACAGATTCTATACACCATGTTCCAAATTATTATGCAAATGTTCTTTTTCTCTGATTTTCCTAAATGGTCAGTGCAAATGACAGTCATCACCCGTTAGAGTATACATCGAATTTTATTGAAGAAACCTCCCAATGATAACAGTATAATCTTCAAAATAAAAAAAACTCTAAATGCACTGTTCCAAATTATTAGGCACAGTGGAGTTTCTAAACCTTTGATATGTTTGAAAGAACAGAAAATGCTCATTTGTTGAATTTGCAGCATTAGGAGGTCATATTCACTGAAATAAAAAGCTATTTAACTCCAAAACATCCAAGTTTTCGTACATGTTAACATAGGAACCCTTCTTTGAGATTACCTTCACATTTCTTGCATCCATTGAACTTGTGAGTTTCTGGAGAGTTTCTGCTTGTATTTCTTTGCATGATGTCAGAATAGCGTCCTAGAGCTGCTGTTTTAATGTGAACTGCCTCCCACCCTCATGGATCTTTTGCTTGATTGTACTCCAAAGGTTCTCTATAGGGTTGAGATCAGGGGAAGATGGTGGCCACACCATGAGTTTATCTCCTTTTATGCCCATAGCAGCCAATGACACAGAGGTATTCTTTGCAGCATGAGATGGTGCATTGTCATGCATGAAGATGATTTTGCTTGTTATAATCCCTGAGGAAGGATATATCCCTGAGGAAGGGATTATATATCTATAATCCCTGAGGAAGGAGCAGAGGCAGTTCCGAAACGCGTCAGAATAAATCTACACTTACACCAGACTTCTTGGATCCTGGTTTTTCCTTCCAGCAACGTGGATCACCGACATTTCGTCCTGTTTCCAACAATACCATGAACAGGTTTCATTGAAAAAAAAAAAAGAATAAAAACCCTATGACACTTAAAACCAATTTGCATAATAATTTGGAACGTGGTTTATGCCCTCCTTGTTCTAATGTGGAGCTTGCAGGTATATAAGCAATACTTGACAGTTTGTTTCTTATCAAATGCAGGAACATTTTAATATAAAATCGATGATGAATTGTGGGAGCACTTATTTAGTGTACCTTATCTCATGTGAGAAATGCAGAGTCCAATATGTTGGGTGCACCACCAGAACAATACGCGATTGTCCGGACACGTTTATGATGCACAAAACTGCACAACGCGCAGTCTGTCTGGTGCGTCAAAGTATTTTCTGCATGTTCACTCCGGCACGCCGCCTGAAGAAGGTGGATCCAAAATGCGCATATGGGTGCTGGCGATCTCAGCCTCCTGTCATCATAAGTAGCATTTCCATCAGGTATTTATAATTATGTGCCTAGTTTAGTGAGCATAATCATTGGATTTGGAATGATGTGAGCATAGTGGAGTGGAGGGGTATTGTATAGAGAAACCTACATAAGCACTGCAGACAGTTTGATGTATTTAGTCTGTAACAGGTCTGGTGGATTGTGGTTGCAGGATTCTGTGAACTACCAGTATAGGTTTGTAATTAGTAGATGTATCTTGCCGATTATGAGTGATACATATTTGTTTAGTACCGACTGCAGGCTGTAAAAAAGCCCTAGTTAATTCTTAAAATCCCTGTTTTGAAATTAATCTTGTCTGCAATACCTGTGGCTGTGGTTGCAGGATTTAGTGCAGCCATTATAATTACAGGCATATGTGCACTCATGGTAGTTGGAGGCATAGATTATATGTTAGTCCTCTGATATATATTGCAAACTACTAGCATAGGCTGCTCAATAAGTATATGTATGCTGCAGTTTGAGGGTGCCATATGTTTGTTTAGTATTGATGGCAGGCAGCCAAAAATCCCCAATTAACCCCTAACAATCCTGATTTTGAAATTACCGTAACCACTCTCCACACTATATGAATGAATAAAGCCACATACTCTATATGCAAGAGACTATTTTATTCCAAAATGTGGATACTGAGAAGGGGGGAGGGAAAGACAGCTCTCCAGCTGATAGCATAGTCCTGCCCCGCTTGGATACTCACTCGCACGGACGCCGTCCTGGGACCAGTAGACTAATTCGGTCCTAAATGCCAAATCTTGTCATCCCCAACATGTGATAAAAAATATCCCTGTTGGGGAACTGATCCGCACCAAGAGGAATTGCAGTGATCAGCAGACATATAGGACTGAATCAAGGGCGGTTTTACAGAGGTTAGAACATCGTGGTTTTTCCAGAGGTATTTTAAACAGAGCGGTCAGAATTGTGGATAGCATGGATAGAGATAACCTGATTTATGAAAACAAGAATGTTAATTTAAGGAATTCCCACATGCTACCAAATTTTATCCCTTTTGTCACCATGTACAGTCCACATTACACTAATGTTGTTAACATCATCAAAAAATACTTACCTGTCCTGAACCGTGATGAAAAACTTGCCCAAATCCTGTCTGATTCTAAGGTCAGGTATAGTGCCAGAAAATCTCCAACACTAGGTTCTATTCTATCTCCTAGCCTTTTCCTCAGTTCAAAGACCAGTAAAAACTCCTCTTGGATGCCCCTGAAAGGTTTTTACAGATGCGGGCACACGCGATATACCGCTTGCACTCACGTGCTGAGAGGTGACAACTTTACATCCTACCATAATGGCAGCATTAATAGAATTAAAACCTATATTAACTGCTGCACAACTAATGTGATTTATTTAGTGGGATGCACAGCATGTAACATCCAGTACGTGGGCTGCACTACGGGCGAACTGAAGAGACAAATTTGCAGGCACATATCTGACAGCACTAACCGCTCAGCATTAAATATCTCGGCAGTTTCTAGACATTTTCAAATAAAACATGGGGGCAATACTCAAACACTGAAATTCCAAGGTATTGAGAAAGTAACCACTCCCCATAGGGGCAGGGACATCAGGCGCCGCCTGTTACAGAAAGAATCCTTTTGGATTTATAGCCTAGGAACAAGAGCATCCCATGGGTTAAATATTAGACAGGATGTAATTTTACAGTATTGACTCTTGAAACTGTATTGATATATTTATTTATGTAACTTGATATTTTCAATTTTATATTTTGTATGTCACTGATTATGTTATCAATTCAGCTGTTGGGTTAATGAGGGGGTGTGTGTATAATGATCATCCTCCCCACTTGTCAGCAACCGCCATGACTAAGACTATATGTCGAAACATGTTGGCTTAAGCACCTTGTACCTCACTGTATGGATTGAAGCTTTTATATATGCACAATAAATTCTGCAACTGGAGATCCTCTCGCTGGAATTTTTTTCCTCTTAAAATGTGGATACTGGATCATTTGTAAAATCAAGTGTATTTATATAATTAAGGGTGCTTTCACATCAGCGTTTTTCGTAATTCGCGGCAGATGCGGTGAAAAAAACGCATCTGCCGCGTTTGCCGCATAACGGTTCCACTTGCGGCACGGTTGCGGTTTTTTCCATAGGAAGTATAGGGGGACTTGCGGCAGATGCGGCAAGTGCGGTTTTGCACTTGCGGCAGGTGCGGCAGCGAAAAAAACCGCGGTCAGCCGCGGTTTTTTTCGCTGCCGCACCTGCCGCAAGTGCAAAACCGCACTTGCCGCATCTGCCGCAAGTCCCCCTATACTTCCTATATAAAAAAACGCAACCGTGCCGCAAGTGGAACCGTTATGCGGCAAACGCGGCAGATGCGGTTTTTTCACCGCATCTGCCGCGAATTACGAAAAACGCTGATGTGAAAGGGCCCTAATGTGAATGCCATTTCTGATTATTTTTATTCTGCTATGCATTTACCGTCACTGTGTCACTTGGTTACTTAATAAAGAAATATCACTTTTAGATCTGAGAGTATGATCATTTTTCTTCTTGTTTTACTCCGGCAATGTGTCAGATTTAATAATTATTGGAATCGAAAAAATAAATAGGAGGCACCGAACAGGGGACATAGTGCATGAAATGCATAAAAAAGAAACACGCTGGATTCTGAGTTTAAACACAAGAGCTCCCTTAGGTTTGAACCAGAAAACAGGTTGTTATTATTTTTTTCTGATTATTTGTATATATCAAAAACGAAATTATCTTTAAAATGCTGCTCTATATTTCTGATCTACATATGCTTTTTTCTTTTGTGTTCATTCTACATTCTATTTGTTTTTGACCAAAACCCTGCCTGAAAAGATGTGGTTTCCTATACTCGTAGTGCACCTTATTGAATGTCATATGTTCTAACACTGACTATTCACCAGCTGATTCACAAATATAATTTTCTCTCCTGAGCAGGATATCAAGTCAGGAGTTTTGTTTTTTAGTCATTATGATTAAGACACATACATGAATTGAAATGCGTAAAAGTTTCATGTGGGATCAGCTATCCTAGTCTGTTTTGATCTCTACAAATGTTCTATGAGAATTTGAATAAAGCAAGAATGTTTCAAACATTAAGAAGATTTGCTGAGTACTTTTGGATCAATTCTGTCAGATAATACTCAGTTTCTTCCTGAAAATGATTGCAATCACAAATTCTTTGGTATGATTATCTTCATTTAATTTGTCTTAAATGAAAAAACACAAAAGAGAATGAAGCAAAAAGTAAAACATTGAAAATTTCACACAAAACTCCAAAAATGGGCCGGACAAAAGTATTGGCACCCTCAGCCTAATACTTGGTTGCACAACCTTTAGCCAAAATAACTGCGATCAACCGCTTCCGGTAACAATCAATGAGTTTCTTACAATGCTCTGCTGGAATTTTAGACCATTCTTCTTTGGCAAACTGCTTCAGGTCCCTGATATTTGAAGGGTACCTTCTCCAAACTGCCATTTTTAGATCTCTCCACAGGTGTTCTGTGGGATTCAGGTCTGGACTCATTGCTGGCCACCTTAGAAGTCTCCAGAGATTTCTCTCAAACCATTTTCTAGTGCTTTTTGAAGTGTGTTTTGGGTCATTGTCCTGCTGGAAGACCCATGACCTCTGAGGGAGACCCAGCTTTCTCACACTTGGCCCTACATTATGCTGCAAAATTTGTTGGTAGTCTTCAGACTTCATAATGCCATGCACACGGTCAAGCAGTCCAGTGCCAGAGGCAGCAAAGCAACCCCAAAACATCAGGGAACCTCCGCCATGTTTGACTGTAGGGACCATGTGCTTTTCTTTGAATGCCTCTTTTTTTCGCCTGTAAATTTTATGTTGATGCCTTTGCCCAAAAAGCTCTACTTTTGTCTCATCTGACCAGAGAACATTCTTCAAAAATGTTTTAGGCTTTCTCAGGTAAGCTTTGGCAAACTCCTGCCTGGCTTTTTTATGTCTCGGGGTAAGAAGTGGGGTCTTCCTGGGTATCCTACCATACAGTCCTTTTTCATTCAGACGCTGACGGATAGTACGGGTTGACACTGTTGTACCCTCGGACTGCAGGACAGCTTGAACTTGTTTGGATGTTAGTCGAGGTTCTTTATCCACCATCAGCCCAATCTTGCGTTGAAATCTCTCGTCAATTTTTCTTTTCCGTCCACATCTAAGGAGGTTAGTCACAGTGCCATGGGCTTTAAACTACTTGATGACACTGCGCACAGTAGACACAGGAACATTCAGGTCTTTGGAGATGGACTTGTAGCCTTGAGACTGCTGATGCTTCCTCACAATTTGGTTTCTCAAGTCCTCAGACAGTTCTTTGGTCTTCTTTCTTTTCTCCATGCTCAATGTGGTACACACAAGGACACAGGACAGAGGTTGAGTCAACTTTAATCCATGTCAACTAGCTGCAAGTGTGATTTAGTTATTGCTAACACAGGTAAGTTACAGGTGCTGTTAATTACACAAATTAGAGAAGCATCACATGATTTTTCTAACAGTGCCAATACTTTTGTCCACCCCTTTTTTTTTATGTTTGGTGTGGAATTAGATCCAATTTGGCTTTAGAGCAATTCTTTTTGTGTTTTTTCATTGAAGACAAATTAAATGAAGATAATAATACCAAAGAATTTGTGATTGCAATCATTTTGTCTGACAGAATACTTTTGGCCACAACTGTATATACCGTATATACTCGCGTATAAGCCGAGTTTTTCAGCCCAAATTTTGGGCTGAAAAGTCCCCCCTCGGCTTATATGCGAGTATATACGGTAATCTACCGTATGTGCAGCAGCAGCCACCGGAGGTATACAGGCCCCCCCCCCCCCAACAAGCTCCACGGACCCCCCCCCCCTTTGCGCGGCAGCCTGTAAGGGAAAATTATACTTATCAGTGTCCCGCGCTGTCCCGCCGCTGCCGACATCACGATTCCGGGCTTCATTCCGCGTCTTCCGCACTTCCTGTGGTCGCGGGAATGACGTCATTGCCCGCGACCGCCGGAAGTCGCGGATTGAAGCCCGGGATCGTGTGTCGGCAGCAGCGGGACAGCGCGGGACACTGATAAGTATAATTTTCCCTTACAGGCTGCCGCGCAAGGGGGGGGGGGGTCCATGGAGCTTGATGGGGGGGCCTGTATACCTCCGGGGCTGCTGCTGTATAGAGCCCCTGGGGCTGCTGCTGTATAGAGCCCCTGGGGCTGCTGCTGTATAGAGCCCCTGGGGCTGCTGCTGTATAGAGCCCCTGGGGCTGCTGCTGTATAGAGCCCCTGGGGCTGCTGCTGTATACAGCCCCTGGGGCTGCTGCTGTATACAGCCCCTGGGGCTGCTGCTGTATACAGCCCCTGGGGCTGCTGGATACTACCACTGGGGCTGTATATACCTCTGGGGCTGCTGTATACTACCACTGGGGCTGCTGTATACTACCACTGGGGCTGCTGTATACTACCACTGGGGCTATATTTACCTGTGGGGCTGCTGTATACTACCACTGGGGCTGTATATACCTGTGGGGCTGCTGTATACTACCACTGGGGCTATATTTACCTGTGGGGCTGCTGTATACTACCACTGGGGCTATATTTACCTGTGGGGCTGCTGTATACTACCACTGGGGCTATATTTACCTGTGGGGCTGCTGTATACTACCACTGGGGCTGTATATACCTGTGGGGCTGCTGTATACTACCACTGGGGCTATATTTACCTGTGGGGCTGCTGTATACTACCACTGGGGCTATATTTACCTGTGGGGCTGCTGTATACTACCACTGGGGCTATATTTACCTGTGGGGCTGCTGTATACTACCACTGGGGCTGTATTTACCTGTGGGGCTGCTGTATACTACCACTGGGGCTGTATATACCTGTGGGGCTGCTGTATACTACCACTGGGGCTGTATATACCTGTGGGGCTGCTGTATACTACCACTGGGGCTCTATATACCTGTGGGGCTGCTGTATACTACCACTGGGGCTGTATATACCTCTGGGGCTGCTGTATACTACACTGGGGCTGTATATACCTCTGGGGCTGCTGTATACTACCACTGGGGCTGTATATACCTCTGGGGCTGCTGTATACTACCACTGGGGCTGTATATACCTCTGGGGCTGCTGTATACTACCACTGGGGCTGTATATACCTCTGGGGCTGCTGGATACTATCACTGGGGCTGCTGTATACTACCACTGGGGCTGCTGTATATACCTCTGGGGCTGCTGTATACCACACTGCTGGGGGCTGTATACCTGTGCTGGGGTCCACCCTCGGCTTATACACGAGTCAATAGGTTTTTCCAGATTTTTGGGGCAAAAGTAGGGGGGTCGGCTTATACACGGGTCGGCTTATACACGAGTATATACGGTACATATATATATTAGGGGTATATCTATTTATAATATATAATATATTATATATCGATACATATCGAGACAACTCTCGAGTTTAGAATAAGATTAAATCAGCATAGGTACAGCATTAGAAAAGAAATAAATAATCTACCAGTTCCAAAACATTTTATGGAAGCCAAACATGTGGAGAGAGATCTAAGATGCAGAATTATTGATATGGTCCCAAAACCCAGAAGAGGAGAAGACAGAATAATATTATTGAAAGAGAGGGAGCTACGTTGGATAAAAGAATTGGGCACCCTCAAACCAGGAGGATTGAATGTGGATTACAAATTAAATGTGACCCTATAATTTATGTAACTGTGATTCTGACTGCATCACTATTTTATCAGACACACTGTATAACACGAATAATAATGTTTTGTGCTCACATAAGAGTAGAATGTAACGGTCTTTTTCTTTCTCTTTTTTATAGAGAGTCGGCCTTGAAAAGGAATTGGAAGCACTGGTGTTTTTTACTTATTATTCTTCAACTTCTTAATTTTTTCATTAATTTTGGTCTTTTGAAATTACCATCATTTGCACTGTGGCACAGGATACAATGAATGACCGTGCATCCTCATAATGGTGAATGTAAATTTTATGAACTAATTTTGTACAAGTATATTAATTTGGTGTAAACACATTAATAAGGCACATTAAGTAAAGTTGATACGAAAGGTTGCCAACCCTATAATAAGATCAGTGGTATAGGACTTAGCCAAATTGGACCCGTGGACCCCTGACCAGGCGTGGAGGGAGTCCTTGAGAAAGGCGTCTGAGCCAGAGACCCTACACGTGGTTAAGGAGACGTGATGCACCCCTATGTTATTGGGGGTTCATGTGTACCCAAGGAGAGGGTCACATTAAGTACAGTCCTAATATATAGATAATAAGTGAAGGCTCCCTGTAGCTTAAAATAGTTTAAAATAGTTCATTAATGCACAGAAGCACTTTAATATATGGAAGAGCACCTTCAATTGATAGCACAAAGTCACTTTAGATAGATAGACAAAGTATAGTAATGGCTATTTAATGGTCAACACAGAACGTTTAGTTATTCACAAAAGAAAAAGCCATAGAGAGATCCTAGCTGTGTATAGACTGTCGCAGATAGGAAGCGAGAGCGAAGGCGCAGGAAAATGCTGTGATGACGCAGACTCCAGCCAGGTCTCCATGACAACAAATAAGCAAAGCGGGTGCGCATGCGCACAGGACATTTCCGCACGCCAATACCACGAGGAGGTCACGGATAGGAGCTATGGCCACCTGCACAGTGTAAATGGATGGTAAATGATAATGTAATAATGACGAAATAATGATTATTATGAACAGCTGATCGGTATACTTTCAATTAAGGGGATAAGGCCGGAAATTTACTGTAGTAACACTGTAATAATCACTGTATGGTAATGAATAATTTTGATGGAAATGTAGCACTCTTTTGTATGGTGATTTTTTACTGGCATGCTGAATTATATTAAGAAAAGTGTATAACGATGCTTAATACGATTCTGATGGTAAAGTGTTTAAAATCCTTGCTAATGTGACCAGAGGTTGCTGGAGGAAGGGTGTGTTTGTATCCGAAAGGTTGCTGTGCCCATGCTGTAATAAAGAAGCCCTTTTCACATTGATGGACTTGAGTGCTGCAACTTTTTTTTCGTAATAAATTATATATCTAATATATAAAGCTGAATGTGTGTGTGTATGTATGTGTGTATGCAGTGGCGTAGCAACTGTTTGTGGCGCCCGGGGCGGTCGAAAAATTTGCCGCCCCCTTGGTCGTTGATAATCCAGGGGTCAGGGCGGGTACCGCTAGTGGGTTAGGAGCCACTTAAGTGTACCTGTTAACCAGGGTCAAATTCAATGGTGATCAGCTGCTGTAGGATGCGTGCTTGCGGCCTCCGGGATCCGGAACGCCCGCTGGCGCTTAGTTATGATGTCATGCCGTAATGCCGTAAAATGCGGGCAGCGACATCCCCACGGGTTCTATCACCGATCACCAGTGTCCCTATTATAGTCATCATATTGTTATCTGGAACAACAATGTTAACAATTCCCCAATAGAACACGCTGGGATATACAGTATATACCGCGTTTCCCCGAAAGTAAGACCCTGTCTTACATTTTTTGGGGGGCTAAAAGTGGCCCCCTGTCTTACTTTCGGGGGGGGTGATATATAATCACCCCCAGCCTACTCACATACACACACACAGTATATACTCATGCATAAGCCGAGGGTGGGAAATACAGCAGACCGCCACCCTGGTATACAGCCCCCAGCACAGGTATACGGCCCCCAGCAGTGTGGTATACAGCCCAGCAGTGTGGTACACAGGGTATACAGGCCCAGCAGTGTGGATACAGCCCAGCAGTGTGGTACACAGGGTATACAGGCCCCAGCAGTGTGGATACAGCCCAGCAGTGTGGTACACAGGGTATACAGCCCCAGCAGTGTGGTACACAGGGCATACAGGCCCCAGCAGTGTGGTACACAGGGCATACAGGCCCCAGCAGTGTGGATACAGCCCAGCAGTGTGGTACACAGGGTATACAGGCCCCAGCAGTGTGGTACACAGGGTATACAGGCCCCAGCAGTGTGGTACACAGGGTATACAGGCCCCAGCAGTGTGGTACACAGGGTATACAGGCCCCAGCAGTGTGGTACACAGGGTATACAGGCCCCAGCAGTGTGGTACACAGGGTATACAGGCCCCAGCAGTGTGGTACACAGGGTATACAGGCCCCAGCAGTGTGGTACACAGGGTATACAGGCCCCAGCAGTGTGGTACACAGGGTATACAGGCCCCAGCAGTGTGGTACACAGGGTATACAGGCCCCAGCAGTGTGGTACACAGGGTATACAGGCCCCAGCAGTGTGGTACACAGGGTATACAGGCCCCAGCAGTGTGGTACACAGGGTATACAGGCCCCAGCAGTGTGGTACACAGGGTATACAGGCCCCAGCAGTGTGGTACACAGGGTATACAGGCCCCAGCAGTGTGGTACACAGGGTATACAGGCCCCAGCAGTGTGGTACACAGGGTATACAGGCCCCAGCAGTGTGGTACACAGGGTATACAGGCCCCAGCAGTGTGGTACACAGGGTATACAGGCCCCAGCAGTGTGGTACACGGGGTATACAGGCCCCAGCAGTGTGGTACACGGGGTATACAGGCCCCAGCAGTGTGGTACACAGGGTATACAGGCCCCAGCAGTGTGGCACACAGGGTATACAGGCCCCAGCAGTGTGGATACAGCCCAGGAGTGTGGATACAGTCCAGCAGTGTGGCATACAGGGCCCCCTCCCCTTTGCTGCTGCCGCCGCCGCTGCTGCTCACATCTTACCCTCCAGGGTCTTCTTGCAGTAGCCAGCGCGTCGGTCCTCCGTTCCCGTCTTCAGCTGTCTCCCGGATCATGTGACCCGTCGCAGCGCATGACGTCATCGTTAGTGCGACCGGCCGACAGAGGCACCGGCTCACACACTCAAAGGCACCGGCTCACACACACACAGAGGCACCGGCTCACACACACAGAGGCACCGGCTCACACACACACACAAACACACACACAGAGGCACCGGCTCACACACACAGAGGCACCGGCTCACACACACAGAGGCACCGGCTCACACACACACAGAGGCACGGCTGCACACACACAGAGGCACCAGCTCACACACACAGAGGCACCGGCTCACACACACAGGGGCACCAGCTCACACACACAGAGGCACCGGTCTCACACACACAAACACACACACAGAGGCACCGGCTCACACACACAGAGGCACCGGCTCACACACACAGAGGTACCGGCTCACACACACAGAGGCACAGGCTCACACACACAACACAAACACACACACAGAGGCACCGGCTCACACACACAGAGGCACCGGCTCACACACACAGAGGCACCGGCTCACACACACAAGAGGCACCGGCTCACACACACAGAGGCACCGGCTCACACACACAAACACACACACAGAGGCACCGGCTCACACACACAGAGGCACCGGCTCACACACACAGAGGCACGGGCCACACACACAGAGGCACGGGCCACACACACAGAGGCACGGCTCACACACACAGAGGCACCGGCTCACACACACAGAGGCACCGGCTCACACGCACAAACACACACACAGAGGCACCGGCTCACACACACAGAGGCACCGGCTCACACACACAGAGGCACCGGCTCTCACACACAGAGGCACCAGCTCACACACACAGAGAGGCACCGGCTCACACACACACAGAGGCACGGCTGCACACACACACAGAGGCACGGCTGCACACACACAGAGGCACCAGCTCACACACACAGAGGCACCAGCTCACACACACAGAGGCACGGCTGAACACACACAGAGGCACGGCTGCACACACACAGAGGCACCAGCTCACACACACAGAGGCTCCGGCTCACACACACAAACACACACACAGAGGCACCGGCTTACACACACAGAGGCACCGGCTCACACACACACAGGCACCGGCTCACACACATAGAGGCACCGGCTCACACACACAGAGGCACCGGCTCACACACACACAGAGGCACCGGCTCACACACACACAGAGGCACCGGCTCACACACACAAACACACACACAGAGGCACCGGCTCACACACACAGAGGCACCGGCTCACACACACAGAGGCACCGGCTCACACACACAGAGGCACCGGCTCACACACACAGAGGCACCGGCTCACACACACAAACACACACACAGAGGCACCGGCTCACACACACAGAGGAACCGGCTCACACACACAGAGGCACCAGGCTCACACACACAGAGGCACCGGCTCACACACACAAACACACACACAGAGGCACCGGCTCACACACCAGAGGAACTGGCTCACACACACAAACACACACACACAGAGGCACGGCTATCACACACACACACAGAGGCACCGGCTCACACACAAGCACGGCTATCACACAACACACACACAGAGGCACGGCTATCACACACAACAGAGGCACTGGCTCACCCCAACACACACAGAGGCACGGCTATCACACACAAACACACACAACAGAGGCACGGCTATCACACACAAAACACACACACAGAGGCACGGCTATCACAGACAAACACACACACACAGAGGCACGGCTATCACAGACAAACACACACACACAGAGGCACGGCTATCACACACAAACACACACACAGAGGCACGGCTATCACACACAAACACACACACACAGAGGCACGGCTATCACACACAAAACACACACACAACACACCACACGAGGCACGGCTATCACACACAAACACACACACACACAGAGGCAGTGGCACGGCTATCACACACACTCAACTCACACATACATTCTACAGATTCCTCACTCAGGTATCACAAACCTCTGTGCTGCAGCACTTGTTCACATGGGCAGCTTCACCTGCTCACAGCAGCTGCCTCCCACTCCCCACCCCTCCCCCACTCACTACAAAGCAGGAGATCAGTTACCTTGTGACCCAGAGCTGCTCCTCCTAGGTGTCCTCCTCCAGCTGGCTCTCACTGCTTCCCTTCATTCTGTCCACTGGCCAGTCAGCACCCCCTCTCTCCTCTCATCTTCAAGCTCTTCCCTCCGCTCTCCTCGCAGCTCCTCTCACCTCCTCCAGTCTCTCCCAGCATGTGTCCTGTGCTCTGCACGGCGGGGCACTCACTGATGACATCACCTCCCTCTCCGTGCAGAGCAGAGCTGCAGGGGGCGGGAGATTTGAAAGCAGCCAGCAGCCGGCGTGCTGCACTGCTTCAGTTCAGTATATAGCGCGGGACGGCGGCCGCGGATCCTATGGCAGTAGCTGCCACATTGCCGCCCCCACACATGTGCCGCCGGGGGCGGACCGCCCCCCCGCCCCCCCCACGCTACGCCACTGTGTGTATGTATGTATGTATATCCGGGATTGGCATCTACACCGTCGCAACTACAGCCACAAAATTTTGCACAGTCACACATCTGGACCCCGAGAGCGTCATAGGCTATGTTGTGAGGCGAAATTTTAATCCTGCATGTTCCAGTTCACCAAACAATTTTGCCCCTATCTACATAATGGGGAAAAAGTGAATGGAAAAGTGTTGGAGGAAAATCGACAGCTGTCAGCTGTAGCCACAAAATTTTGCACAGTCACATGTCTGGACCCCGGGAGCGTCATAGGCTATGTTGTGAGGTGAAATTTTAACCCCGCACATTCCAATTCACCAAACAATTTTGCCCCTATCTACATAATGGGGAAAAAGTGACAGTTACCAGTTGACAGTTGTGAATGAGAGGGGCTTAATGATAGCGCCAAAGACTAACAGCACATACCAGCATATAGTCACTAAGGTTGGGGCCCCAACATGAGATATTCACCACGGACATGTATACACACCACACGCACACAAAGAGTAACAGCAAGTGTATAGCCGCTAAAGTGCAGCCCCAACATTGGATACTCACCACGCACCTGAACAAACACACACACACCACAAAGAGACACACACAACACAGAGACACACACACACACCCCCAAGGGGACACCCCCACACACCCTATAGCGACACATGCACTCACCCCACAGGGACACACACCACAAAGAGACACACACAACACAGACACACACCACACAGACCCCACCCCCACAGGGACACACACACATAGCCACCCTATAGGGACACACACACATACACACCCTATAGGGACACATGCACTCACCCCACAGGGACACACACATACACACACCCCAGGGACACACACACCACACAGACAGACACAGATGTGCACAAATCACCTCACACAACTCGCCTCATATGTGTGCTATCTTTAATTTCCAAACATAAACATCTGATTAAAAACAGCCAATGTGCAACACATGTGCCATAGAGGGAATTAAGGCAAATGTCAGTCACATGAGCTGTCTATTATGTGTATGTGTGAGGTAACATATACTGCCCGGCCGGGGGGAGGGTTTACTGTTGGCTGGAGATTTATTAGGCTGCCTATAGCAACCAATCACAGCTCAGCTTCTATTTTCTTACAGGTCATTAATATGACATATTCAAATTCTATTTTATTATAGCTAACAGCAGTTATTTATTAACCAGGGTGTAGCCGGGTACTACAGCTAGTATATTAGATATATATATATAACTATGTATGTAAATAAAACCAAAAAAAACGAAACAGCACAGCAGCATACAACGGGTGCAGAGCCCTCCTACCACTTCACTGGTTTTTGTTAAGATGAAAAAATGAAGGGCAGCACTTCCTTTAGTGTATCCATGTGGGTTTATTTGTCCTAGGACTGCGACGTTTCGGCACACAGCCTTCCTCAAGCAGTGACAAACAGATCTAGTGCTCACATGTATATAGCTCCCATGCAAGGGGCTCACAATAATATAATTAGTGCAAAATAGTACAGAATTTCATATACATATATAATTATACATACAGTGCATAATGGTCCGTGCAAAATAAAGTGCATACAGTGATATTATATAATGCTGACATCCATATTATAACCAATATCAGAAATTTTACTTTAATTGGTAATTTCTAACACAGATGTCACTTATCCCATAATTAGAGGACCCCACGTTGCAACTATGTACCGCCACTTCCGCCATCATAGTCTCGGCGTTCATCTCATCCTATTGCGCATGCTCCGTGTGAAAAAAACTTCAGTCCCGTCATACTCGAAATCACGTGCCCCTTCCTAGATCCCGTGCATGTGCACAGCGTATCGGGATCATCACGTACACCTACTGCAGTTGCGCAGTAGTGTATATGAAGTCGCTACTCCTAGTTCCGTTCCCGCGCCTGCGCTCTCTCCTCCGTGAATCTCGGGCACCATCTTTATATCTTAGCGATTTCGCAGTAGTACAAGCACTCGTTCTTATACTTGTGCATTCAACCTAATTATATGGAGAGTGTAAGCGCACATTACCTGCTGTTACGCAGTGGTATAGGGAACATGGAGCTTTCATATAAATATCTACATCTATCTATTTCAATATTACCCAAATCACTTCTGCATCTCAATATAAGTGTACACATTGGGCAATTAAAAAATAACCAGGAAAGAGATCTAAGTCCAATACAGGAAGAACTTTTCTGGTCCATACTAAGGGTCACCGCCCGGTGGGCTTTTTACAGTTAAGTATGTTGTTCTACATACAAATAGACACAAAAAGTGTCATTCTGTCGAGAACATTATTCACAAATGGACTTGATCATAGAAAATATACTTTATTCGGTTACTCAATAGACAGGGGCACTTCTACAGACAGGACATCGGATATCACACTAGATAACAATTTGCAAATAGGACAACATGTATACAGTCAAGTTGCAGCTTGTGGAGTCCTCTGTACAAATCTGCAGAGTAAAAGAAATATTTTTCAGTAAAAACTCAAGAACATTTTTTTTTAAAAAATTACAAGATCATACTACAACTTATGTTCATCAACCCACACCTGTGGTTGATAAGAATCGAATACCAAGGGGTTCATATATTACAATAGACTGTGTATTTTGTAATCCACGTTTAGACCATTAGGTCGCAATGTATTAAGTCTATGGATCCATTCCATTTCTCTTTTTAGCAACAATTTCTGTCGGTCACCTCCCCGTCTCTGTATGGGAATTGTATCTATCAGACGAAACCTCAAATCTTTTTCCGTGTGCCCCATAGCCACAAAGTGTTTGGGGAGCGGCAGATCTTTCCTTTTTTTCTTTATGGTATGTCGGTGATGAGCAATACGTGTCTTAAAATCTCACGTTGTCTCACCGACATACCACAAAGCACAGGGACATTCAATGAGGTAGACAACGTAGTCAGAAGAACAGGTGAAATAATGCTTAATTTCAAATCTTTGCCCCGTTTTTGGATGCACAAAATGTGAGCCTTTATTCATTAGCCTACAGTTAATACATGAGAGACACGGGTAACACCCCACTCTCTTTGTACCTGTCAAATACATTTGTCCATCCTTTTTCATAGGACCAATATCTGAGTGTATCCGCTTATCCCTCAGACATTGATTACGTCTATATGAAAAAAGCGGTGGTTCATTAAATTCTCTCACATGAGGTAAGCATCTCCCCAACATATTCCAGTGCTTGCGTATTATCATCGCAACCTCTGTACTCTCTTCACTATATGTAGAAACAAACGGCACTCTTTTTAATTGTTTCTTATTATTTTTCTCTGCCAAAACATCTGACCTGGCCAATTTCAGCACTTTATTTTTCTGTTTACCCAATAATTTTTTTGGGTATCCCCTTGCATAGAATTTATTTATCATTTCATTTAGTGCTGTTTCCTGTTCTTTCTCATTACTCACTATTTTTTTGACTCTTGTCATTTGGCTAAAGGGAATAGATTTAATGGTGTTTATCGGGTGCTGACTACTAAAATGTAACAGGTCATTCTTATCGGTCTCTTTCACATACAATTTGGTTGTAAATTCATCATCCTGATATAGAACCTGCACATCCAAAAATTGTAGGGAGGATTTTGACCACACTAAGGTAAACTTTATTGTCTCATCTATTTCATTCAAAAAACTATGAAATTGATGTAATGCATCCTCTGTTCCTGTCCATATGAGGAAGACGTCGTCTATGTACCTCCACCACGTAGCAACATACTCAAATACTCATAGTGGTGGGATACATAGACGAAGTCCTCTTCAATTACCCGCATAACAATGTTTGCATAGGCTGGGGCCATATTGGCCCCCATTGCTGTACCTCTGCATTGTAAGAAATAATCATCCCCAAATAAAAAATAATTATTCCTCAAAACTAGTTCTAGAAGGTCCAGCACTAAATGACAGGCATTATCGGAAAACTCCGTTTCCTTTAATTTTTTCTTTATGGCAGCCAGGCCTCGTTCATTATCTATGGAAGTGTAAAGCGAGAAGACATCAAAAGACGCCAATATCACTTCCCCACTTACTGACAGAGAGTTTAGCTTACGTAGGAAATCCCCCGTATCCTTCACATACACGAGTTAGCTTCTCTTGCTATAGGATTCAACACTTTATCGAGAAAAACTCCTATGTTAGAAAGAATAGAGTTCGTACCCGAGACTATTGGACAACCCGGTGGGTCCACCAGAGACTTATGGATCTTTGGAAGCACATATAGTACAGGTGTTGTAGGATACTGTATTGTCATAAAATCAAGGAGATCCTGATCTATCAGACCCCCATGTAATGCTTTTGTCAGGACTACCTCGATCCTATGCGCTATTTCAAATTTCGGATCCCTATCCAGTCTCTGGTAGACCTCCGGGTCATCCAACTGCCTCCTGATCTCTTTAATATACATGGCCTTGTCCATGACGACAACAGCTCCTCCTTTATCTGCTTTTTTCACTATAATTTTTTTCAATTGTCATTAGACCTGCAGTATTTCTTTAGATCATTAAAATTGAAGGAATGGTTCAGTACTAAAGAGAACAAGGTTAAAACAATGACATGTGATTTTGATATGGGATGCCTAGGTATTAGGAAAAAAGAGTAAATTTATTCCTCCGGTTAATTCTACTGTAATTGATTCATTTATTACAGCCGTTACTAAGGAGGTGGATATATTAAAGAATAAAAAGAGTGAAGTGTTTAGAAAGCCCAATATCAAGACAGAGGAGGTGATAGCACTTAATGACCTTGTCCGTGACGACAGCATTATAGTGAAAAAAGCAGATAAAGGAGGAGCTGTTGTCGTCATGGACAAGGCCATGTATATTAAAGAGATCAGGAGGCAGTTGGATGACCCGGGGGTCTACCAGAGACTGGATAGGGATCCGAAATTTGAAATAGCGCATAGGATCGAGGTAGTCCTGACAAAAGCATTACATGGGGGTCTGATAGATCAGGATCTCCTTGATTTTATGACAATACAGTATCCTACAACACCTGTACTATATGTGCTCCCAAAGATCCATAAGTCTCTGGTGGACCCACCGGGTCGTCTAATAGTCTCGGGTACGAACTCTATTCTTTCTAACATAGGAGTTTTTCTCGATAAAGTGTTGAATCCTATAGCAAGAGAAGCTGACTCGTATGTGAAGGATACGGGGGATTTCCTACATAAGCTAAACTCTCTGTCAGTAAGTGGGGAAGTGATATTGGCGTCTTTTGATGTCGTCTCGCTTTACACTTCCATAGATAATGAACGAGGCCTGGCTGCCATAAAGAAAAAATTAAAGGAAACAGAGTTTTCCGATAATGCCTGTCATTTAGTGCTGGACCTTCTAGAACTAGTTTTGAGGAATAATTATTTTTTATTCGGGGATGATTATTTCTTACAATGCAGAGGTACAGCAATGGGGGCCAATATGGCCCCAGCCTATGCAAACATTGTTATGCGGGTAATTGAGGAGGACTTCGTCTATGTATCCCACCACTATGAGTATGTTGCTACGTGGTGGAGGTACATAGACGACGTCTTCCTCATATGGACAGTAACAGAGGATGCATTACATCAATTTCATAGTTTTTTGAATGAAATAGATGAGACAATAAAGTTTACCTTAGTGTGGTCAAAATCCTCCCTACAATTTTTGGATGTGCAGGTTCTATATCAGGATGATGAATTTACAACCAAATTGTATGTGAAAGAGACAGATAAGAATGACCTGTTACATTTTAGTAGTCAGCACCCGATAAACTCCATTAAATCTATTCCCTTTAGCCAAATGACAAGGGTCAAAAAAATAGTGAGTAATGAGAAAGAACAGGAAACAGCACTAAATGAAATGATAAATAAATTCTATGCAAGGGGATACCCAAAAAAATTATTGGGTGAACAGAAAAATAAAGTGCTGAAATTGGCCAGGTCAGATGTTTTGGCAGAGAAAAATAATAAGAAACAATTAAAAAGAGTGCCGTTTGTTTCTACATATAGTGAAGAGAGTAGAGAGGTTGCGATGATAATACGCAAGCACTGGAATATGTTGGGGAGATGCTTACCTCATGTGAGAGAATTTAATGAACCACTGCTTTTTTCATATAGACGTAATCAATGTCTGAGGGATAAGCTGATACACTTAGATATTGGTCCTATGAAAAAGGATGGACAAATGTATTTGACAGGTACAAAGAGAGTGGGGTGTTACGCGTGTCTCTCATGTATTAACTGTAGGCTAATGAATAAAGGCTCACATTTTGTGCATCCAAAAACGGGGCAAAGATTTGAAATCAAGCATTATTTGACCTGTTCTTCTGACTACGTTGTCTACCTCATTGAATGTCCCTGTGCTTTGTGGTATGTCGGTGAGACAACGTGGGATTTTAAGACACGTATTGCTCATCACCGACATACCATAAAGAAAAAAAGGAAAGATCTGCCGGTCCCCAAACACTTTGTGGCTATGGGGCACACGGAAAAAGATTTGAGGTTTCGTCTGATAGATACAATTCCCATACAGAGACGGGGAGGTGACCGACAGAAATTGTTGCTAAAAAGAGAAATGGAATGGATCCATAGACTTAATACATTGCGACCTAATGGTCTAAACGTGGATTACAAAATACACAGTCTATTGTAATATATGAACCCCTTGGTATTCGATTCTTATCAACCACAGGTGTGGGTTGATGAACATAAGTTGTAGTATGATCTTGTAATTTAAAAAAAAAAAATAAATGTTCTTGAGTTTTTACTAAAAAATATTTCTTTTACTCTGCAGATTTGTACAGAGGACTCCACAAGCTGCAACTTGACTGTATACATGTTGTCCTATTTGCAAATTGTTATCTAGTGTGATATCCGATGTCCTGTCTGTAGAAGTGCCCCTGTCTATTGAGTAACCGAATAAAGTATATTTTCTATGATCAAGTCCATTTGTGAATAATGTTCTCGATGGAAGTATGGTTTGGTCACCTAAACAGAATGACACTTTTTGTGTCTATTTGTATGTAAAACAACATACTTAACTGTAAAAAGCCCACCGGGCGGTGACCCTTAGTATGGACCAGAAAAGTTCTTCCTGTATTGGACTTAGATCTCTTTCCTGGTTATTTTTTAATTGCCCAATGTGTACACTTATATTGAGATGCAGAAGTGATTTGGTTAATATTGAAATAGATAGATGTAGATATTTATATGAAAGCTCCATGTTCCCTATACCACTGCGTAACAGCAGGTAATGTGCGCTTACACTCTCCATATAATTAGGTTGAATGCACAAGTATAAGAACGAGTGCTTGTACTACTGCGCAATCGCTAAGATATAAAGATGGCGCCCGAGATTCACGGAGGAGAGAGCGCAGGCGCGGGAACGGAACTAGGAGTAGCGACTTCATATACACTACTGTGCAACTGCAGTAGGTGTACGTGATGATCCCGATACGCTGTGCACATGCGCAGGATCTAGGAAGGGGCACGCGATTTCGAGTATGACGGGACTGAAGTTTTTTTCACACGGAGCATGCGCAATAGGATGAGATGAACGCCGAGACTATGATGGCGGAAGTGGCGGTACATAGTTGCAACGTGGGGTCCTCTAATTATGAGATAAGTGACATCTGTGTTAGAAATTACCAATTAAAGTAAAATGTCTGATATTGGTTATAATATGGATGTCAGCATTGTATAATATCACTGTATGCACTTTATTTTGCACGGACCATTATGCACTGTATGTATAATTATATATGTATATGAAATTCTGTACTATTTTGCACTAATTATATTATTGTGAGCCCCTTGCATGGGAGCTATATACATGTGAGCACTAGATCTGTTTGTCACTGCTTGAGGAAGGCTGTGTGCCGAAACGTCGCAGTCCTAGGACAAATAAACCCACATGGACACACTAAAGGAAGTGCTGCCCTTCATTTTTTCATCTTATGTATGTATATATATATTTCCTTTATATATACACACATTATTATTATTTATTTATATGGCGCCATAATATTCCATGGCGCTTTACATGTTAAGAGGGCAGACTAGGACAAGTAACATAGTAACAATACAAGTAACAATGGCTGTGGACAATTCTAATGTACAGATACAATAGGGGAGAAGATCCTGTCCGCGAGGGCTCACAGCCTATGAGGGGCGTGTGGGGATACAGTAGGAGGGGGAGGTGTCGGTCGTGAGGCGGTGCGGTGGACCGGGTCTCATAGGAGGTTGTAGGCTTGGCAGAAGAGGAGGGTTTGCAGGCCTCTTGAAAATTCCCAGGGTAGGGAAATGCCCAATGTGGTGGGGCAGCGAATTCCAGAGTAAAAGATGCACGGGAGAAGTCCTGCATGCGGTTGTGCGAAGAGGAGATGAAGGGGGAGTAGAGGAGGAGTTCTTGGGAGGATCGCAGGTTGCGTGAGGGTAGGTATCGGGAGACCATGTCGGAGATGTATGGAGGGGACAGGTTGTGGATGGCTCTGTATTTCATGGTTAGTGTTTTAAACTGGGATCTCTGGAAAGCAGGTAGCCAGTGAAGGGCTTGGCAGAGGTGGGAGACAGGAGAGTAGCGGGGAGACAGATGGATTAGGTGGGCAGCGGAGTTCAGGATAGATTGGGTAGGTGAAACGGAGGTAGCGGGGAGGCCGGTGAGCAGGAGGTTGCAGTAGTCGCGGCAGGAGATGATAAGACCGTGAATAAGGGTTTTAGCGGTGTCGTGGTCAAAGAAAGTGCGGATCCAAGAGCTGTTTTTGAGCTGGAGTCGGCAGGAGGTGGCGAGGGCTTAGATGTGGGGCTTGAAGGAGAGGGAAGAAGCAAGGATAACCCCGAGGCACTTGGTGTGGGGGACTGGGGAGAGAGAGCAGTCATTGATGACAATGGATAGGTCGGGTAGTGAGGGTGAGCGGCTTAGGGGGAAGACGATGAATTTGTTTTTGTCCATGTTCAGCTTAAAGAAGCGAGCAGAGGCCACCTGGATGCTTGTCTCAGGTATTTAGTGAGGGCGGTGTGCCAGGGTTGCCTGTTAGTGCGTGGAGCGTGATGTGTGAGGGGTGCAGCTAGGTCGAGGGCCTTGGTTAGTGTGGTGTTGTAGAGGGTGGTGGCAGTGTCTGTGTCGCGTATGGATGTTATGTCGGTGAGAGGGAGGAGGGAATCAGAGAGTGAGTGTAGATCAATGTGTTTTAGGATCTGTGGGGGTGATTTAATTTGCGGAGAGGAGATGACGTAGTAGGGGAGGAGAGGGAGAAGGTCAGTAGATTGTGGTCAGAGATGGGGAGGGATAAGTTTGTGAGGTTAGTAAGGGAGCAAAGACGGGTAAAAATGAGGTCCAGCGTGTGGCCACCTTCGTGGGTGGTGATGGAGGACCATTGGGAGAGCCCGAAGGAGGAGGTTAGGGAAAGAAGTTGAGAGGCGGTTGGGTGGGTGGTGTCGATGGGGATATTGAAGTCACCCATAATGATGGTAGGGATATCGGCAGAGAGGAAGTAAAGTAGCCAGGTAGTGCAGTGGTTGAGAAAGGTGGGGATGGATCCAGGGGGGCGGTAGATGACGGCCAGCTGGAGGTTACAGGGGGAGAAGATGCGGACAGAGTGGGCTTCGAGGGAAGAGTAGCAGAGTGGGGTAGTTTAATAGGGGTGAAGGAGCAGGTGTTGGATAGGAGTATGCCGACACCTCTGCCATGTTTGTTAGAGGGGCAGGGGGTGTGGGAAAGACTGAAACTGCCGTAGGATAGGGCAGCAGGGGAGGCCGTGTCGGAGGGGGTGAGCCAGGTGTCTGTTATGCCAAGGAATGAGAGTTTATTAGAAATAAAGAGTTAATGGATGTGTGTGAGTTTATTACAGAATGAGCGAGCGTTCCAGAGTGAGCCTCGCAGGGAGATTGGGGGAGCAGGGGCTGGGAGGATGGATCCAAGGTTGGTGAGGTTGCGAAGGGAGGGTGATGGTGAGGTTACGAGAGTTGGTGGTGGGTTGTGGGAGTGGGATGTAGGTGACTGTGGGAATGTGGGGGGGGGGGGGGCCAGGATTAGGGGAAATGTCGCCAGCGAGTAGGAGGAGCAGAAAGAGGGTTAGCAGGTGAGAGCAGGAGAGTTTACGTGGTGGGTGTGCCTGTTTGGAGATGGAGGATTGAAAGTGAAGGAATAGTTCGGAGAAATGGATGAGGTGGTTAGGTAGGATGGAGGGTGAGAGAAGTATTTTGTTGCTGGGTGGTGGGATGAGCAGGGGTAGCAGGAAGTGGAGGATGATGGGAGTGAGAGTGTAAAGGAGCGGAAACATTGTGGAAGGTGGGTGGCGGCAGGGGTTACAGGGGTCGGACGCAGCAGGGGTCAGGTGCAACGGGAAAGAGAGGTGTAGTGGTGGACGAGTGGTCAGTGGTGAAGAGCAGTCCAGGGTAGGGTGCCACCAAGGGATGAGCTACAGTCCAGGGGAGATGTGGCTGGGGACGAGATCGAGCAGTCAGGGACAAGATGCTGGAGCCGAGGATGAGGTGATGGAGCCAGGAATGAGAAGGTGCAGCGGTGATCGAGGGTTGAGATGCAGACCAGGGGGGGTGTAGCTGGGAATCAGATGGGGCATTCAAGAACTAGATGATGCACCAGGGGCGAGGTAGATTGGCCAAGGACGAGATGATGGGATGCTGCAGCCAGGGAATGAAATGATTCAACCGGAGGACAAGGTGATGCAGCCAGTATGTGGAGGAATAGTAGTCAGGAGGAGGTAAGATGGCTGGGGAGGATGGGTGGAGAGATGACTAGTTCCTTACTTGTTGGAGGGATGTAAGGAGTTAATATGAAATGAAGTAGAAGAAGAAGTGGTAGTGAATAGAAAAGAAACATTGTGGTGGCTTTCTATTGCTTTACCTTCCAGTCATTTCCAGTCAATTTCTAGCCTATTTCTAAGTATTGTACTTAGAAAATGTACTTTGAAAGATACATGGATCAGACAAGTCTGGATCAGACTCGTGGTTATGAATATATCTACATCCATCTATCTATCTATCTATCTATCTATCTATATGCATACACACACACATATATATATATATATACACGCATACGTACATTATATATATATATACACACACATGTATATATATATACACACACACATATAATAGAGTATATGTATGTATGTATATGTATGTGTGTGTATATATTATATACTATATATATATATAAATATATATACACATATACATATAAATAACAAGAAAAACTGCACAGCACTCAACAGACTAGTGTGAACTGGTGCAAGCAAAGATGCAGAGTCAAATAACATGAAAAAAATCCTTGCAGCACACAGCTACTACCAATGATGTACAAGTGCTACAAGCGTACAAGTGTAGAAAAGTGACTTCAGGCATGATGAGTCCTACTCTCACTTTGTCGCAGTTGATGAGCAAACAGACATTGGCCAATGCTTGTACTAAGAACTTCAGAATTAAAAGATAGATTATTGAGTTTTTTGAAAAAACGTAAGTTTTTAAACTTTTTCCTCAAACACATATGGCTTGTAGCACTTGTACATCATTGGTAGTAGCTGTGTGCTGCAAGGATTTTTTTCATGTTATTTGACTCTGCATCTTTGCTTGCACCAGTTCACACTAGTCTGTTGAGTGCTGTGCAGTTTTTCTTGTTATTTATTATATGGAGTTGCAGGCTCCTTTGCTGCAATGTGCACCCTCATTAACCTACAGGTGATCGAGGGTATAGATGGTGTCTGCCCACTGAAAAGTGGGGGTGGACAAGGAGAATAGGGATATTAGAGTAGGACTCATCATGTCTGAAGTCACTTTGTCGCAGTTGATGAGCAAACAGACATTGGCCAATGCTTGTACTAAGAACTTCAGAATTAAAAGATAGATTATTGAGTTTTTTGAAAAAACGTAAGTTTTTAAACTTTTTCCACAAACACATATGGCTTGTAGCACTTGTACATCATTGGTAGTAGCTGTGTGCTGCAAGGATTTTTTTCTTGTCACATATATATATACATACATACATACACTGCACAATTGTATGCCAACTCTCCTACCCTTTATGCTGGGTGTAGTCCTCAGTATATCCTGTCACTCTATTATTTTGCACATATCGGGGGATGAGGTCTTTATTAAGGGGTGTGGTGTTCGTTAATGGATGAGGCAAATATCTAACAATTTTGTTTTGTTTTTTCCACTCTGCAAACTCACTTCAACTGCATATTAGGATATCTTATGTACACCTCCCAATGTTTCGTACTGTACTCTATTTGTTACCTGTATTGTCTTATTTTCTGTATTTGGGAAACAGGAAAAGGTTTTGGAGTGGGATCAAAGAAAATGTACGATTTAAAGAAAAAAAATAAAATTAAAAAAACACTAATAAAATTTTAATTTATTTGCTCAGTGACATTTAGTTTGAATACATGTGTTTTACATTTTAGTGGATATCAAAATATCAGTCATAGATATTGTGCAAATTAGTTTACAATGAAAATAAGGTCATCTACAAGTGACTTCTCTCCCACCCTAATCTCCACATTGCTAGTTTCAAAGAACACCATTTTCAACATACCTTTTTGTTCCCAACATTGACCCACCACGGCCCAGCCATCCAGCCACATCATGCCAGCCTACTTTATTAATCTTGAAAAAAAAAAAAAAGAAAAAAAAATGTAAACCTTATTATTCATGTAAAAATATGTGCGCTATTGTGTGTATATTAGTTCAAAACCAAACCATTCATGCCAAAGCACAACTCTATTGTTTTAGGCCCCTTTCACATCAGCGTTTTTTTCAAATCGCGGCAGATGCGGTGAAAAAACCGCATCTGCCGCGATTAACGCATAACCGACACACTTGCGGCACAGTTGCGGCAAGCCCCATGCAAGGTCTATGGGGCTTGCGGTAAGGGTGCGGCAAGTGCGGTTTCGGCACTTGCGGCCGCAAGTGCCGAAGCCGCACTTGCTGCATCTGCCGCACCCTTACCGCAAGCCCCATAGACATTGCATGGGGCTTGCCGCAACTGTGCCGCAAGTGTGTCGGTTATGCGTTAATCGCGGCAGATGCGTTTTTTTCACCGCATCTGCCGCGATTTGAAAAAAACGTTGATGTGAAAGGGGCCTTATTTAAATGCAATTTAAAAAACTGCTAAATATTTGTAGTTCAAATAGTCAGATAATTATACATATCTTTATTTTGTGATACATGGGGCCTTATTTTTAACTTATTTCAATA
Organism: Allobates femoralis; assembly: GCA_033576535.1. Taxonomy (NCBI): domain Eukaryota; kingdom Metazoa; phylum Chordata; class Amphibia; order Anura; family Aromobatidae; genus Allobates; species Allobates femoralis. The sequence continues at coordinate 136,548,857 of JARQOC010000011.1, forward strand.
CTTTATCTTCCCCACAGATATTGACAGAAAAAAAAGAAGAAATATGTCACTGCTTTCTGCATTCTGCTTTATTTATGATCTCAAAAGACCACATACATAAATTTAAAATGTAATTCTTATTCCCATTTTCAATAGAGATATATACACACACATATATTATATATATATTTATATATATATATGTATAAAGAGAATTTTGTTTACGTACCGTAAATTCTTTTTTCTTTAATCATCAATGGGAGACCCAGACAATGGGGTTTAGGGCACTGCCCTCCGGAGGTCACACTAGGTACTACAAGTTTGTAGACACCGCCTCCTCCGCTTATAAACCCCTACCGCAGGGAACATCCTCAGTTTGGTCCATAAGCTGCGAGGAGGAAATAAACCACACCCGAAACATCGGGAAGAATGCCGTGCACAGACGGTTCAACAACCCGGCAAACACTGTCTCAACAGAGAACAGAGCAAATGCAAAACATGCAACGGAACACTGGGTGGGTGCTGGGTCTCCCATTGATGATTAAAGAAAAAAGAATTTACGGTACGTAAACAAAATTCTCTTTTTTCTGGTCATCATAATGGGAGACCCAGACAATGGGGATGTCCTAAAGCAATACCCCAGGGCGGGAAGAGTTCCTCAACAAGACGGATAACACATGGTTCCCCTTTTAAAGGTGGGCAACCGCCGCCTGGAGAACCCGCCTGCCCAAACTTGCATCCGCAGAGGCATGGGCATGCACCATATAGTGCTTAGAGAAAGTGTGCAGGCTGGACCAAGTGGCCGCCTGACACACCTGTAGAGCAGACGCTCGATGTCGCAAAGCCCAGGAGGCACCTACAGCTCTGGTAGAGTGAGCCTTCAATCCCACCGGGAGAGGCAAACCAGAAGCCCGGTAAGCCTCTTGAATGGAAGCCTTAATCCATCTGGCCAATGTCGATTTTGATGCCGCGGACCCCTTACAGCGACCTGTCGTAAGAACAAATAAGGAATCCGAACTCCTAAAGGAGGCGGTCCTGGACACATAAATGCGTATAGCTCTCACGAGATCCAGAGTATGGAGGTCGCGTTCAACCTGATGAACGGGAGCGGGGCAAAATGATGGGAGAACAATCTCCTGGTTCAGGTGAAAAGTTGAAACCACCTTCAGCAAGAATTCTGGCCGTGGACGCAACACCACCTTGTCTTGGTGAACCACCAGAAAGGGTGACTTGCACGATAGTGCAGCCAATTCTGATACCCTCCTCAGAGACGTAATTGCCACCAGAAAGGCCACTTTCTGGGACAGACGCGATAGAGAAACATCTCTCAGCGGCTCAAACGGAGGTCTCTGTAATGCCGCCAGGACCATGTTAAGGTCCCAAGGGTCTAGAGGTCTCTTGTAGGGCGGAACCATCCGTGACACCCCCTGCAGAAATTGACGGACCTTCGGGAGGAGCGCCAATCGCCTGTCAAACAGCACTGAAAGTGCTGATACTTGACCTTTCAAAGAGCCAAGGGATAATCCCAATTCCAAACCCGACTGTAGGAAAGCCAACAACGTCGGGATGGACAAGGGCCACGGAGACCGTCCGCCAGAGGCACACCAAGTAAAAAAGATTTTCCACGTTCTGTGGTACATCTTCCTGGAAACTGGCTTCCTAGCCCGATTCATAGTGGCAACCACCGTATGGGGAGAAACCCCCGGATGTCAGCAGCCAGGCCTCAAGAGCCATGCAGTCAATCTGAGGGCCCTGGAATTGAGGTGGAAGAATGGGCCTTGCGCGAGTAAATCTGCGCGTTCTGGAAGAGCCCACCTGTGTCCGCCTGACAGTTGCCACAGGTCCGGATACCAGGACCTCCTGGGCCAGTCTGGAGCCACTAGAATGGCTACCCTGCACTCCGACCTGATTTTCCACAGCACCCTGGGAATCAGAGCCAGAGGCGGGAACACATACGGTAGATGGAATCTGGACCAAGTCAAGATCAGGGCCTCCGCTCCCAGAGACTGGGAGTCCCATGACCTCGCCATGTATTGCGGCACCTGATGATTCAGCCGTGAGGCCATCAGATCCACGTCCGGAGTGCCCCATCTGCTGCAGACTTCTCTGAAGACCTCCGGATGAAGAGACCACTCTCCGGCGTCCATCCCCTGTCGGCTCAGGTAATCGGCCTCCCAGTTTTCGACCCCTGGGATGTGAACTGCGGAGATCAGGCAGTTGTTGTCCTCCGCCCAGGATAGGATGCGGTGAACTTCGGCCAGAGCCTCTGCACTCCTGGTTCCTCCTTGATGATTTATATAAGCGACGGCCGTCGCATTGTCGGACTGAACCCGAATGGGTTGTCCTGAGAGGAATCTCTGAAACGCCAGGAGTGCCAGATAGATCGCCTTGATCTCCAGCACGTTGATCTGCAACGCCGACTCCGACTGAGTCCAGAGGCCTTGGGCCCTGTGGTGTAAGAACACCGCCCCCCAGCCCTTCAGACTGGCGTCGGTGGTCACCACTAACCATGACGGTTTGAGGAAGGACCGGCCCCGAGACAAGTGATGTGGCTGTAGCCACCACTGTAGGGAATCCCTGGTCGGTAGGGAAAGGGTCACCAGCCGATTCAAAGAAATCGTCCTTTTGTCCCACCTGCGGAGAATCTCCAGCTGGAGAGGACGGAGGCGAAATTGTGCGAACGGCACCGCCTCTATTGCTGCCACCATGCGCCCCACCAGCTTCATCAACACCCGTAGGGATGATTGTGGTGACAGGAGGACTGCTTGCACTCCTGATTGGATCGCCATCTGTTTGACTCGTGGCAGAGACACCAGGGCTGAGGCTGTGTTGAAGTCCATGCCCAAATATGTCAAAGACTGGGTCGGAACTAGCGTTGACTTCTGAATATTGAGGAGCCAACCGAACTGTTCCAGGGACCGCATGGTCACATCCAGGCTCTCTTGACAGAGGTGTTCTGATGGCGCCCTGACCAGCAGGTCGTCTAAATAGGGAATGACGGCATGTCCCTGCATGTGCAGGAGAGCCATCATGGAGGCCATCACTTTTGTGAACACCCGCGGTGCCGATGCCAACCCGAACGGCAGCGCCACAAATTGGAAGTGTTCTTCCCCCACTGCGAATCTCAACCAACGCTGATGAGCCGGTGCAATGGGCACGTGAAGGTAAGCGTCTCTGATATCTATGGACGCTAGGAAGTCCCCCTGTGACACAGCTGCGATCACGGAGCGCAGTGATTCCATACGGAACTTCCGAACCAACACGTGATGGTTGAACAACTTCAGGTCCAGTACCGGGCGGAAGGATCCGTCCTTCTTCGGGACGATAAAGAGGTTGGAGTAAAAACCCCTGAACCTCTCTCCGGAAGGCACCGGGACCACCACTCCGTCCCTGCGGAGACCCTCCAACACCAGGTAAAAAGCCTGAGCCTTTTCTGGTGATGGGACCGACCGATGGAATCGGGATATCGGCTTTGACGTCAGCTCTATCCTGTAACCTCGCGAGACCACGTCTCGAACCCACTGATCTTGAACGTGAAGTAGCCACTTGTCCTGAAAGCGAGACAAGCGGCCCCCCACCTGTGGGGAGGCAGGAAGGGAGAGCGAGTCATGTAGAGGCGGGTTTGGGGGTGGCAGCTGCCGCCCCCGCCGGCTTCTTTGGACGACTCTTAGAGCGCCACTGAGAAGCGGGTTTTCCCCCTCGGTCCGCACGAGCGGACGGTGCTGATGACTGCGAGCTGGAACGAAAGGACCACTGCTTTGGGTTCCTTTTAACGGTATACCGTGGCTTAGGCTTATTCTGCGGTATCTTAGACTCAGCAGAATCCTTTATCAGCTTGTCCAGTTCGGTGCCAAAAAGCCTGTCACCAGCAAACGGAAGATTCTGCAAAATCTTCTTGGATGTGGTATCTGAGTCCCAAAGACGCAGCCACAACAACCTGCGGATCGCTATAGCATTGGCCGAAGCCACAGCTGAGCGTGTGGCAGTTTCCAGAGTCGCCGTCCTGGCGTAGTCCGCATAGGCCCTTGCCCTCTCGGTAAGTGCCAGGACCTCTGGACTGGACCTTGCCAGGTCAGAGATACCATCCAAGCAGGTAGTAATCGCTTGTAAGGTCCAGACCGTGGCAAAGTTAGGGGCAAATGAAGCCCCCACAGCCTCATAGGAAGACTTGGCGAGCTGCTCGACCTGTCTATCCGTCGCATCCTTCAGCGAGGAGCTATCAGAGGCCGAGAAAAGGGAGCGTGCAGCAATCCTGGTCATGGAAGCATCCACCTTCGGGGACTGCGACCACTCCTGAAGCACCTCCTGGGGGAAGGGGAAGCGATTGTCCTTGGGTTTACGGACATAACGCCGCCCAGGATGTAACCTGGGAGCTCTAACCACCCTTCCAAAGTTCGTGTGGTCCATGAAGGAACCACTTGGTCTAGCCTCTGGCCGCAGCCATTGATAGACCTCCTTCGGGTGCACCGTCACCTCCTCAGGGGGTGTCACGAGACGTAAGGTCTCGTTGATAGAGGACACCAGATCCTCCACCCCGTCTGGTGGTTCAGATACAGACACAGACCCGAAAGTTGAACCCCCATCATCGTCCTCACCATCAGAGGAACGCTCCTCCTCAGAGAGAGCCTGGAGCTCGGGTGACTCCTCACGACGAGCCCGCTTAAGGGGTCTCACAGCAGAAGAGGGAGACGCCCGGGGGTAACTGGACGGAGTAACTGGGCTATCCAGCCTCCTATTAAGTGCCTCCAGGGATTGCGACATGGAGGACAGCTGGGACAACAGAGATTCATTGATCTTATTCTGAGTCTCCCATGGCCCTGGGACCACCTGGACCTCAGGGTATAGCACCGGAGCTGCTGACTCAGCAGTGTCAGTCCGGGCCTCTGGGCGTCCGCAGTTATTGCAGGACCCCTCCACCAGTGTCCCATTGCATGTAGCACAGGTAATGGTGGCCTCTGCCGCCTTAGCAGCACGCTTCCTAGCTGAGGACATCGCCACAGTAGGGGAAAATAAGCCAAATTGCAGACAAAAACCGGGAGTCCCGGTGGCTTACCGACCGCAGCAAAGCGGTAGGAGGAAGCGGTGTGTGTGTGTGACCTCCGCGAAGGTTTCCGGTCTCCCCTGGAGTGCAGACGCACGCTGCATACAGATCCCAGCCGGGAAGTGAGGGGTAAAGATGGCCGCCGACAGTGATACTGTGGGCGGCGCCGAAAACACGCGGGAAGCCCACACACACGCCCATCGATGACGTCACCGCACGGGCTGCTTCCCATCCTCCAAGCAGCCTCAACATGAAGGCGCCAGAGCCCGCAGCGCGGGAATTAGTGTGAAAAACACAACATACAGACTGCATGCACAAACATTCGCAGCCTACAGCCTCAGCCCCTGTGACACACAGGGCGGTCAGCCAGGGTGACCCCAGCACAGGGTACACCAGCAGATCCGCGGACCCGAGGGTAACGCGCGGTCTGAGTGTCAGGACACATAAAGTGACAGACACTACCCCCAGGCACAAAGGAGACACAGAGTGCCTCAGTGCCGGTCCGGTCTGTAAGCACCATTTAGGGAGGCCTCGGACGGGGGTTCAGCACCAGTCCGGAGTGTAAGCACCATTTAGGGAGGCCTCGGACTGGGCTGGCTCCAGTCCGGTCTGTAAGCACCATTTAGGGAGGCCTCGGACGGAGCGGAGCTGTGCAAGGCTCCTATCTCCCACTCTCCAGAGCCCCCCAGAGAGGGATGGAAAGGAGCGCGACAGCGTACCGGGAGAACACAAAGTGTCCAGGCTCTAGGCCCTCCGGTACCTCCACCTGCGTGTTCCACAAGGGTGAGCGGGGAGACTGTCGCCGGTCCCAACCGGAACCATTTTACCTTGTCTTCAGACGCCATCACGTAAGCTGTGAGAATGCAGTGAAGTGCAAGCAAAGCGTGATCCTCCGAGCACACTAAGTTTAAAACTGAGGATGTTCCCTGCGGTAGGGGTTTATAAGCGGAGGAGGCGGTGTCTACAAACTTGTAGTACCTAGTGTGACCTCCGGAGGGCAGTGCCCTAAACCCCATTGTCTGGGTCTCCCATTATGATGACCAGAAAATATATATATACTAGTAAAAAGGCCCGATGCAATTGCATCGGGAGCGGGGTGAAATGAATTGTGTGTATACAGGCGGGTCAGTGGGTAGCATAGTATACAGTGGGCTGTGTGGGTAGCACAGTATACAGGCGGGTCTGTGGGTAGGAGATTATACCGGCGGCTCTGTGGGTAGCAGAGTATAGAGAAGACTCTGTGGGTAGCAGAGTATACAGGCATGTGTGGTGGTGGCGGCAGAGTATACAGGTGTGTGTGGTGGTGGCGGCAGAGTATACAGGCGTGTGTGGTGGTGGCGGCAGAGTATACAGGCGTCTGTGGTGGTGGTGGCAGAGTATACAGGCGTCTGTGGTGGTGGCGGCAGAGTATACAGGCGTCTGTGGTGGTGGCGGCAGAGTATACAGGCGTCTGTGGTGGTGGCGGCAGAGTATACAGGCGTCTGTGGTGGTGGCGGCAGAGTATACAGGCGTCTGTGGTGGTGGCGGCAGAGTATACAGGCGTCTGTGGTGGTGGTGGCAGAGTATACAGGCGTGTGTGGCGGTGGCAGAGTATACAGGCGTGTGTGGCGGTGGCAGAGTATACAGGCGTGTGTGGCAGTGGCAGAGTATACAGGCGTGTGTGGCGGTGGCAGAGTATACAGGCGTGTGTGGCGGTGGCAGAGTATACAGGCGAGTGTGGCGGTGGCAGAGTATACAGGCGAGTGTGGCGGCAGAGTATACAGGCGTCTGTGGTGGTGGCGGCAGAGTATACAGGCGTCTGTGGTGGTGGCGGCAGAGTATACAGGCGTCTGTGGTGGTGGCGGCAGAGTATACAGGCGTCTGTGGTGGTGGCAGCAGAGTATACAGGCGTCTGTGGTGGTGGCGGCAGAGTATACAGGCGTCTGTGGTGGTGGCGGCAGAGTATACAGGCGTCTGTGGTGGTGGCAGAGTTTACAGGCGTCTATGGTGGTGGCAGAGTATGGTGGTGGTAGAGTATACAGGCGTCTGTGGTTGTGGGAGAGTATACAGACGTGTGTGGCAGTGGCAGGGTATACAGGCAAGTGTGGCGGTAGCAGAGTATACAGGCGAGTGTGGCGCGTGGCAGAGTGTACAGGCGTCTGTGGTGGTGGCAGAGTATACAGGCGAGTGTGGCGGTGGCAGAGTATACAGGCGTCTGTGGCGGTGGCAGAGTATACAGGTGTGTGTGGTGGTGGCAGAGTATACAGGCGTGTGGTGGTGGTGGCAGAGTATACAGGCGTGTGTGGTGGTGGCGGCAGGGTATACAGGCGTCTGTGGTGGTGGCGGCAGAGTATACAGGCGTCTGTGGTGGTGGCGGCAGAGTATACAGGCGTCTGTGGTGGTGGCGGCAGAGTATACAGGCGTCTGTGGTGGTGGCGGCAGAGTATACAGGCGTCTGTGGTGGTGGCGGCAGAGTATACAGACGTCTGTGGTGGTGGCGGCAGAGTATACAGGCGTCTGTGGTGGTGGCGGCAGAGTATACAGGCGTCTGTGTGGTGGCGGCAAAGTATACAGGCGTCTGTGGTGGTGGCAGCAGAGTATACAGGCGTCTGTGGTGGTGGCGGCAGAGTATACAGGCGTCTGTGGTGGTGGCGGCAGAGTATACAGGCGTCTGTGGTGGTGGCGGCAGAGTATACAGGCGTCTGTGGCTGTGGGAGAGTATAGAGGCGTGTGTGGCGGTGGGAGAGTATACAGGCGTGTGTGGCGGTGAGAGAGTATACAGACGTGTGTGGCGGAGGCAGAGTATACAGGCGAGTGTGGTGGTGGCAGAGTATACAGGCGTGTGTGGCGGTGGGAGAGTATACAGACGTGTGTGGCGGTGGGAGAGTATACAGACGTGTGTGGCGGTGGGAGAGTATACAGACGTGTGTGGCGGTGGGAGAGTATACAGGCGTGTGTGGCGGTGGCAGAGTATACAGGCGTGTGTGGCGGTGGCAGAGTATACAGGCGTGTGTGGCGGTGGCAGAGTATACAGGCGTGTGTGGTGGTGGGAGAGTATACAGGCGTGTGTGGCGGTGGCAGAGTATACAGGCGTGTGTGGCGGTGGCAGAGTATACAGGCGTGTGTGGTGGTGGGAGAGTATACAGGTGTGTGTGGTGGTGGCAGAGTATACAGGCGTGTGTGGTGGTGGCAGAGTATACAGGCGTGTGTGGCGGTGGCAGAGTATACAGGCGTGTGTGGCGGTGGGAGAGTATACAGGCGTGTGTGGCGGTGGCAGAGTATACAGGCGTGTGTGGCGGTGGGAGAGTATACAGGCGTGTGTGGCGGTGGCAGAGTATACAGGCGTGTGTGGCGGTGGCAGAGTATACAGGCGTGTGTGGCGGTGGCAGAGTATACAGGCGGTGTGTGGTGGTGGGAGAGTATACAGGAGTCGGTTGGGGGGGGGGGATGCTGCAGCACCAGCCCTATAGTAGCCTGCGGGTGAGGAGGGGGGGGTCAGGGAGCACCGGTGCCGCTGCATGAGCGGTGATGAGGGCCGCAGCGGCACTCGGTGGGTCTTACCTGGGCTGATCCGCCGGCGTGCATATGGCGCCGCCCCTTAGCTCACGGCGGCGGTGAAAATGAGCGGTGGGCCTTTATGAGGGGTGAGGAGGGCCAGCGCGCCGCTCGGTGAGCACTGGAGACTGCGGGTGGGCAGGGAGCACCGGCGCCCCTGCATGATCGGTGAGGAGGGCCGGCGCGGCGCTGGGTGAGCACTGGAGACTGCGGGTGGGCAGGGAGCAGCGGCGCCCCTGTATGATCAGTGAGGAGGGCCGCAGCGCCGCTCGGTGGTCAGCGGAGAGTGCGGGTGGGCAGGGAGCACCTGCGCCCCTGCATGATCGGTGAGGAGGGCCGGCGCAGCGCTGGGTGAGCACTGGAGACTGCGGGTGGGCAAGGAGCACCGGCGCCCCTGTATGATCAGTGAGGAGGGCCGCAGCGCCGCTCGGTGGTCAGCGGAGAGTGCGGGTGGGCAGGGGGGGTGGTCAGGGAGCACCTGCGCCCCTGCCTGATCGGTGATGAGGGCCGCAGCGCCGCTCGGTGGTCAGCGGGAGAGTGCGGGTGGGCAGGGAGCACCTGCGCCCCTGCATGATCGGTGAGGAGGGCCGGCGCAGCGCTGGGTGAGCACTGGAGACTGCGGGTGGGCAAGGAGCACCGGCGCCCCTGTATGATCAGTGAGGAGGGCCGCAGCGCCGCTCGGTGGTCAGCGGAGAGTGCGGGTGGGCAGGGGGGGTGGTCAGGGAGCACCTGCGCCCCTGCCTGATCGGTGATGAGGGCCGCCGCGGCGCTTGGTGGGCAGCGGACACTGCTCACGATGACGCTACGCGTCATCGCTCGCAGTGGCGCGATGCATTGTGGGATTCGGCTACAGTGCCCGAATTTCAAACTGCGGATTATATAAGTAGATATATATATATATATATATATACGGTATATTATATAGTTAACTTATTTCTATTGAAAATGGGAATAGGAACTACGGTAAATGTTATATATATTATATAGAAGTAGGAACAGTACACAATACCTTAAAGCAGTGCACACTTTTCCAGACTCCTCAAAGTCCTTAGATAATAGTAAAAAAGAAAAAGCAAGCTTTAGAGAGGATTGCCATATATCTGAAACGTCGCCACGCCAGTAGGCAATAAAAAGGTTCACACCACTATTATTTTGGTGCTGCCTTTTCTTTTTTACCATTATATCTACTATATAATTGCCTAATGGCCACTTCTGTCTGAGCCCGAAATCGCGCGCCACAGAAGGAAGTGGCCAGTATGCAAAAGAGCCGTGTAGCGCGCAAATTCAAAATTCACGCGCCTCTCCTCACAGCTTCCCCCTCTTCGCGGCCCCCGGCTCCTCCACAGTAAAAGTAAAAATAACAAAAATCCTCAGTTAGGATACTCACCTGTCCGCCAGCACGCTCTGACCCCCGGCACCGGTACCCGCCGCCTCCCGCTGTTCTCACCCGTTTTCTCCAGCCAGCTACAGAGTCGCACTCTGTAGAGCGGTCATGTGACAGGGCGGGCTGATGTGATGTCACACAGCCCGCTCTGTCACATGACCGCTATACAGTGCGACTCTGTAGCCGGAGAAGACAGGTGAGAACAGAGGGGGCGAGGGCGATCCTGCCCCGCCGCCTCCATCCTGCCCCCCGGCTCCATGCTGCCCCCCCAGGCTCCATGCTCACCCCCCTGCCACCATCCTGCTCCCCCGCCACCATTCTGCCTCGCTCGCTCCAACCTGCCCCCCCGCCTCCATACGGCCCGCCCCGGCTCCATCCTGCCCCCCTCCTCCACCATCCTGCCCTGCCGGCTCCATCCTGCCCCCACTCGCTCCATCCCGCCTCCCCCCCCACCACCATCCTGCCCCCCGCCTCCATCCTGCCCCCATGCCACCATCCTGTCCCCCTCCACCATCCTGCCCCGCCGACTCCATCCTTCCCTCCCGCCATCATCCTGCCCCTGACTCCATCCTGCCCGCCCACCTCCATCCTGCCCCCCCTGCTCTATCCTGCCCCCCTGCTCCATCCTGCCCCCCCGGCTCCATCCAGCCCCCCCACAGCTCCATCCTGCCCCCCCATGGCTCCATCCAGCACCCCTGACTCCATCCTGCCCCGCTCCATTCTACCCACACTGATTAGTCGCGCCCGGCCACTAAACGCAGACACCGCCGCACACCCCGACACCGCCGCACACCCCTGACACCGCCGCACACCCCCGACATTGCTGTCTCCATCCTGCCCCGCTTCCTCCATCCTGCCCCGCTGTCTCCATCCTGTCCCTGCTGATTAGTCTCACCCGGCGACTGATCACGGACACCGCCGCACACCGCAGACACCACTTGACACAGACACCGCTTCACACCAGCAATCCTGGCTCCTTCCTGCCTCGCTCGCTCCATCCTGTCCCACTCCATTCTGCCCCCGCTGATTAATTTCACCCGGCGACTGATCACGGACACCGCCGCACACCGACACCGCCGCACACCAACACAGACACTGCTGTACACCACCGACACCGCCGCACAACAGCGACACAGCCGCACAACAGCGACACAGCCGCACAACAGCAACACCGCCGCACAACAACGACACCACCGCACAACAACGACACCGCCGCACAACACTGATACTCCTGTACACCCACACTGCTGTACACAGAAACCGCAGAACACAGACACCGCCACACACAGACATCGCCGCACAACACTGAGTGATGTACACCGACATCGCCGCACAACACTGATTGTGCTGTACACCGACATCGCCGCACAACACTGATAGTGCTGTACACCGACATCGCCGCACAACACTGATAGTGCTCTACACAGACATCGCCGCACAACACTGATAGTGCTCTACACCGACATCGCCGCACAACACTGATAGTGCTCTACACAGACATCGCCGCACAACACTGATAGTGCTCTACACCGACATCGCCGCACAACACTGATAGTGCTCTACACCGACATCGCCGCACACCGACACCGCCGCACACCGACACTGCTGTAGGTATCTACTATATAGTTACCTAATTGTGTCTGTCTGTCCAGAAAATCGCGCACCAGCGCTCATTGCTTGCCGCCAGCCACGGCAACCAATGAGTGAAGCGTATGCAAAACAGCCGCGCATTCAAAACTCGCACCAAGCTGAAACCTGGCAACTGCGACACATCGACGTAGCTATCGCCAGGATACACGCGTTCAGCCGCGGCTATCGTCGGGAGAGCTGACAGTAGCTGCGGCTTATCTACTGCCGCACAGAGGTCCACGGCAAGCCAGCTGGGAAATGACCGGCGTCAGCTTGCAGCGGTAGTACCCTGACCGCCATATTGGAACACCCACATTATGGGTATTCCTATATGGCGGCCGGAATTCAAATCCCCCGCCAAACCGCACTACTCCTCTGATTGGTCTCCGCCGTCCGCGGCGACCAATCAGTGAAGTGGCGCAGATTGGTGGGAAATACGAATCCCGCGCTGCTGATTGGTCGCCGCTCTCACCGGCGACCAATCAGTGGCGCGGGATTCAAAAGCCCTGCCAAACCATGCTCCACTTCGCTGATTGGTTGTCATGGGCGGCAGCAGCCAATCAACAAAGTGTGTTTTAAAACACGTACCAAGTGTGCAAGTGTGCCGATTGGTCGTCGCGGCTGGCGGCGACCAATAAGCGGAGCACGGCTTGGTATATTGGCGCGCTCATAGTGAGACGCACTTCTCTGCTGTTTACAAGGCTGTCATAGTGTGACACAGTTCTCTCCTGTTTACAAGGTATTCTAGAATACCAGATGCTTTACAATCGGATCACCATCTAGTTACATTACATACATATATATATATATATATATATATATATATATATATATATATAAAAATATATGAGTACATACTCCTGTTATTCAGTACACCCAAAACCTCTTTGCGGCATAGGCATGCATCTAAGATGGCAACTGAGCCGCCGTTCTCAGCATTCCTGATTACAATATTGTAATTATTTTATAGATCTCTTAGTACTTGTCTTTGAGAGAAGTCTAAATTGTCAGAGGTGGTGTTTTTTTGATGAGGAAATTTCTAACCTCCACTTCCACAATAGTTTGAATTTTCACTGGAACTCTCTATTCTACCGGATAGTAATATGGATTCGGTATTTGAATTCCACCACTGAATTTCATTCTCCCTTACAGTATGTTTACTTTCATCCCTGAGACTGGTCAAAATACTGGTTGCAATTTGATCTTTGAAAAGCAAAGAAATATTGGTATGATCAAACACAGTGTTTCTCTGTTGAAAAACAATGTTTTATGATTTTATGCATTTGTTTTTGCTGCTTTTTTCATGTCTTTCCTCTGTATTGGGATTGTTAGATAACGAAAAACTCTTGATGAATACCATTTGATACACATTTAGGTTTCACATGTGATGTTCATTATGTTTGTATATATGTATGGTATGTGTTCTGTTATTTTTGTTCATGTTTCCAATGACTAAGGTTTTTATCGAAACGTGTCTGGTTAGGCTTCGTGCCTTAAAGATGCATTATAAGTGTATGTGATTTCCTAAATAAAGTATGATTTAGTTGAAAAAGGAATTGGTGCTGGCATCTCTTCATATGAATTTATATTTTAATTATACTTGCTTATATAGCACTATTTTCCACAGTGCTTTATCAATTACCCTATTGGGGCTCAAAATCTAAATTCCCTACCAGTATGGCTTTGGCATGTGGGAGAAAACCCAAATAAGCATATAAACTCCTTGCAGATGTCTTTGGTGGGATTTAAACCCAGTGATAACAGTGCTATCCACAGAGATACCGTTCTGCCCCACAGGCATAGAAGCTCTTTGGGCAGCATTATAACAATTACTTTTTTAACAACCCAAAAAAAATTCTGATTTCTTCTGTTACTGGGGCTTGTATATTAGTCTGAGACACAGGGATAAACTCAGCTTCCTGGCTACCTTGCACTGCTGGCAGGGCCATAGAATCCCGAAGGTCCCCTTTTGTCCCCACACTCAGCAATCTATAGGTCAGGAAGCTACAAGCTGCTGTAAACACAGAGCTTGTTCAGCATTGTGTACTGCAACAGGGAAGGCAGGAATAGTAATAAACCCTCTCTACCTTCTATACAGGTAGCCTGGCTGTGCGAGACATCATGTAGTTGCTCTATTCTGCAATGACTTTTTAGAATATTAGTACAGAATAAAACGTAAAACACATGGACATTTATAATCTATTGGTAGTTCAGAAGTAATTAAACCACAAATAGCTTTTTTTTAAATATACACTAAAACAGGCTCTGAACGTGATGTGAACACTATGATTACCTGTCCTTTTGACAGCCCTTCAAAACCATCATTTACAGCGTAGATCTCATGACCCTCAGAAATGCCAATTCTCACAGCAGATCGGACAGCAGCATTCATTCCAGCAGCTGGAGCGCCCACATTCAGAATTGCTATACTGAAGTTGCTCTGAGGTTAAGAAAAGGTAGTGTCAGAATTTACGAGTACATTAAAATTGAAAAGCTATTGCATATAAGAGCCCACAGCCACCTAAAAAAACATTTACGCAGTTTCCATCATCGGTGTGGGGAGAAATAGACTGAAAGTTACAAATCTGTCTAATTTCCTCATCTCTAAACTCCTGGACCGCTCTTAGGCTGCCTTCACACTTGCAGATGGATCTGCAGCGTTTTGCAGATGCATCTGCAAGTGTGAGCATGCTGACCGCGGCCCCTATGTTTATAATAGGGCGCACGCGGTGTGAAAGGTCTCATTCACTCCTGTATGTGTACTGTCAGCAGGCGTATGCCTGCTTACAGATCACACTCTCCCGCCCGCAGCATGGACGCTACATCTCGCGTCCACAGTGCGGACGGGAGTGTGTGATCTGTAAGCAGGCATACGCCTGCTGACAGTACACATACAGGAGTGAATGAGACCTTTCACACCGCGTGCGCCCTATTATAAACATAGGGGCCGCGGTCAGCATGCTCACACTTGCAGATGCATCTGCAAAACGCTGCAGATCCATCTGCAAGTGTGAAGCCAGCCATACCTTACAGATTGTAAGCATGCAAGAAATGCCTTCACTCCTCTTGTTTAATTACTGAATTATGTGTTACTCAGTAATGTCTCATGGTTTTGTACACGGCCCCCTTAAATTGTAACTTGCTGCAGATTAGGTTAGTGCTATAAATATACAATGATTACTACTTTTCAGCAATAGAGGTCTTTAAACCTAACTCCAGTTGTAACTTAAAAATAATTGGTCAAGTATTTCACTCCCCAAAAAGGATTCTAGAGAATCGACATGCCTGTATACATTGTCTGGTAGTCCTAAACATTCTCTCCCAACTGCCCAATGCACATGAAAGCTCAGCTTGGCTAACGTTCATGTGTTTTCTATGGTGAGAATGAAAAAAAGCTGTTGCTAGACTCATCTGGTAGCGACTGGTCTGTCTTTAAAACAATTGCATAGGGCAATTGAATTTCAACCACCCTATTTTTTTTCCAAAGGTGAACAACTTTTTTATAATGTAGTTATGCTCACATGCAGTCAGAAATAGATGCACATTGACATTCTCTAGGAAGCAATTCTCCAGGCGTCTCTCCTCTGCGTCTTGTGTAGTCCAGTTGGTGTGCAGCTCACTCGAGAACTATGTAGTGATCCAACTTTGGATCTACATAGGTAGTGAATTCACAGTGAAAAAGAAACCTCCAGGTGCCACAACAGCCTGGAAGTTTCTTTTTCATTGAAAAATATCATGGGTTATCAGCACTGTATTCTGGGATTGTTTGTTGATCCAGGGAACTTGTCTGATTGCCACATGGGGAGTTGGGAAGGAAATATTATCGTAATATGGCGATATCTGAGTCTACACCATGTGGTTTTTGCTTTCCTTTGGATCAACATAGTAGGGTAAAGGTTGAACTTGATGGACTTAAGTCTACTTTAAGCCCTAAACACAAACTCATCTAGGCTAAATTCCATTCGATTTGGCCTTCTATTACCTAATGTGTGTGGTGTCAATCAAAGGAATCAATGGAAGGAATCCGGCACCTGACTCATATCTTATATTAAGATGACATGCTTTATTCAATGTTCCATAGGCATAAAAAACATGATGTAGAGGGACTGCAGTCCCACACCGCTAGAAGCATTTCGGACTCTTGTCCTTAGTCTACAGCATCCAAAAAAACACATTCCCCCAGTTCCTAATAAAAACTCCACCCATGAAACACACATTTAATTAACTTCAGTCAAAACATTTTTTAACCCGTATATTACAGGATAAAGAAAACCTCTTTTGACACAATAACATAAAATAATATACAAGTTGTTCACTAAAGAATAAATATAAAACAAACCAAGCTCCAATTGCGATCTCGTGATTTCCTTTTGACAAGTTCTGTTAGTGTGAATACTGTGCAATACACAACCAATTCTGCTCTGAATATTGCAGGGAATATTGGGAGCCACAATACTGGCCACGTTGATGGAATAAAACGGAAGTATAATAAAGATATTCCAACTTTTTCAACCAACTATAGCCAGGATTATTATGGCATAGTTGGATTCATAAATATATTCCGATATTGTATCAAGATCCCACACTTTAAAAAATTCTCTCAGGTGACTACAGGTGTATTGTCTCCGTCCCAATTTATCAGGACGCCAAAAAGTACAACATGATTGTCCACAAATGGCAGTTTTAAATGTGGTGGCAATAGATGTAATCTTTGCCAATATATTCATATTACTAAACAGTTTACTAACAGGACCACTAATTGTACTTTTGACCTACAGGGATACATAAATTGCAACACGACACATGTCGTATATTTGGCGTCATGTATCACATGTTGCAAAAATTATGTTAGATGTACGTCAAGGACCCTAAAAAAAACGACTCTGTGAACACATTTCTGCTTGCAATCCTAGCTCTAGTAGTTCCCATAGGAATTTATCTGGATTGTACAGACACTTTAAAGAGGAACATGGGAGAGATATGAGCAGTGTGTGTGTTTAAAGGCCCAGTCACACAACATGCAAATGTAGTCCGTGGAGCCTCGATTAAGAGTCTCAAACACCGGACTAGCCAGATATCCCTCCAGGGAAGGACCTAGCCCTGGGGTGAAATCCTTGCGGAGACCACCATAACCACCATATTAAGTGGCCCTTTTAGTCAATATCCCACTTAGTTACGAGTTAAAGATATGACAAGGGAATTAACAGAGCCAGGTATCCATCCACAGACAGCTGTTTCAGGGTATAGCCCCTCATCAGTGTGGAGTAGGATTCTGGTTAGGTGGGAGCAATGCCTGGTAGACCAACATCACAAAGCACTCACTGATCTCAGGGAGACCAGTCAAGGAAAACACTGAGGGCAGCCGGCTAAAGCGCTCAAACACAGTGAAATCCATGACGCATCCCCCTGGTGGAATCCTTGCGGAGACGAGGCTCCACGGACTCCATTTGCATATTCAAATTCCCAGGGGGCAAAGCATCATGGATTTCACTGTGTTTGAGCGCTTTAGCCGGCTGCCCGGCTTTCTAGCCTCAAAAGTGGATTACATTATAGCAGTAACACTGGAATACATTCTTTGACGATGGTGCACGCCCCATGATGAAGATCCCACTGGAGTAAGATGTGCCAAATTCATAAAAGGCAGCACTTGTACAACTTTCTTATTCCCTAAACCTTCCTAAGGCTGGCCTCACACAAACGCAGTGCAACGCAGCCCATACTGATGTGACCGCAGCGGAGATTATCCGCATGCATTCACATTAGTATGCAGCCCACCAGCCAATCAGATGTCTTGGGGGCGGCCGGGAGGAGGAGATCAGCAGCAGAGATATCCTCCTCCCGGCCACAGCTGATCTCCCGCCGGTGTCAGCATGGGAGATTTGAAGATACAGCTGATCTGACAGCTGTTTAAATCTCCCGTGTCGACACAGAATAGGGTGATATTGGTGCAGGAGATAAGAAACAGCTGATCGTTGCTTCAAATCTCCCGTGCCGACCTCACCTATTTGGTGTCGGCGCGGGAGATTTAAACAGCTGTCCGATCAGCTGTATCTTCAAATCTCCCACGCAGACACTGGCGGGAGAGCAGCGGCGGCTCTAGCTCTAGCTGATCTCCCGGTGCCCGCCGGGAGAGATTTCAATGAGATCCGCAGCGTTCTCCTGCACTGCCATGCGGAGGACACTGCGGATCCATTCAGATCCATGCATTTGTGCGCTTGCGGGCGCTTGCAGATAAAAAAAAGTGCCCGCGAATGCACAAAAAATGCAACATGATGCGTTCAGAGTGCGCTCGGAGGGTGCACAAATTGTGCGCATCCGAATGCAAACGCGATCAACGCAGCCAAAAGCAGGCACATGCGTTCCCATGTTAAACATAGGAACGCATGTGCGCAAGCGTTTGGCTGCCTTCGGTGCGCTGTGTTCCAAACGCAAGTGTGAAGGCACCCTAAATGCGTAAATAATGTAGTGCCAGTGCGCAAGGTTGCTGTGGTTTTAGGCTGAAATTAGATGTTTCACACCCAGAAACAGTATTTACCTGCAGATATGGGGTTAATCTGCAGATCAATACAGTTAAAATCATGTTAGGCCAAGTTAATGAGGCAGCAGCTCAAAATGTCACCACTCACTGAACTGAGTGCAGCCATCATCCCTCCCTGACAGACTGTGAGCCCTGTAGTGTGTGCGTGCAGAGAGGGCTGTGAAAAGTGACTACAGCCATGGTAAGCAATATAATGGCAGCTGCAGGTGGTTCATTTTTTCCCCGTAGCCATGCCTTCAATAATGCGGCCTAACATGACGTTAACGCTCTTTACCTACATATTTACCCTATAGCTTCAGCTAAATACCATATCTGGACATTATATGTTCCCTTTAAAAACTTGATGTTAACACTTTACAAGGGAAGAAACCTAATGGTTCCCTTTATTTACAGAGACCCTATGAGCACCATTTTGTAATGTAAAGTAAAGATATGGCTGTAATGGCGATGTGGTAGCTTAAACTGATCCCTTTAATCTGCTTTGTTGTTGTTCTTTAATTCCCATTTGAAGTTTTGTGATCATTAGATTTTGGTTCACAGGGACTGTACTGTAGACTAGGTCCCCTCCTCCCTGCTTGTGATTCCCCACGCCCTTCGTCTGCCTCCTTTATTTGAAGAGGAGATTTCAAACAGTGGAGGCAAATCACAGAAAAAGCAATGACCTGTTATTCAAAGTCTGGAGGCAAGTATAGAAGGCCGGGAATCACAGACAGGGAGAAGAAGACAGTGTTCATTTCGACCCCGATGCACAAAAATCTATTTAGCAGAAGTTTTATAATGCTGCTAAAAAAAAAATTAAGCTCATTTGTTCACCAAAGCTATCAATTTAATTTATTGCAGCCACGTATTTACTTTATAAAATAGTGTTGTCAAAATTCTCTTTAAATGGTGGATATCAGTGGACTATGTTCCCCGGCTAAAGAACTAAAATTGAATTACATTTCACCTTATTGAGTCACTTCTTTGTTATTTGTGATTGTCGACACTTCCTATGACGACCACAAATGTTGGAGAAAATAAATGCATTCTCCAGTAGGGTATTCCAATCTTGAATCCAAACTGCTCAGATTGGTTATGGATGGGTGATTTTAACAGCCTTTAATATGAGGCAACAAATATGAAATTATACAGATAGATAAAACCTGACAACTGGATTCATATACTATAATTTTTGTTATATATTATCATTAGTGCCTACGAACAAATGACGGCAGGTAGTACCGTAAGTGTGATTAGCATTACCTTCTTTATAGATGGCTTGTGATGTGACAGAAGCTTGTAAATGTTCCAGTTATTTTCAAAACTCCTATAAAATATTAAAAAAAAAACTTCACAAAGCAGCTTTTGTCTAATAGCTTTATATGGTAGAACATTTTCTCTCACTTTAAATAAAATTAGCATTACTATGTTGGACACACAAGTATGTTACCATAATTTCCAGATGTCATTTCCAACCATTTCCAAAAAAGAAAAAGTGAGTAAATGCGACTTTTGCCATTCTTACCACAGCTCTACTGACTTTTTAAAAAGTAGGCAGAGCCTAGCGGTAGGGGACCTGGCTAATCATGGCCCTGCAAACAGCCCATTTTGGCGGAGTCAGAGTCTGCGTAAAAGGGACCAACTCTGACTCCTACAATGTATAATTAATTGGGTATAGTAGTTCAACACAATATAGGAAAAATATTATTTTTATGAACCATTATGTTTTAAGCATTATTATTGTATCATAATAATTGATTAAAGCTTGATGTTCACATTGTGCTACAATAAATTTATCAAACATAAGTAATGTGTGAGGAAGTCAGAGTCAGATTCAGGGAAATTGAGGAGTTGGAGGTTTGGCTTACCGTCTCCACAGCCATGCCTGCAAACCCATCATAATTCTAGCCTCAAATGTGGCATGATTACAGCAGTAATGCACTCCAGTCCATAATGATTCTATTGGAGTTAGAGGCGTCATTAAAGCAGCACTCCCACAATTGTTTTTATTCCCTAAACCTGTTTAGGGAATAAATCTGTATGCAATGCAGTGTAAGTGCAATTAGTGTTTCTAGCGCTGCTCTTGTCCTCTGCTGGGTCACAGAGTAGCAGAACAAGGCTCTATAGACTTACCCTATAAAAGTGATTTCTGGCTCACACAGACCTCAATATCATCTGGTGAATCAGAATAGCAGCAACATGAGTGAGAAGATCAGAGTGGAGCTGGAAATTCAATACTTCTAGTACATCACTTACATTTCAGAGGTTTAGGGAACACTTTTTTGTGTGAGTGCTGCTGTAAAAGTCCATGATGGTACCTTTACACGCCGCGACGGCAGGCTGGATACATCCCGCTACTTCACGTGCACGAGCACGCTCAAACGGCTACAAACGGTCAACGCACCCTCTTTACACGCCGCCATAAGGTGCGCTACGCCACGCTACATCTGTAGCTAGCTACATCGCCGGGTGTGTCAAGTAGCCAGCTGTAGCTTAGCGTACCACGTTTACACAGCGCTACAACAAGCTAATATGGGCGGACCTGGTACAGCAGGGACAGCACATAGGCGTGCCACAATCTTGGATTACGAGCCGTCCGTACGATGATAGGACAGCGCAATATCATCATGATTGGCCAGGCATCGCAGGAGGCTGTTTAATACATGACGCTCGAGCAATTGTGTAGTGTGAATGGTCAGCTCCTTAAATATGCCTCCCTATGCAGCGACTACCAATCGTCATGCAGGAGCTTCCTCCAATGATCGGTGATGGGGTGCGGTATCCGGAGCCTGGGTCACGCCTTAGCTACATTGCAGCTACAGCCCCGGGTGTCCAGAGTTCCCTTCCGTTGCCTCTTTACACGCCGATACAGCTCGCTACCATCGGCGATGTAGCCATCAGTTTTCGAGCAGAGCTAGGAAACAGATGTATCTGTTGCCGGCTGTAGCGTCACGTCTTCAGACGCCGCTACGACGGGCTACATTGGCGCTACAAGCTACATTTGTAGCCTGTAGCGGGATGTATCCAGCCTGCCGTCGCGGGTGTAAAGGTACCATGATAGAGGAATCAAGCCTTACGTGTTTTTTTTAAATTAGATATATTTTTATTAAGCAAATTCAACGTTACAAGGATCCACAAAAGATACATCAAAGTTTTACATGTTAATACACTCCAACCAAACCCCCCTCCCCCCTCCCTGCAACATACCCTCCCCTCCCTCCCTTTCCGTAGACAGCTGTTAATTAACTTTAGTAATTATTCAAATGGACAATATCCATCCACAGTATCACAGTTTGAGTTACATTAAGTCATAGATATAAGGAATAGACCACTTTCCTAACCCTTAGACTCCCCTGTCCACCCTTCCTTGTCTCTACCCATCACCGATTCAGCCATGGTCCCCACAGTTGGTCAAATATTTTCTCCGTATTCCTTCTCCTGTATATCTTCCCCTCCAGTTTAATAATATATTCAACACCTTTGACATATTCCATCCTCGAGGGCGGCTCGGCCCTGATCCAATGCCTTGCTATTAGCTTCCGAGCAATGAACAGCAGTCTAGCCACAGCCACTTTACGTACATTCAGAATCTTAATAAGCTCTACGTAGCCCAACACACATACAAGGGGTTCTCTGGGTATCACGCATTCATACCTGCCCTCTATCAGGGTCAACACTGTCAACCAAAACGCTTGCAGACTGGGGCAGTCCCACATCATATGCATGAGCCCGGCATTCTCACCATGACATCTCGGGCACTCTGATGATCCCCGTACTCCAATTTTGAATAAGAAAGCAGGTGTTCTGTACGATCTGTGGACCAGGGATAACTGCAACAGTCTCCCCGGTTCGCTCAGTGACAACTTGGGTCCATATTCCAGAATTGATTCCCAGGCTTCACTTTCTATCTCCCCCATGTCCTCCTCCCACCTGTCCCGTGCCTTTATGGGGTATTTCAGCAAAACTGTATGCATAAGGTCTCTGTATAGTGTAGATATGACCCCTTTCGTGACACCTACCACACATATGTTGTCTAATACCACATCCACCTGCAACCTAAGATTAGTCTGTTTTGCCTGCTGCCTAAAGGCATGTCGGACCCTGTAATACAGGAATTCATCAGACTCTCTCAAATGGAATTCGTGCCTCAGGTTCTGAAATGCCTTCAATCTTCCTCCCGATAGAATCTGATGCACCCAAGTTATGCCCCTGCGCCTCCAGACCTTCTGCTCTCCCAATTTATAGAATTCCCCCAGATAAATATTCAGCCATAAAGGGGTACATTTCAAAATCCCTGTAATCCCTCTCACTGCCCTAACCTTACTCCAGACCTTATGGACCAGGCACAGGGTGGGAAACCGACCCCCAATAATAACGAAATTTCCAGCCTCCAGCCCTTCCACCAATGGTCTCCGAGAGATAAAATGTTCAAGAATTAATTGAGTAGAAGAACCAACACCCCATTCTGCCCAGCCCCTAAAGTGTTGGCTCTGTGCAGCTAGAAAGTAGATCCATGGATCCGGCATAGCCAGCCCCCCTTCATCTTTTGGCCTCTGTAATGTTTCCAGTTTCAGTCTTGGCTGACCCGTACCCCATGCCAACTTCCGTAATAGTGATCTCAATTTCTGAAACAGTCCCCTCTGTATCCAAACAGGCGAGTTATGGAGCACAGAGGAGTTTTGGCATGAGAACCATCTTTGCCAAGTTGATTCTACCTACCACCGAGAGGCGCAGACCACACCAAGCCCGTATCTTATCTCTCAGGGACTCAATCAAGGGCAAAACATTCCACTGAACGTAGTCCAGGGCAGACAGGGAAATCTGGATCCCTAGGTATTTAAACCTATCGACCAATTTCAAGTCAGCGCACCCCTCTTCTACCAATCCCCCCTCTCCATCCTCATCCATCTTCATGATACTAGATTTTTCCCAATTGATCCTAAGGCCAGACATGTCCCCAAATTCCTTAACCACTCCTATCGCCTGAGTAAGAGAGTCCCCGAGTCTCGTAGGAATAACAGTACATCATCTGCATATAAGGCCACTTTCTCTTCTACTGAACCAATCTAAACCCCTGCACCCCAGCCGTTTGCCTGATATATGTAGGTAAGGGTTCTATGGCTATAGCGAAAAGCAAGGGCGACAGCGGGCATCCCTGGCGAGTGCCCCTAAACAAGCGAAACCTACCCGATCTACAACCATTCACCCTCACACTGGCCACAGGATCCCGATACAGTATCTTCACCCACGAGACAAATCGTTGGTGGAAACCATCCTCTCCAATACTAACCACAAGTAGTCCCACTCCACACTATCAAAGGCTTTATGGGCGTCGAGGGAGACCACCACTCTACTACCTCCATTATCCGCAGGAAGCTGGATGTTCAAGAAGAGGCGTCGCAGGTTGACAGCTGTGGACTTATGAGGCATAAATCCAGGTGGGCAGGGTGGATTACATCAGTTATTACCTCTCTCAGCCTACGTGCCAGGACTTGGCCAGCAGCTTCACATCTACGGATAGTAAGGAAATGGGCCTATATGATTCCGGTTTGCTCCTATCCTTGCCCTCTTTAGGTATGACCACCACAACCGCTTCCCTCATGGATTCAGGCAGATCACCCGTCTGCAAAGCCTCCTGAAAGACTATCAGCAGTCTGGGCAACAGAATCTCTTTAAGTTGTTTGTAGACCTCAGCCGGGAGGCCATCTGCCCCGGGGGCCTTATCATTCGTCATTGAGGCCAATGCATCCTCCAGTTCTTCTATTGTCAATGGCTGCCCCAGCCTTTCACCACACTCCTCTCCCACCCGTGTTAACCCAGCTCGTTCAACATAAGTAGCCAGCTCATCTCTCGGGATTGTTAGACTAGAGTACAGTTTTTCATAAAAGCATTTAAAGACATCTAGTATACCCTCCGTATCAACAACTACCCCACTATCACCATTCGTAATAGAATATACGTAAGAAGATTCCCTTTGAGCAGCCGCTACCACGGACAAGAGGTGGCCTATTTTCTCCCCATCTTCAAAAAAGGATGCCTTGTAGAACTCCTGCCTCCTCTCTGTTGCCCTGATATATAAATCATCCACAACTTTTTGGGTCTCCCTGAGGTGGGTCTGCGCCTCCACTGACGGTCCATCAATGGCAGCAGCCTCTGCCATTTTCAGTGCATCCATTGCCCTCCGTTCTTCAGCCCTAGTTTCAGATTTACACCTAGAGATCTCTCTAATAAACAAACCTCTCAGGAACGCTTTCATTGTATCCCACACCACTCCCTTGGGGGCACTACCCTCGTTATCCAGAAAAAACCCTTCAAGTTCTGTACCGATTTTTCCCATATCCAATGTCCGCAACCATGACGGGTGAACCTTCCACTCTCCCCTGCGTCCCCCCCTCCCTATCCCAGTTCCAAGAGTTATCATAATTGGTTTGTGATCTGACATCACTCTGGGCAAGTATTCTACCTTGGTGACCATAGTATCCAGGTGATGATTTCCCAGCGCCATATCAATCCTGGACATTGAGCCGTGTGAGGAGGAGAAACATGAGTAGCAACGGCACCCCTCATTCCTCACCCTCCACAGGTCAGTCATTCCTAGTTCCCTAATGTATCTTGCAAATGGCGTTAACCCATCCCCTCCAACAGATCTCTGACCTCTCCCCACCCGGTCCAAGCTCTGCTCCAACACCGTATTAAAGTCTCCCACAAGTAGCAGAGGTATTCCCACCCTGTGCCTGGTGTGGTCCACTATCTCATTTAGCATGACCTCGGAGAACGGCGGTGGAAAATAAACCGCCACGAAGTAAAACATACATCCATACACACGACATACCCCATGACATACCGACCCCCTCCTTATCCAAGCGCACTTCCATTTCTTCATACGGCACCGAGGCATGGACCAGGACCGAGACGCCCCTCGCATAGTTTGAGTATGCGGTGTGGTACGCGTGGCTCTGCCACCTCCTGGCCAAGCTAGTTTTCTTTTCATTAGTCAGATGTGTCTCCAGCAAGCATATGATGGCCAGCCTGAAGGAGAGAGCATGCCGCAACACCGTGGCCCTCTTATTCCTATCAGCTAGCCCCCGTATGTTCCAGCATAATAATCTTATTTGATTCGCCATATTATCAATTTAATAACAGTCCTAACAAAGAGCCTGCAATGTATAATCATAGACAGCCATCCACGGTTCCCTCCCAAACCCCTTCCCCCCCACCCTTCACCCCCCTCAAACCCACCCCAACTCAGGCCCACCTCTCGCTCCTCTAACCTTCCCATCAAGTAGTTTTCTCCCATCTGGTAGTGGGTAACAGTGTCAAGCTGTGCCACAACACCTCTCCAACCACTTACCCAACACAGAGCGTGTGCTCTTGCCTCCCACCACCCCGAACCTCTCCCGCCTTCAGTAATCACTTTAATTAGACAGTAAATGTACTTTAGGCTCTATAAACCACTCCGCAGCCCCCAACACTAAGGGGCCCCCAGCATTGGTAGCATAACATTCCCCCCAAAAATGGAGATATTGAACAAAGGGAAAGATAAAAATGTAGAAAAATAGAAAAATGCAAAAATTAAAGATTAGAAAAAAGAAAAAACAGGGATCCAACCTTGGAAAGGGACAGTTACGCCTTTGGTACCGTCCCGTATTCAACAAAAATTCCAAGAGAAACTAGAACATATCCACCTTCTCAAGGTCCATCAGTTCAGCCCTTTCCTGACACCTGCTGGCCCCGCAGTCTCCTGTTATTGCGTTCCAGCCAGTCCATCGCCTCCTCTGGAGTAGGGAAGAAATGCACTTTTTCTAGCGCCACCACACGTAACTTGGCCTGATACAGCATAGAATATTCAATGTGCAGATCTCTTAATTTCCTCTTGATGTCCCCAAATTTCATCCTCATTTTCTGGACTGTTGGGGAATAGTCAGCATAAATTGGCACATTCTGTCCATCAAAGGTCATGTTTTCGGCCATCCTCGCCTTCCTTAAGATGGCATCCCTATCCCTGTAGTTTAGTATTCTTGCAAGGATGGGACGAAGGGGTGCGCCAGGGGGAAGTGGCCTCAATGGGATCCTGTGGGCTCTTTCAACAGCGAACACCCTAGAAAAGGCGTCTGCGCCAAACTTCTGAAGCAGCCATGTCTCTATAAATTCACATGGCTTGGAACCCTCGGCCTTCTCAGGGATCCCCACAATTTTAATGTTGTTCCGCCTGGAGCGGTTTTCAAGATCGTCATTTTTTTAATTCTACTTCTCTCAGCCGGGTTTCACATTTCTTTTGGCTTTTAGTTATCTTATCAATAACATCCTCCAGCTTACTGACCCTCTCCTCCACTTCTCCGGTCCGGACATCAGCTTTCTTCATATTCACTTTTATATTAGATATCTCAGACTGCATACCTGCAGCTTGCTGTGTCAGTTTGGACAGTTTAAGATCACAAGAAGTCACTGCTGCAAAAATGTCCCTCAGAGTGGGTTCATGCATATCCTCCACTCTTCCAGCACCATCTCCAGACTCCTCCTGCACAATGTCACATTCTGCTCCAGCCATTTGCACCTGGGGACCCTGCTCCATGTCATCCACACCCTCCTCCTGGTCTGAGACTTCGGCCCTGTTATTGTGCTCCCCCAGCTCTAACTTAGCCGGCGAGGCTCCCCTTGCTGCCGCCATCCTCCGTGCACATGCTTCGTTCTGCCTCTCCGCCTCCTCTGCAGCCTCGGCGCCATCTTGGGCTGTGCAGCTCCCAGCGGCCCCCGCATCTTTCTGTCTCCGGCGGGTCATAGCGGCCTGATCCGCTGCTCTAAATGTGTCCCCGGGGTTTAGGGATGTTCCGGAGCTCAGTCCGGTGTATATTGTATCCGATGGCTGCGGCAATCTCAGCCCAGAGCAGTATCACGGCCTTATGTGTTAAACCATGCGGTATCTTTCCTCTTTTGAGGGTAGATTTGGAAGCACAATTCAAATTCTACACAAGTCCAGGTACTTGAACCAGACACAAGATTTAGTCAGGTTAAGCACCTTTTTTTTTTTTAAATACCGTAGTTGTTAAAAATCAAAACTACATCAAGGTCCAGCTTCAACAACTCTCGTTTGTATAGTTCGATTGGACTTATTAGTTAACAGAGCTGGAAAACTTAGTGATAGAAATATCAAATAAAAAGTGGTGTGAATTTCTGTGAATAGGGCATAAGAACATTACAGATGATGCTTGGAACCCTCAATAAACCTGTATGGAATGCAAACAATGAGTAACAGTCGTTTGGACATATTTTGGGCCACCCATATATCCATGTATTAGTAAATGTACAGGTCCCAAGAATATGTTCACCTCTTCGGATGATATGTTCAAGTACTAAAAACAAGAAATGTTCACCAACACTGAAAACAAGTGACAGAAGCAATGGTGACCTAAATATTCAGGAAAGCTTTGTCAGCACTAGAACGAACAAAAGGTTTTTATTTGCATCTCATTCCCAGTACTACTAAAGAAATTATTCATACCTACTATGCATAATTTTCAGAAGATTTAGTTTCCATAAAAAGAATAAGGAATAAAAAAAAAATGTTTGCGCAAGTAGAGAATATTGGAACATCACCCGAAAGGTTCTAACTGTAATACAATGGATTAATGAGAATGAACCTGGACAACTCAAACACCTAATTTCCTGACCGTGAGGGTCGACTGCACCTGGTTTAGCAGGAAGCACCGAAAGGTGTTGTATGTCTCAAGAAGAAAATATAGCGTATTGCTTGAAAAATGTCAACAGACGGCACTCACCAGTCTTCTGTGAAGTGCAGACTTTAATTCAGGTAGTGAGGGTTACATGCAGCTGCACAGGACCCGTTGAAGCGCTAACTGTGCAAAACAGTGAAGCCTATGTCCGTCTCTGCCCAACCTCCCTGAAACGGATTTAACCCTCACTATGTGAATTACAGTCTGCACTTCACAGAAGGCTGGTGAATGCTGTCTGTTGACTTTTTTCAAGCAATACAATGGATTTTATAGTGGAAATCACATAATTCTCAAAACACTAATCTGGTGGGGCGTGTCCTGAAGCCGATAGATTAGGACGCTTAATACAGGAGCTCTCGGACAGAGCCCTATTAACAGCAAATACCTGCACTTGCTGGCTTCCCCGCCGCACCCACGGACCAGTAATCTCCTCCGCTATTAACAGGGATGCCGAGAACCGCCGCAGAAGGTAACAGACTTTTTCCCCATAGAGAGGCCACCCGCGCCCCACTCTAAAATGGCGCCAGCCGCAGTGTCTCCTGCACATTCTCCTCGCTCCTTCCGCAGTTCTATGGAGCACCCTGACAGAGAGGAAGAGATGGTTCCTGTCACCCAGAAATGTTTGCGCAATCTGCTTGAATCCCTGTGCAGGTCCGTACAGGAAGACATGAGGTGGCTGATTGGAGAACTAAGAGAAGATATGGCGGCCCTGGGAGAAAGGACCCATCATTTGGAACATAAAATGGCGGAAATTCCACACAATCAGTTAGCAGACAGCTACCAAACAATGGACAATGATATCAATGGTGTACAGGTGTTAATGTGGGATCTGGAGGACAAGCTGCGGAGAGGAAACATAAAAATCAAGGGTATGGCAGAGTCAGTGGAGGATGGGGACATTCACAATACAGTTACTGAATTCCTCCCTGAGGCTCCCCCCTCAGACCTCACAATTGAAAAAGCCTACCGGCTCCCTAAGCCACCGCATATCCAAAAGGACCTGCCTAGAGACACTCTAGTATGTTTTGTCTTCCCTAAAATGAACGATTTACCACTTCAAGCTATGAGGCGCAATCCCCCCGTCGGCCGACTTTAAGGACTGGAAAGTCTTTCCTGATTTGTCACCTGGGACACTTGCGAGGAGACGTGATTTTGCCCCCTACTGCCAAATCCTAAGAGATAAAGGAATCCAATGTAAATGGGGATCCCCGGTTAGGGTCAACTTTCGATACATAGGTGGGGGCAGTCATACACTTCTGCCACCCAGCTTGGGGCGGCGCTAAAATCATGGAACCCCATGCCAGCCAGCAAGCCGTCGTCACCTAGCCCCAGGCAAAGTGTGGTCAATAGAGAGTCTCCCGGGGTTGAGGAGAAGAATGGGTGAAGCCCCTACACATGGCGTAAAGGGTTCTGTTGTGACTCTGTTCCTGTGCCTCCATAGTGGTCTCTCTTCATTAGATCTTGAGACCGTGTTGAGCTGAACCTTTGGCCGACCAACTAAAACACCTGAATTGGTCGGCCTCCCCTCTTTACGATCGTTCAGAGGGGATTCTGGTTCCTCCCCCCCCCCTACTCTCAGACTTTTGTCTGAATTTTTATTGGTTTACATATTTGTTTGTCTATCCGTTTTTCCCCTCTCATCTTCCCCCCTTCCTATTCTGCTGAAACCCTCCCTCTCTGCCCGCCCCTCTCCCATTTCTCCCTACTTCACCCCTCCCTTTCAGCAACTCCCCCAGCAAAACGTTCATTCTTGTGGAGAGAGGCATGTCGATCCAAAGTAGACATCCTCTGCATTCAAGAAACACACCTCTTGGCGGGGGATAATAGCAGAATCCGGCATAAACTATTTATTAATGTCATCTACGCCAACCACTCTGAAAAGAAGGCTGGTGTCTGCATATTACTTAAAAATTCTGTCCAATTTGTAACTAATCAAATCAATGTCAGACCCGGCGGGCAGATCTCATATTGATTTGTTGCATCTTTGGTACTACTATGACGATTGCTAATGTGTATGCTCCTAATGATGCCCAAATTAATTTTTTAAGATATTTCTTTGGGAGGGTACAAGATGAGGCGCAGGGTATGAAAATTATCTGTGGCAACTTTAATGTAGTCATGGATCGGCGCATAGACAGCTCCTCTACCACCCGAAGGGGGGGGAGCTGGGCCCGCTGTGCCATGTTTTCACCGTCACGATGTCTGGCGCTATTTTCATACAACGGAGAGGGATTATTCCTTCTATTACCACAGGCGCAGATCGCACTCTAGAATTGACTACTTCCTGGTGGATGATGACTCTATTGCTGCCTGTGCGGATATTGGCAGATAACTTGGTCGGATCATGCGCCAGCATCGTTAGAGGTCTTGTTAGGAGTGAGCCGGGGTCCCTCACGCTCGTGAAGACTCAATGTTGGTCTCCTGTCTCGTAGGCATGTTTTGGATATGGGTGAGCAAAGCCTGAGAAACTTTTTTACTTTGAATGATACCGGAGAGGTGTCAGACAACACACTATGGGCGTCACATAAGGCAGTAATGAGGGGCCTTCTCCTTCAGAATGAAAAGAGCTTGCGATAGGCTGAGAGTTGACCTGATTGCCCAACCCACCAACTAGAATCTCTTAATAAATTGGACCATGTGCCTTCATTGCTCTCCCAAATACTTAAGATGAGGAATCAGCTTAGAGTCTTATTGCTGCTTCAACATGAGAAATGTCTTTGTCGCCTTAAAATTGCACATTACATGGCTGGAGACAGGGCGGGAGCCATCTTTGCTAGGAGGATTAAAAAACGCACAGCTAGCACCATGATAGACTCTATGATCAATGAGAGTGGGAAGCGGGTAAGGAATCCTGGTGAAATAGTGGAGGTGTTTGCATGGTATTATGCCAAGTTATACAATCTGAAGGATGACAGGGATAACCCGCAGCCAACTACAGAGTCCATAAAGGAATATTTGGCAAAGCTAAACCTTCCATTGGTCTCGGAGGAACACTTAACTGAACTAAATTTACCCTTCACCCCCTCTGAAATATCCAAAGTTATAATTTCTACAAAACATTTTTCTGCACCTGGGCCAGATGGATTCCCAAACGAATATTACAAATCCTTTTCTAGAAATTAACTCCCCACCTCCTTAGACTTTTTAACCAGTGGCAACAAGTCGGCTCAATCCCCCAAAACTCATTAGAAGCCAGTATAACGACTCTTCCCAAGCCAGGTAAACATCCCAACTCGTCAGGAAATTACCATCCTATTTCCCATTTAAACTGCAACCTAAAAATTGATTCCAAACTGCTACCAAATAGACTTTCGAAGATCCTCCCATCGCTGGTGGATTCGGATCAGGTGGGATTCGTAGCAGACAGGCAGGCAAATGATGGATCTCGAAGGATGCTGGATCTAGTTAAGGTAGCTGAGGAAGGGGGGGGTTCCCAGTGTGCTCTTGTCGTTGGACGCTGAGAAGGTGTTTGACAGAGTGCACTGGGGCTACTTTCGGGAGGTCCTAAGGTTTGGCACTTTGGGCACCATACTGTCAGCAATTCTCAGCCTTTACTTCTAACCCAACCGCCAGGATCCACTCATCAGGTTTTCTGTCTCCCTATTTTACCATAACCAACGGCACACGCCAAGGATGCCAGCTTTCGCCGGTTATATTCGCCTTGGTCGTGGAGCCACTGGCCGCTGCAATCCGTGCTGACCCTTCAATCTCTGCCATCCAGGTTGGTGAGAAAAAACATATCATCAGCCTGTATGCAGATGATATTATAATTTCCTGCACTGGTCTTCCCAAGTTGTTACTAGCTATTATGAAATCATTAACCTCCTATGCCCAAATTTCTTATTACAAATTGAACGCTAACGAGTCTGTCATTTTTCCCATTCTGGTTCCACCCTCAGTCTCCGCACGGCTATCATCGGCTTACCCCTTTGAATGGTGCCCGGAGAGGGATTCCTTACTTGGGGACCACACTTTGCTCGTCCTCTTTGCTCGCAGTTAAAAACTGGAGTCTCTTGGAAAGCCCATTGAGCAATGTATAGAGACCCACCCACTCCCCGATCTATCATGGATGGCCAGATCCTAGGCATTTAAAATGTTGTTACTGCCAAAGATTTTATATTGTTTTAGATGCTTACCTATCACATTTCTCAACAAACTACTGATGAAACTACAAAACTTAGTGAACAACTATACTTGGGCGAACAAAAGGCCTAGGGTATCCAGAAATGTTATGTTTCTACATATGAGAAAGGGAGGGATGGGAGTCCCGGATTTAAAATCGTATCACAAGGCGGTAATACTAGAGGCAGCCAAGTCATGGTGGAATTCTCCCTCCTGACTAGGATGGATTCAAATTGAATCCCCTTCGCCAGATTTTGGCTGCGAAGTCCCTGAGCCCGATTAAAATAAGTTTCCTTCGCTTGAATTCTAACACTTTTGATTCAATTGGATCATTTGGAGTTTGAGCGTGGTCACAAATCTCCTTTCCTCATACACGATCCTGGACGACAACACATGGGAGGACTGCTGCAAACCAATGAAAAAGCTTAACATCTTTAGCTAAGTGATTTAGGTGGTTGTGATGTCTCACAACCCCAAAAAGTGAGCTGATTCACTTTTATTCCGTTAACCCTGCCTGACAGATAAACACTATTGTGCGCCCATTTCTTTTCAGTGCTGCATAACCATCATGTGACATGGTCTGATCATACTACATCTCCTGGGCAGGGGCAGAAGCAAAAGACTATACAGCATGGGATCACAAATGATTCGGTGAGGCAAAACATTTAACTGCCTGTTATTTAACAAGTTATACCTCACAGAAGAAAACAAAATATCAGCTGTGATCTTGTGCTGTAATGTCTGTATACTCTTATGTCCTCCCCTGCACTGGAGATGTAGTGTAATCATATGATCAGACCATGTCCTGTACGATCAGACACAGCCATTACACAGTACACAGCAGGGGCACATATATAAGATAAGATCACTGCACAGGAACATTTATTTATTTATTTTTTTTAAACAGAATCCAATTGTGGAACTTATTATTAGTCCAAGATCTATTGATTAAAATATAGTTTGTTTATAGGACATCCCATTTAATTCCAGCCAGGTACAACTAGGCAGCTGGGGGCTGGAATCCGTAGTGCAGGGATGTCCAAGCTTTCTGCACTCCACCCCCCGCTGCGAATTGCAGCCCGCAACCACCCCAGAAAATGGCGCGTCCATAGAAGCGCCATCCTCTGGCGCTGTACCCTGCTCATCCAGGGCCCTGGTGCGGTGGCTCACTTGGAAATAAGGGGGTTAGGGCCAGCTTTGGATTATCAGCTGGCCCCAAGACCAAAATTCATCTGGTCACGCCATGAACTCACATTAACCCTGACAGCACCGCGGCTACTTCAAATGAACAGCTGATCTGCATCAGCTGATCATTTGAAATAACCGGCGGGAAAGCCAGCGGTGAGAAGACTTCACTGCCAACTTTCCTATTCTGTGCTGAGCTCCCCGCTCCCTGATGCCCCCCCCTCCCCACCTGATCCCAAGTTAGGACCGGGCAGGGGGAGCAGCTCCAGGGAGGGTGGAGGGGGCATCAGGGAGCGGGCAGCGCAGCACAGAGCAGGAAAGCCGGCGGTGAAGTCTTTTCACCGCCGCCGACTTCCCCGCCCAGGTCCTTCGCTCCACGCTCCCTGGAGCTGCTCCCCATGCCGGACCTAAGTTAGAAGGTGTTTTATATGTGTATGCATGGTGTTCGACGGTGTTTGATGAACATTCAACGAACACACACCCAAATCAACGAATCGAATTGAATTCGAACACCAGGGTGGTGGCTCATCTCTAGTTTTTTTATCTGGATAAATAAAGCATTTTATGAAAAATAAATATTAAAACGTGATTTTCATTTCGGGGGAAAAAAATTATTTAATCTTTAATAGTACATTGGTGTTTTTACTCATGAAGGGGACCCAGAATGCGCAAAATAAAAATCATATTTTGATATTATTCCATTTAATGGCAGCTCAATTTCTCTTTTTTGAATACCGAGCACTTCATCACATACAAGCAGTCCCATGCCAATTTCAAATTCACACTCAGTGGTGCAAAATAAACCTACTTCTCATTTCCTTCCTGCCTCACAACCATAAACAGCTATTCAACACTTTCAATTCTCTCCTCTGTCCCCCAACACCTCCTCCCTCTCCTTTCATCTCAGCTGAACACTTAGCCCAGTTCTTCAAATAGAAGATCGAAAACGTCAGAAAGCTTTAGTCCACAGTCCTCACAGTCCCTTCCTATAACTACTCTCCACCATGACAAAAGATCAGCTCTCCACTCTTCTCTCCAGATTACATCTCACAACCTGTGCACTTGACCCGCTCCTGTCCCACCTCATCCACAACCTCACCACAGTCCTCATCCAAAACCTAACCCATCTCTTCAACCTATCACAATCAATCAGGGTGTCTTCCCCTCATGCTTTAAACATGCTTCGATCACAACCATCCTAAAAAAGCCATCCGCAGACCCATCCTCTGTGTCTAGCTATCTCCCTATATCACTTCTCCCTTATGCCTCAAAACTACTGGAACTGCATTTTTATCTTGAACTGTCCTTCCACCTCTCCTCCTGCTCCCTTTTTGACCGGTTACAATCTGGCTTCGGACCATATCAACCAAAACTGCCCTAACAAAACTCATCAATCATCTACTAACCACCAAAGCCAAGCGACACTACTCGGTCCTCCTCCTCCTCCTAGACCTTTGATTAGACCTTTGACATTGATTATGGCGTATCCTGAAGAGGAGGCTGGGACAGCCTTGAAACACGTTGAAATAAACACTATTTCCACCAAGAATTTGGTCCATCTTCACTTTTATACAGCAGCGTGGATCGTATTCATCTTCTGTCTTTGTGATCCTTGGCGTTTACTAGACCATCCACATGGAATGGTGGATCCAGCAGCAGCTATATAAGGCGATACCGGTTGTGGGTCACACAACCAAAGAAGGTGAGCAATATTGCACTGAATATTGGCAGCATTTTAAAGGAGAGAAGACCCTATTGCGCCCTTGACTGCCCCTATACGTAATAGAACTGTCTTCTGGCTTTGACACTGTGGACCACTCCCCCTCTTGCTACATACAGATTTTCTCATCTCTTGGTATCACAGACTGGGTACTATCCACGATCTATTTATATGTTACAGACTGGACTTTCAGCCTCTCCCTCTCACCCTACCTTCCCATCTCACCCCATATCTGTAGGTGACCCAAAGGTTCCGTTTTAGGACTCCTGTTGTTCTCCATTCACACCTTCAGCTTGGGAACACTCAAGAGTCCCACAGCTTTCAGTATCAGCCCTAGGCTGAGGACACACAGATCTACTTCTCTGGACCTGATATCACCTCCTTACTAACCAAAATCCCACAATGTTTGTCTGCCATTTCATCCTTTTTTTCTGCTCGAGTTCTATAACTGAACAAAACAGAATTCATCATCTTCGCCATCTCACTCTACCACAGCACCTGGCCTATCCACAAAGTCAATGGCTACTCACTCACCCCAGTCCTGTATGCTGTTTGCAGATAACCCTCGACTCTGCTTTTCTTCAAGCCACATATCCAAGCCCTTTCCACCTCCTGCGGACTCAAAAATATTTCCAGGATCCATAAATTACTTGACCAAGAATCTGCAAAAATACTATAAACATTAGTGCATTCCATCATGATCGCCCACCTCAACTACTGCAACCTCCTGCTCTGGCCTACCTTCCAACACTCTCGCACCCCTACAATCTATACTTAACTCTGATGCCTGACTAATCCACCTACTTGCCAGCTCCTCCTTTCTGCCAATCTCTTCACTGGCTTCCTATTGTCCAAAGACTCCAGTTGAAAACACCAATCATGACATACAAAGCCATCCGCAACCTGTCTCCTCCATACATCTGTGAACTAGTCTCCCTGTACTTATCTGTATGCAACCTCGAATCTTCAGAAGATCTTCTCTCCTCTACTTTTATCTTCCCACAATCGCACACAAAATTTCTCCTGGGCATCCCCCATATACTCTGGAATCTGCGATAACATGAGAATCTTGCCTACAGCTGAAACCTTAAAAAGGAACCTGAAGGCCCACTTACTCCAAGCCTAGAACCTGCAGTAACCTCACTCCACTGTACGACTGTACGGACAGCTCTACCCTCAACTACTGTATCCTCACCCATCCCTTGTAGACTCTGAGCCCCCATGCACAAGGTCCTCTCTCCACATGTACCTTTCTGTGCCTTGTATTGTTCATGATTATTGTTCTCGTCTATGTATGCCCCTTTTCACATATAAAGCACCATCGAATAAATGGCTCTATAATAAATAATAATAATGCAGACACTGTCCATGACACTTCACAGTAATCCTTGCAGGTAATGTTCTGATGGCAAATAACTATCAACTCCTTTGAATAGAAGCTGTTTTGCAGTGCCCAGCAGCAGAAATTTAGCTGCACACAGAGATGTGTTTATATCTTGCACACTGAAGCAAATAACTGATCTATAGTGAAACAGTTGTCCTACTTCCAAGGTTCTGCTAGTGGACTGGTAGTACAAAGAAATATAAAACTATTCAGAATAACAACTTCCTTTGCTACCAACTTCTAACAAATGCTTTACCTTCCTCGAAGCTGAATTGCTTCCTCAAACCTTTTCTCTTCCATAGCTTTTTGTACATCTTTTGTCTGTAATAATGACAAAACATATAACTATTAGTTGAGCCTAAACAAATAAAAACTATCAGATATTATACAACTGCAAGAAAGATGCTAATCTCCAACCATTCATTGATCCAGCTCTAAAGCTGCAGCAGTCTCGAGTTCTTATTTTTACCATCGGTGACTTGTACGGTCAATCATTGGTCTTACAAGCACGTGCTGTCCTACTGGTATCATACGAGGAGCGCCTGAAAAGTTCGAGGCCCACCCATGAAATCTTTTTTGCATGGTCTTGTTTTGCAATGCAATATGTTATTTATTTAGTTGAATGGTCTCATGAGCAATCTGGATTTATTTTGATTTTTTTTGTTTCCGTTACAGCATTTTAAAGTTGGGTCCAAAGGCTGAAATATGGAAATGAAGAAGTTGGCAAAGCAAGCAGTCATTCAATACCTTCTGAAAAAAGGACTGACACCATTGGAAATTCACAAGGACATGCTGGAGACATTAGGGGACAATGCTCCTTCTTATACAATGGTGAAAAAGTGGGCTGCAGATTTCAAGCGGGGCCAGACATCAATTGAAGATGCTGTGGGAAGTGGTCGTCCCTCAACCGCATGCAGAGATGAAAATGTCCAAAAAGTGCAAGCCATTGTAATGGCATGATCGACGTGTCACAGAGCGGCACATTGCACAATGTGTGGGCATATCAGTGGAGAGGGTTGGCCATATCCTAACAGCTGCTGAACATGCATAAAGTTTCGGACCGATGGGTGCCCAGAATTTTGACATTAGAGAACAAACGTATGAGAGAACTTCACTCTGCGGAAAATGTGCAACTGTTTGAAGCTGATATTCAATTTTTTCTGCAGAGATTTGTTACAATGGATGAAGACTTGGGTACACCACTTTCGTCCAGAGTCAAAAGAAGCCTCAAAACAGTGGAAACATCCCACCTCCCCACGCCCCAAAAAGGCAAAGGTGGTTCCATCCGCTGGCAAGGTGATGGCATCAGTGTGCTGGGATTCCAAGGGCGTCATTCTTCTGGAGTTCCTCCAGAAAGGTCAAACCATCAATGGGGAATATCATGCAGCTCAGAGTCATCGTCTGAGGTCAGCAATTAAGGAAAAACGTCGAAGGATGCTCCGGAAAGGGGTGTTTCACCAGGACAATGCGCCAGTTCACACATCAACTGTTGCAATGGCTGCAACTCACTCCTGTGGTTTCCAACTGCTTCAACACCCACCCTATTCCCCTGATTTGGCTCCCTCGGACTATCACCTATTCCCACAGATGAAAAAGCACCTTGGTGGAAATCGTTTTCCTTCTGATGAAGCAGTCATGGACGCCGTAAAGGACTTTTTGGAGGAGCAAGACGGAACGTTCTACCACAGTGGAATAATGAAACTCCAAGAGGATGGCATACCTGTGTGACCCTCAAGGGAGACTATGTCGAGAACTGACTGAAAAATATTGTCCCACCGTCACTACTTCTGGGTCGGGCCTCGAACTTTTCAGGCGCCCCTCGTAGCTCCCATGGCTGAGCAGTGATTCTAGTGGTATGGCGTGTGACTGACCAATGCTTCCATTTAGTGGGGTGCTCACTGTTCAACTGCTTCTAAGACCCCTGGAGCTTCAGTGCTGAATCAGCGCAGAGAATGTATAAAGGTCTGGAACTCAATCTTTTTCCTACACATCCTTCATTTCAATTGCTTGACTTATTTGTTTTGGAAGATCACTTGTTCCAGACCATGAAACAAAATAAAAAAAAATAAAAAAGACAAATGGAGTTTTTAACATCCCAACAAATCTACAAAATGTATGAATGGTAAAGATACTGACCACTTGAACACACTCCATCAATGGCAGCCGAACTGACTGATTACCAGACAGACTAACCACACAGGCTGGGGTGTCTGGATTTGCTTCCATCAAAGCAATAACGCTTCCATGCCCATTTTACTGCTCTGTAATAAACAGACATGATATAAAATGATAAAACCTCTAAATAGGCTCGGCAGACAGATATTTATTTTATCTTCTGGAGAACATGTACAGACACACTTAAAAGTTCATATTGTTTTATTGCAGTATTTAGATGTTGTAATCAATCAGGTATTTCTGTTACAGCCAGTATTACCATCCCAAACACACAGTTCCTTGTGAAAGTAGTCAATCCTCTTGGCACTTTTTGAGTTTTGCTACCTAACAACCTGGAATTTCAGTTTTTTTTGAGGATTGCAACAGCTTATATAAAGAACATGCCTAACATGCCTGCATTTGTGAGCATTTTCTTTTTATTGTGAAGCAAACAGCAGAAAAGGACAATATAATAAAAAACTTCAGAGCGCATAAAAATTCACCCCTTCCCCCCTGTCACAAAGCCAGTACTTTGTAGAGCCTCCTTTTGTGACAATTAAGAGCTGCAAGTTGCTTTGGAAAAGTCTCTAGGAGCTTTCCACATCTTTCCACTGGGATTTTGCCCATTCCTCAAGGCTCTAGCTCCTTTAAATTAATGGTTTCCACTCGTGAACAGTAATCTTCAAGTCAATTGGATTCTCAATTGGATTAAGGTCTGGGCTTTGACTAGGCCTCTCCAATATGATTACACGTTTCCCCTTAAATCACTCGAGTGTAGCTTTAGCAGTATGCTTTGGGTTATTGTTTTGTTGTAAGGCGAACCTCCGTCCTAGTCTCAAATCACTGACAAACAGGTTTTGCTCAAGAATATCCATGTATGAATATCCATGTATTTCGCACCATCCATCTTTCCCTTGATTCAGATCATTTTTCCTATCCCTGCCCCCCAGCATGATGCTGCCACTACCAGGTTTGTTGTGATTCCATGTTTTTTCATTTGATGATAATGGATTTGATGGTGCTACGAGGGATTATCAGCAATTGAGATTTTTCTTTTTATATAACTCATCCCTGACTTGTACTTCTCAATAACTATATCTCTGAATTGTTTGGAGATTTCCTTGGTCTTCATGACGTTTCGTTAGTGGTGCTCCTTGTTTAAGTGCAGCCTCTGTGGCCTTTAAGAAAAGGTGTGTACACCAAGTTCCAAATTATTATGCAAATTGGTTTTAAGTGTCATAAGGTTTTCTTTTCGTCAATGAAACCTATTGATGGTATTATGTCTCAGGGTGATTTGGATCACTGAAGTCAATCTCAGATACCTGTGATATTTAGTTTGGCAGGTGGGCCCAATAAAAGGAAAACTGGGTGTTCCACAATATTAAGCAGGCCACAGTTTTCAAGTACCATGGGAAAGAAAAAGGATCTCTCTACTGCCGAAAAGCAACAAATAGTGCAATGCCTTGGACAAGGGATGAAAACATTAGATATTGCAGGAAAACGTAAGCGTGATTATCATACTGTGAAGAGATTTGTGGCTGATTCTGAGCACAGACGTGTTCGTGCAGATAAAGGCAGAATGAGGAAGGTTTCTGCCAGGCAAGTTTATCGGATTAAGAGAGCAGCTGCTAAAATGGCCTTACAAATCAGCAAACAGATATTTGAAGCTGCTGGTGCCTGTGGAGTCCCTCGAACCTCAAGGTGTAGGATCCTTCAAAGGCTTGCTGTGGTGCATAAACCTACTATTCAGCCACCCCTAAACAATGGTTACAAGCAGAAACGGTTGCAGTGGGCCCAGACACGCATGAAGGCTAATTTTCAAACAGTCTTGTTTACTGATGAGTGCTGAGCAACCCTGGATAGTCCAGATGGATGGAGTAGTGGATGGTTGGTGGATGGCCCAACAAGGCTGCGATGTCAGCAAGGAGGTGGAGGAGTCATGTGTTGGGCCGGAATCATTGGGAAACAGTTGGTAGGCCCCTGAAGGTGTAAAAATTACCTCTGCATGGTACAAAAAGCAAAAACGTGCCTTCAGGAGCAAAATCATCATCATGCATGACAATGCACCATCTCTTTGCTGCAAAGAATACCTCTGTGTCATTGGCTGCTATGGGCATAAAAGGACATACTCATGGTGTGGCCACCATCTTTCCCTGACCTCAACCCTATAGAGAACCTTTGGAGTATAATCAAGCAAAAGATCTATGAGGATGGGAGGCAGTTCATATCAAAACAGCAGCTCTGGGAGGCTATTCTGACATTATGCAAAGAAATACAAGCAGAAACTCTCCAGAAACTCACAAGTTCAATGGACAGGTGATGACTTATTACACTCAGGCCCGCCGTTAGGGCCTTACAGCCCTTACTTGAGTAGGGGGCCCGGCAATTTCTGGAGTGGGCGTGTCCATTTAAACAGGGCCAGGGGGGCCCGGGCGTGCTGGCGGGGGGCGTGGCCATTTGGAGCAAGGAGGCCTGCCCGCCCGGCCAGCACGCGTTGCAGGCGGCAGACCGGTGCTGTCTCTGTCCTCTGCTCGGCTGCTGTGAATGTGCCTGCAGCCAGTGCCGCCCGTCACTGCCGTGCGGCCGTGCGCAACCTGTGGGCAGCGCCGCACCCCAGCCGCCGCTGAATCCGGACTCTGTGTCGGGGGAGTAGCTGCGGCTTAGAAATGGCCACGCACAACAAACTGCTCAAGGTGCTCTCTGCTGTTATGCGGCTGGCCCGGGGCAGTGGCACTGACACATTTACTTGTGCAGCGCCGCTCATCCGCATCACTGTACAGCAGAGAGCACCGTGGCCATTGGTTGATGGACAGGGGGGCCCGGCCGTGAGTCAGAGACTGCGGCGGGGGGCGGGGCCTCTGCCTTGGCCACGCCCCCTCACATCTACCACGGGCCCTCTCTCGTCGATCACCACCTGGCCCCGCCCCCTCACCTCTTGAGCAGGCTCTGTCCATCACCGCATCACCGGAAGTCACTGGGCCTGGAGGAGAGGTGAGGGGGCGGGCCCTAATCTCCTCACCTCGTCTGACTCTTCAGCAGCTGCGGCCCAGCTTCAGGCATCGGCAGGATGCAAGACTGCACTGAAGTCACAGAGTCTCAGCTGCTGCTGCTGGTGAATATCCTCCTCTGTCTGTGTGTCTGTCTATCTTTCTGTCTGTCTCTCTCTGACTCGCTGTCTGTCTATCTGACTCTCTCTCCAACTCTCTGACTGTCTTGTCTGTCTGTCTCTGACTCTCTCTCTCTGACTGTCTTGTCTATCTCTCTCTCTGACTGTCTTGTCTGTCTCTCTGACTGTCTCTCTCTGTCTCTCTCTGACTGTCTCTCTGACTGTCGCTGACTGTCTTGTCTGTCTGTCTCTGACTGTCTTGTCTGTCTCTCTGACTGTCTCTCTCTGACTGTCTCTCTGACTGTCTGTCTGACTGTCTTGTCTGTCTGTCTCTGACTGTCTCTCTCTGACTGTCTTGTCTGTCTCTCTCTGACTATCTTGTCTGTCTGTCTCTCTGACTGTCTGTCTCTGACTGTCTTGTCTGTCTGTCTCTGACTGTCTTGTCTGTCTGTCTCTGACTGTCTCTTTCTCTGACTGTCTCTCTCTGACTGTCTCTCTCTGACTATCTTGTCTGTCTGTCTCTCTGACTGTCTCTGACTGTCTCTCTCTGACTATCTTGTCTGTCTCTCTAACTGTCTGTCTCTGACTGTCTTGTCTGTCCGTCTCTGACTGTCTTGTCTGTCTCTCTTTCTGACTGTCTCTCTCTGACTGTCTCTCTCTGACTGTCTCTCTCTGACTGTCTTGTCTGTCTGTCTCTCTCTGACTGT
Source organism: Allobates femoralis (assembly GCA_033576535.1). Lineage (NCBI taxonomy): Eukaryota > Metazoa > Chordata > Amphibia > Anura > Aromobatidae > Allobates > Allobates femoralis. The sequence goes on from JARQOC010000011.1 coordinate 136,591,050, forward strand.
CTCTCTCTGACTGTCTTATCTGTCTCTCTCTGACTGTCTTGTCTGTCTCTCTAACTGTCGCTGACTGTGTTGTCTGTCTGTCTCTGACTGTCTTGTCTGTCTCTCTGACTGTCTCTCTGACTGTCTCTCTCTGACTATCTTGTCTATCTGTCTCTCTCTGACTGTCTCTCTCTGACTGTCTCTCTCTGACTGTCTTATCTGTCTCTCTCTGACTGTCTTGTCTGTCTCTCTAACTGTCGCTGACTGTGTTGTCTGTCTGTCTCTGACTGTCTTGTCTGTCTCTCTAACTGTCTCTGACTGTCTTGTCTGTCTCTCTCTGACTGTCTTGTCTGTCTCTCTCTGTCTCTCTCTCTGTCTCTCTGTCTTGTCTGTCTCTCTCAGACTGTCTCTGACTGTCTTGTCTGTCTCTCTCTCTGACTGTCTATCTCTGACTGTCTCTCTCTGACTGTCTAGTCTGTCTCTCTCTGACTGTCTCTCTCTGACTGTCTTGTCTGTCTCTCTCTGACTGTCTCTCTGACTGTCTCTGACTGTCTCTCTGACTGTCTCTGACTCTCTCTCTGACTGTCTAGTCTGTCTCTCTCTGACTGTCTCTCGGACTGTCTCTGACTCTCTCTCTGACTGACTGTGTCTCTCTCTCTGACTGACGGTGTCTCTGTCTCTCTCTCTGACTGACGGTGTCTCTGTCTCTCTCTCTGACTGACTGTGTCTCTGTCTCTCTCTCTGACTGACGGTGTCTCTCTGTCTGTCTCTCTGTCTGTCTCTGTCTTTAAAGATACATGAACTCAGTGGTCATATTAGGAGCCCTAGGTAGCAAGGAACTCTCAAAGGGAATTTTCTTACAGACATGTTTAGAATTATTATGATTTTCCACTACGCGTTTCAACAGCAACCTGTTGTCTTCCTCAGGTGGGGTTTTCCCCATGTGTAGTGGAAAATCTATAATATAAAAGCCGAAGGCCACTTCCGGAGAACCCGAAGGTTACTTCCGTGATGGCCTCCGGACCATGGTGGTGACGTCATGCAGTGCAGGGGAGCCGGCCGGCGCCCGGCTACAGGAACAGGCAGAGGAACGTTCCACTCTCGGATGTTCCGTCTGCCCTCTAGCCTCTCCCCTCCAGCCTCTACCCTCCAGCCAGAGCGTAGCCAGCGGGGGGGCCCATTGCCCCCCACCTGGGGGGGCCTCACACCCCCTGGGGGGCCCTGTGCTGACAGCAGCCGGCCGCCGCGCACACGGAGAGGAGGGAGGACGGGACTTCCTGTCCTGCAGCTCTGCACGCCCCTCCTCACCTCCTACAGCAGACGCACGTCGGCCGGGTCAGTGTGCACCCCCCACCCAGCTACGCCTCTCCCCTCCAGCCTCTCCAGCTTCTGCTCTCCCCTCCAGCCTCTGCCCTCCAGCCTCTCCAGCTTCCCCTCTGCCCCTCCAGCCTCTGCCCCTCCAGCCTCTGCCCCTCCAGCCTCTGCCCCTCCAGCCTCTGCCACTCCAGCTTCCCCTCTGCCCCTCCAGCCACTGCCCCTCCAGCCTCTCCAGCTTCCCCTCTGCCCCTCCAGCCTCTCCAGCTTCCCCTCTGCTCCTCCAGCCTCTCCAGCTTCCCCTCTGCCCCTCCAGCTTCCCCTCTGCCCCTCCAGCTTCCCCTCTGCCCCTCCAGCCTCTCCAGCTTCCCCTATGCCCCTCCAGCTTCCCCTCTGCCCCTCCAGCCTCCCTCTGCCCCTCCAGCCTCCGCTCTCCTCTACCTGTCCTCTGCCCTCCAGCCTCCGCTCTCCTCTCCCTGTCCTCTGCCCTCCAGCCTCCGCTCTCCTCTCCCTGTCCTCTGCCCTCCAGCCTCCGCTCTCCTCTCCCTTTCCTCTGCCCTCCAGCCTCCGCTCTCCTCTCCTTGTCCTCTGCCCTCCAGCCTCCGCTCTCCTCTCCCTGTCCTCTGCCCTCCAGCCTCCGCTCTCCTCTCCCTGTCCTCTGCCCTCCAGCCTCTCTTTGTCCGCACTTCCCTCAACTTTGTACACACACACACACACACTCCGCTATACTTGCCACTGGCCCTGCGTCCGCTGCCTGGATCCTCAGTCGACATGTCGCCGCCCCCGAACTACTGGATCCAATATAGCGTCCAAGATGTCTCGCCAAACTACCCGGACGACATATTGGATCCAGTCTTCCGGGGGCGGCGACATGTGGACTCAGGATCCAGGCAGCGGGGAAGACGCAGGGTCGGTGGTATGTGTGTGCTGACCACTCTGCCCACGGCGCTGCGCTGACCACTCTGCCCACGGCGCTGCACTGACCACTCTGCCCACGGCGCTGCGCTGACCACTCTGCCCACGGCGCAGCGCTGACCACTCTGCCCACGGCGCTGCACTGACCACTCTGCCCACGGCGCTGCGCTGACCACTCTGCCCACGGCGCTGCGCTGACCAATCTCACCGCACTCGCTGCTAACCACTGAGCCACCGCACTCGCTGCTAACCACTGAGCCACCGCACTCGCTGCTAACCACTGAGCCACCGCACTCGCTGCTAACCACTGAGCCACCGCACTCGCTGCTAACCACTGAGCCACCGCGCAGTGCTAACCACTGAGCCACCGCACTCACTGCTAACCACTGAGCCACCGTGCAGTGCTAACCACTGAGCCACCGTATACTGTGCTACCCACAGAGCCGCCTGTATGCACACAATTCATTTCACCGCACTCCCGTAACTATTAGTAAATAAACTATATATGGATTCTAGACTACTCGATTCTTTAGAATCAGGCCGCCATCTAGTCATAGTAATAATAAGAAACAGGTCTGTAAGAAAATTCTCTTTGAGAGTTCCTTGCTTCCTAGCTCTCCTAATATGGCCACTGAGTTCATGTATCTTTAATTTCATTGTTCTCTTTCCTGGGATTGTGGCCGGAGTGGATTGGAGCTATCAGAGAGCACTCAACAGTCTTTCAGGACCTTGCATGACAAATTCCGGTGATGCGGACGTTAGGTGATCGGGATCTCGCACGTGACTGCACCAGGAAGGAAGACGCCTCGGAGCGGTCTTGCAGCAGCCCACGGTCCTCCACCGCCGTGTGAATACCAGTGTTGTGCAAGGGTGCACAACCGGAATAGGTGAGCGGCAAACCCTCCCACCTTATAAAAGTTTCCCTCACTAGACCACCGGGTCCTTTTCAAGGTGCGCCTCTCTATTTTTATTTTTGCCTGTCTGTCTCTGCCTGTCTGTCTCTGCCTGTCTGTCTGTCTCTCTGTCTCTATCTGTCTCTCTGTCTGTCTGTCTCTCTGTCTCTGTCTCTCTGTCTCTGTCTGTCTCTCTCTGTCTCTGTCTGTCTGTCTCTGTCTGTCTGTTTCTCTCTGTCTCTCTCTGCCTGCCTCTCTCTGTCTCTACACAGCACTATACTCTATATACAGGTCCACACTGGATGCTGTATTTGTGTATCTATATACTGTATGTATATAGTGTGGACCTGTATATACAGTAGAGTGCTGTCTGTGTATACAAGATATGCAGCCGGCAGTCTCTGCATATGGCCAGCAGTCTCTGTGTATACGTCCTGCATAGTCTCCAATGTGTATACATCCCGCAGCAGTCACTAATGTGCATACAACCCGCAGCAGTCTCTAATGTGCATATATCTTGCAGCAGTCTCCAATGTGCATAAGTCCCACAGCCGTCGCCATTGTGCATTTGTCCCAGTCATCTCCATTGTGCATTTATCCTGCAGCCGTCTCCATTGTGTATACGGGCAGCAGCAGTCTCTATTGTGAATTCTCTATTGTCTATACAGCTATTGTGCATTCAGTGTGTTTGTGTAATATATAATAGAGAGAGTGTAAAAAGAAAAAGAAAAACAGCACAAAAAAATAGAAAAAAGTGGACTTTATTGCCAAATGACGTGGCCACACATTGGGCAATAAAGTCCACTTTTTTCTATTTTTTTTGTGCTGTTTTTCCTTTTTTTACCCTGTTGTAAGGAGCCATTTGGATTGCTGGTTGGGAAAGCTTTGCACATAAATTGAGGTAATTTTTGGTGCTGTTCCCATTTTTCACTAAAAATATAATGTATGTTTGGGCGGAGGCGGAGCTTGGGTGGAGGCGGAGAATGGGTGGGGACTGGGCGGAGTCTCAGGTGGGCCCCAAAATTTTGGCAGTAAGGGGCCCCGAAATTCCTAGTGGCAGCCCTGATTACACTGACTCATTTGCACCGACCATTTAGGAAAATCAGATAAAAAGAACATTTGCATAATAATTTGGAACACGGTGTATATATACTGACAGACTGTGTGACACTTAGATAGCACACAAGTTGGCTTCCGTTCACTAAGCATGTCACTTATGAAATTTTTAGGGGCTTTATAACAAAAGTGGCAAATACATATGCACATGGCGATTTTTATTTATTTTATCACACAAACGTAATGTTTGGCTATGTTTTCCTCCCTTCACTTCCCCAATGTATTTATTTAGTGCTAATGCATAACAGATATTGGATTACAAAACTATTAAGCACAGGTTGTAATGTAACAAAATAGATGAAAAGCCGGGGGCGGGGCGAATGGGGGGCCAATACTTTCAAAAGGCTCTGTAAATAGTACTGACTAAATGTACACACATAGTTGAATCATTATATAATTTACATGTGCAGTTGTTTGGCTCAGTTGTGAAAAGTGTTGTCTTAAAGTGCTTGGGTCCTAGGATCTATAACAACTATGCAATACATCTGTATGGAGTTTATATGCTTCCACCATGTTGTTTACTTCTAGAAATGCACGGTTTTCTTAGACACTAAGAACACATGGATGGTGTTTGTGTCGGACATAGAAAGGTTAGATTATGAGCCCCACTGAGGATAGGAACTGATATGTAGGATTAATGCACACCATTGACTGTATTTTGGTACTCCTCACAGTATGCAGAAAAGGCCACGTGCACATGTGGTGGATTGGCTGTGGCTGTTAAAGAACAAAAATCTGTAATATTTGATTTTTCAAAGACAATTAAAAAGAATGTTACAGAGTATCAAAAAGCGAAAATGCATCAAAATATGCCGTGGAATTATGTGGTGTTATGGACTCCTCAGACATAAGTGCTGATGGAGGGGATAGATAAAGCCTGCAATTTATATTAGTAATTAAAGGGATTTTCATAAAAGACAATTACAGTATTCTTGATCCTCATTAAGTAAAAGCAAAATCCCTCATTAAAAGCAGAATCATTATATGTAAATAATTATATCTTAAACCTACATTTCCACATGACAATCTAAACTAATTTTTAATATGGCTTTAGTAAAAATTTCCTACACCAACTACTAATATTGATTTTCATTCCCCTACTTCCTGTCTGATGACGCATGCTGGCATACTCAAACAAAGCATCATCAGCGCAGGGGGCAGAGGCTGCTGTCACTCTCACAGTCCCTGCCCCCTTTCTGAATTATAGCATCAGAAATGCTCGTTTCAAGGACTGTACTATCCTTGCTCTATTCCTGATATTACCCTCCTTGCTTGCTGTGCAGTATGTAGATTGACAGAGTCAGTTCTGTTGCCTGCTGAGATAAGTAGAGGCAGCAACACAGAGCAGTGCACTGTTGGTGCACTCAGAGTGCCCAACGCAGATCAGAGACCAACACAGCTGCTGCAAGCTCACGTCACTGTGGTTAGGTGTTAATCTCTGCATGCCGCCGGGTACTCTGAGTGCACCAACAGTGCACAGCTCTGTGTTGCTGGGTCCACTGATCTGAGCCAGCAACAGATCAGACACAGTCACTCTGCAGATCGCATAATGCATAGTGCACAATGAGCAGGGGAAGACAGAGCAGGGATATAGCAGGAAAAGAGCAGCTCAGGAAGTGACAGCAGCCTCTGCCCCCTGCTCTATGTACCATGTTTGAGTATCCCAGCATGCTCTGGGATTATGAAGCAAAGCGCCATCAGACAAAGTAGTGGGGGAATCAATAGTAGTTAGATAGTGTAGGCAGGGAAGGATAGAACATTTATTAATAAAGTGATATTAGAAATTAGTTTGGATCGAGTCAATAGAGATTTCTATTTCATTTTTTTCAGTCTTTACACCACCACTTTAAGAGAGCAGAGTAGTAACAGATTGGCCATCACATTTAGGGTGGAGGTACACTATCATTCATGTAAATCGGAGCGTTTTTGATGTAAGACAGTAATGCGAGTGCTTTCCGTATGGTGGTGCGAGTGTGATGTGATTGTACTTTTTTTTTCTCAGCTGATATCCGTGCGGTGTCCATCTGCAATACGTTTTTAACATGCTTTATAAAGTTAAAAAAGATTAGTAGACAGACAGATAATAAGATTGGTTGAATAGAATAGACAGATTGCTGGAATATCTAGACTGGGCTTACCAGACTCCTGCTGCTACTTCCAGGGCTGCCTATTAAGCTACTTGTATATCCACTGCACTGTCAGTCAAATAGCCAGTCACAGACGCCCACATTCTGTGACAGCCTGTGTAATTGACTATTGTAGTCACACTGCATTTACTCAATCTGGACTGTGATTCTGCTTGGTTGCCATACACAGTGTATGCCAACCAACCTGCCCTCATAGGGCATTAAATAAATAAAAAAAAAAAAAAAGCGTGGGGCTTCGCAGTATTTTTTAGGTCTAGCCCGATGAAAAGGGACAGTTGCGAGCTGCCACCCTCAGCTGCCTAATTTTAAATTGGCTGGCAAAACAAATACGTGAGCTCCACCCTATTTTTAATTGCCAGTCAAGGTAAAAGTAGGCAGCAGAGGGCTGGTATTCTCAGCGGGGTGAGAGCCCATTGTTTTAGGAGCCCCCACGCTAAAGAACAGCAGATCGCAGCAGCCCCCTGAAAATGGCACATTTATAAGAACCGCCATTTCCAGGCGCTTTACCAGGTTCTTTCAGCGGCCCTGATGACGGGTGGCAAGCTGAGTAATAAGCGGTTAATACCAGCTTTGTTTTACCAGCTGGTATTAAGCCCTGATATTCCTAATGTCAGGCCAAGTTAGACCCAGCCATTAAGAATCTCAAATAAAGGGTTAAAGAAGACAACACAGAGAAAAATTATTTTATTAGAAATAAAAACAGACACACTTAGAGACACCACCTTTATTACTCCTCCCCACCATCATTCAATCCACGATCCTCGTCTTCTCTATCTTTTCTGTCCTTCAACGGATGCAGCTCTGCTATATCAGAGAGCATGGGGTGGAAGAATACTTCCGCTCCCCATGCTCTCTGATCACTTAATGAGTGAGCAGAGACTGCGCGTGGTAAGCAGTGATGTCACTGCTGACACTGTTGCCATGGTAACCAAACGAGTGGTTACTATAGCAACGGTGATCTGGCATCACCACAGTCAACTCCCTGCTTACTGGCACCGCTTTCACTGTGGCTACTGAATGAGCCAAATGAATAGTGGCGCCAGTAAGCAGGGACTTAACTGCAGTGATCCCAGACAGTACATACACTAATATGTATGGCAACAAAGCAGAATAACAGTCCAGACTGAGGAAATGCAGTCTGACTACAATAGCCAATCACAGAGACTCTCACAGTGTGGGCGTCTGTGATTGGCTGTTTGCCTGACAGTACATTGAATATGCAAGTAGCTTAATAGGTGACCCTGGAAGTAGCAGCGATCTAGCTATTCCTACCATCTATCTACCTATCTGTCTATTCTAACTTTTACCAGCATTGGGAAAGCCCATTCTACAAACTCTCAGTGTAAGAATCAGAAGAACCAACCTTGGACATCGTAATTATTAGGGCAGACTACTCAATAGCCGCATAAAACCCAGAGAAAAGGAGTGTACAATTGCCCATAGTTTCTTATTAACACCACCACAATGTCCACACAAGTGTTGCATGCAGACCTCCAATATACTCACAAGAAGCAAGCAGGAAGAACGTACAACCAAGTTTAAGAAACCAGTAGGAAGACCTACCCACCATATAAGGTTATTGAACTATATACCACAGTCATATAGAGGGAATCACACCTCCAGGAGAGAAGGAAATCAGGAAGGAGGAACAAACAAGCTGGAAGACATATATCATACAGCACAGTAACCGCAAATGAGGAGTTCGTTCAGATTGCAGTGGAATAGCGACAATCATCTATTGCATCAACTGTTCAGAAGCACTAGGAGTAGGCACTGTATAAGGCCAGGACGCCACATAGCAAATTTGAACACAAGCTGCTATTACAGATTTTATACTCAGAATCTTATATACTTTTATGTACACATTTTTTAAACCACGTTTTTTGATATTTGTAATAAATAGTTTTAGAAATTATACATTTAGGTGAGAGTCTTCCCTACCTTAAATAAGTGTGAAGGCAAGTGCTAGGTCTGTAACCATAATCAGTCAGGAATACATTTTTATTCATTACAAAGGAACAGCAAGGGGTAGTGTCAACAATCAAATACACATACATTGTCGATAAGGTAAGCGTTTGGAGGGAGGAGATTGACAGGCAGAAGGATAGAGAGGAGGAGGGTATGAATTGCCCCTGGGAGCCAATTCCTGAAAGTGCAAGTGCTTAAGGTAAAATTCCTAGATTATGGTATATAGTATTAAGGAACCCACTCCTGTGTCCCAGCTTCATAACCTAACCCCCTCCCCGCCGCTACATGACCGGATGGACAGCGTGCACTGACGTCAATAAGACACAGCTGTGAGGATGGTGCTCCCTATAAATCCCTTGCTCCCAGCACAGTCCACCACTAGCCCCCTGAAGCAGCTGACGCAAAACACGTGTCGGGGCTACTTGCCAGACAGAGGGTGCGAGGACCCTGAATCACAGGCCTATGGGTAAGCTGCTAATCTGGTTGTTCAGTGCTGTGTTGTATCTACCTTCAAACCCTTACCTCATCGACAATTTATTTGCATTTGTTTGTTGACACTACCCCTTGCTGTTCCTTTGTAATGAATAAAAATGTATTCTTGCATGCAACACTTGTGTGGACATTGTGGTGGTGTTAATAAGAAACTATGGGCAACTGTACACTCCTTTTCTCTGGGTTTTAAACGCTCAGTGTGCTGTCTGTGTGCGTTTTTTCAGCCCCCATAGACTCATTGGCCTCTCGCACGTGAAACACAACTGCAATCACAGCATGCTGCATTTTAACTCGCAATGCAAATTCAGAGGAGGAAAAAAGTAACAGTCTGACATTACATAGTTTAACACTGATCTGAGTCCAATGCGAGTTTTTCTCGCACTGCACTAGCGCGAGTTTGACGCCAGTGTGCCTGCACCCTTAAAAGGAATGAAAGCTGACTGATAGAAAAATTAGGTAATCATACCTCTAAACAACCTAGGTGAATGTCGGCACAAGAATTTAAGAGGTACAAAGGTCTCATTACAGATGGCATTGTGGGAGATTGATGTTTGAACTCAAAGTGCCCATCCACTCTCTAAGGGTACCATTACACGACGCAATATTGCATGCAATTTCACTGACAATTTGCTGGTTGCAGTGAAATCATCAACACATTGTTCCATTTTGTACACGGCAACAAAATAGAACAATGTGTCCATGATTTCACTGCAACCAGCAAATTGCCAGTGAAATTGCATGCAATATTGTGTCGTGTAACGGTACCCTCAGAGACGAGCAAATACCAGTGGCTTTCTCTGCTTTACCCATTTGAACCACATGAACACATGGTTGAGTCATAATTTTGTGTGTAATTCGTGGTTACAAGAGAAAGATGATGGGCACTAAGGGTCATTCCATGTCAAGTGAACCAATGATTTTTACCTCTATATTTTTAATTATTTTGAGATTATGTTATTTGGTAATGGTGTGTCAGAGAATGCAAAATTTGAAGAAAATAAATTCTATATATTTTTTTTAATTGATTTTCAAAATTCAGAAAAAGTACTAATTTCAGTGTTGCCTGCCTTTACATTTCTCCTCATAACTCAGGCTAGAAAAAAGATAAACAAAATAAACACCATTCTACTCAGAACAGTCCAGGCTTTAACCAGATATGTCACAAGAGGATCTTTGTTAATATTTTACCCATGCGAACGCAAAATTTTTAAATGCATTTCCGAAAAAAACGTTAAATTTAAAAATGTCCAAAAATGCACATGTCTGCTATGCTCCTAGCCACACCTGTACCTGAATTTAAGTTGGGATTGTGATGAGATCATATTTAAAAATATAACCATTACAGTGTTTATTCGAAAATCTTGAATTCAGATCTGTTCAGCTTGTGTCTAAAAGTGTGGGGTCTATATTTACCAAGTAATCCATGATTTTTAGATATTACTGTATTATTTTATTATGTTACAGCTTAGAAGCAGGAGAGGACAGAGGAGAAAGCTTTGCTAGGGCTCAATCTGAGAATCAACAGGGGTAGACAGTGAATGCAGAGCAGATGACAGGCCAGCAGCTCTGTCGATCATGTTAAGTATCTGCCCACCGCAGAGTTAGGAAGTAAGACAGAGCTTTCATGTCCTGACATGCCTTGACATGTTCACTCTTGAACAAACAGTAGTCTCTACACAGCCATCAAGGGAGTCGGTGTGCTACAATATTCGTGAGTGTGTTTAAAGTTTGAGTAAATTTATGTTAAAAGTTTAATGCTTTTCTTATTAAGGGCTAATACACAAACAGTGCTATTCTGAGTGATAATCATTCAGAAAAACGCCCCCCATTGATTTGAATGGGGTTAAACACTTTTTTGAAAACACTCACAGAGTGAGTAAATCACTGTTTGCACTACTTTTTAATTGCTGCAATAAACGCAGCATTTATCACTATTTACATAACAATAAGCTGTCATCGCTTTCACTAGCAATTAAAAAATCTAATGCAGATATAGTGAAAACTCAATAGAAAAATGCTGCTAAAATCGCAGCGTTTATCTGCAGACAGAAAAAGCTGTGTGCGCGCTAGCCCTAATACTCACTTTATAGTAACACAGTTATATGTGAAGTGTTCTGTAAATTTTTATTTTTATCACCCATTTTCCTTATTTAACCCCTTCACCACCCAGCGATTTTTTTTGTTTTCGTTTTGTGTTTTTTTGCTCCCCTGCTTCCTAGAGCCATAACTGTTTTTATTTTTCTGTCAATATAGACATATGAGGGCTTGTTTTTTGTATGTCGAGTTGTACTTTCAGATGCAATCATTAATTTTACCATATATTGTAAGAAAAATGGGGAAAAAATACCAAGTGCGGTGAAATTGCAAAACAGTGTAATTACACGTTTATTCTTTTATTATTCATTATTATAGCGCCATTTATTCCATGGCCCTCTACATGTAAAAAGGGACATACATAGACAAGTACAATAAAAATGAGCAATACAATGCACACACAAGTACTGAAGAAGAGAGGACCCTGCAAGGGAGGGATGGGTGAGGATACACTAGCAGAGGGTAGAGCTGGTCGTACGGTTGTTCAGTAGACTGAGGATCACTGCAGGTTGTATGCTTGTCGGAAAAGGGGAGTCTTCAGGTTCCTTTTGAAGGTTACTGATGTGTGATGTGTTGGGGCAGAGTTTTTTGGGATTTTTATTCACCATGATAACTATATGGTAAAACTGCCATGACGGTGTGATGCCTTGGGTCGGTACGAGTTTGTAGATATCAAACATGTACAGTTGTGGTCAAAAGTATTGACACCCCTGCAATTCTGTCAGATATTGCAAACATTTTCAGGAAGAAACTGAGTATTCACAAATTCTTTGGTATTATTATCTTCATTTAATTTGTCTTCAATGAAAAAACACAAAAGAGAATGAAGCAAAAAGCAACACATTGATCATTTCACACAAAACTCCAAAAATGGGCCAGACAAAAGTATTGGCACCCTCAGCCTAATACTTGGTTGCATAACCTTTAGCCAAAATAACTGCGATCAACCTCTTCCGGTAACCATCAATGAGTTTCTTACAATGCTCTGCTGGAATTTTAGACCATTCTTCTTTGGCAAACCGATCCAGGTCCCTGATATTTGAAGGGTGCCTTCTCCAAACTGCCATTTTTAGATCTCTCCACAGGTGTTCTATGGAATTCAGGTCTGGAATCATTGCTGGCCACCTTAGAAGTCTCCAGTGCTTTCTCTCAAACCATTTTTTAGTGCTTTTTGAAGTGTGTTTTGGGTCATTGTCCTGCTGGAAGAGCCATGACCTCTGAGGGAGACCCAGCTTTTTCACACTGGGCCCTACATTATGCTGCAAAATTTGTTGGTAGTCTTCAGACTTTATAATGCCATGCACACGGTCAAGCAGTCCAGTGCCAGAGGCAGCAAAGCAACCCCAAAACATCAGGGAACCTCCACGATGTTTGACTGTAGGGACAGTGTGCTTTTCTTTGAATGCCTCTTTTTTTCTCCTGTAAACTCTATGTTGATGCCTTTGCCCAAAAGATCTACTTTTGTCTCATCTGACCAGAGAACATTCTTCCAAAACGTTTTAGGCTTTCTCAGGTAAGTTTTGGCAAACTCCAGCCTGGCTTTTTTATGACTTGGGGTAAGAAGTGGGGTCTTCCTGGTTATCCTACCATACAGTCCCTTTTCATTCAGACACCGACGGATAGTACGGGTTGACACTGTTGTACCCTCGGACTGCAGGGCAGCTTGAACTTGCTTGGATGTTTGTTAACGTTCTTTATCCACCATCCGCGCAATCTTGCGTTGAAATCTCTCGTCAATTTTTCTTTTCCGTCCACATCTAGGGAGGTTAGCCACAGTGCCATGGGCTTTAAACTTCTTGATGACACTGCACACGGTAGACACAGGAACATTCAGGTCTTTGGAGATGGACTTGTAGCCTTGAGATAGCTCATGCTTCCTCACAATTTGGTTTCTCAAGTCCTCAGACAATTCTTTGGTCTTCTTTCTTTTCTCCATGCTCAATGTGGTACACACAAGGACACAGGACAGAGGTTGAGTCAACTTTAATCCACGTCAACTGGCTGCAAGTGTGATTTAAGTATTGCTAACACCTATTAGGTGCCACAGGTAAGTTACAGGTGCTGTTAATTACACAAATTAGAAGCATCACATGATTTTTCGAACAGTGCCAATACTTTTGTCCACCCCCTTTTTTATGTTTGGTGTGGAATTATATCCAATTTGGCTTTAGGACAATTATTTTTGTGTTTTTTCATTGAAGACAAATTAAATGAAGAGAATACCAAAGAATTTGTGATTGCAATCATTTTCAGGAAGAAACTGAGTATTATCAGACAGAATTGCAGGGGTGTCAATACTTTTGGCCACAACTGTATACTCTTACTGTTATATAAGTAGTGCAAAAAATTCAGAAGTTTAAAAAAAAATTTTGCACCATGTTCTGCGACCCATAGCGTCATCATTTTCGGGATCTGCGGTTGTGTAATGGCTTATTTTTTGAGGCTTAAGCTGACGTTTCTAATGATACCAATTTTGGGTGGATGCGTTATTTTGATTGCCCGTTATTGTATTTTATAGCAATGTTGCGGCAAGCAAAAAAAAACATAATTTTGGCATTTGAACTTTTTTTCCGTTCCACAGTTTATGGCTCATTAATTGATGCTATATCTTGATAGGGCAAAACTATCAATGAAAAAGACCTGGGTGTATGGGTAGATGACAAACTCACATTTAGTGGTCAGTGTCAGGCAGCTGCTGCAAAGGCAAATAAAATAATGGGATGCATTAAAAGAGGCATAGATGCTCATGAGGAGAACATAATTTTACCTCTATACAAGTCACTAGTGCGACCACACTTAGGCTACGTTTACACATTGCGTATTTTGCCGCGTTTTTTTACGCGCGCTTTTCAAAATACGCAATGTGTTTTTTGTCTGCCTGCAAAGTGAATGGGAAATTCACTTTGCAGTGCAGACATTGCGTAAAAATACGCACTGCGTTTTCCGGGAGAAAGCGCAGCTCCGTAAACAATTGGTATGTCAATTGTTTACGCAGCTACTTCTGCGTATTCTCCCAGAGGGGAGGAAGAATCCTGCTTCCTCCTCCCCTCTGTGACAGCTGTGGCCGCCCATTAGATTTCACAGTGTATTAATGTACACTGTGAAATCTAAATTAAACAGAGGCAAATGTATGTAAAATAAAAAAGAATGAATACTTCACCTGTCCGACGCCTTCTGCCGCTATCTGGTCTCCGATTCCAAGTGAGAGATGTACTGACAGGACCTGTGGTGATGTCAGAGGGGCGTTCCCGGGCACTTGCGGTCATGTGATACATATCACATGACCGCGAACAGCCAATCAGCGCTGGGAACGCCCCGGGAACGCCCCCCCCTCTCTGACGTCACCACAGGTCTTCTCAGTACACCTCTCACTTGGAACCGGAGAGCGGAGAGCGGCAGAAGGCACCAGACAGCGGGAGAAGGCACCGGACAGGTGAAGTATTCATTCTTTTTTATTTTACATACATTTGCTTCTGTTTAATTTAGATTTCACAGTGTATATTAATACACTGTGAAATCTAATGGGGCTGTCACAGAGGGGAGGAGGAAGCAGGATTCTTCCTCCCCTCTGTGACATCACTGCGCTTTCTGGAGTAAAGAAAGCGCAGTGTGTGAAAGCCCCTGCGTATTTTGTTGCGCTTTTTTGCGCGGCCGAAAAACGCGGCAAAAAGCGTGCGCAAAAAAGCGCAGCAAAATACGCAAATGTGTGAACGCAGCCTTAGAATACTGTGTACAATTCTGGTCTCCGGTGTATAAGAAAGACATAGCTGAACTAGAGCGGGTCCAGAGAAGAGCGACAAAAGTCATTAGAGAACTTAGGGGTCTGCAATACCAAGACAGGTTATTAAACTTGGGGTTATTTAGCTTGGAAAAACAAAGGCTTAGGGGTGATCTTATAATAATGTATAAATATATGAGGGGACAGTACAGAGACCTTTTTAATGATCTTTATACTCTTAGGCCTGAGACAAGGGGGCATCCTCTACGTCTGGAGGAAAGAAGGTTTAATCATAATCACAGACGTGGATTCTTTACTGTAAGAGCAGTGAGACTATGGAACTCTCTGCCACATGATGTTGTAATGAGTGACTCGCTACTAACATTTAAGAAGGGCCTGAAGGCCTTTCTTGAACACTATAATATTACCAGTTATATATACTAGATTCTTTGATAGGGCTTTGATCCAGGGAACTAGTCTGATTGCCATATCTGGAGTCAGGAAGGAATTTTTTTACCCAATGTGGAGCTTAGTGTTGCCACATGGTTTTTTTTTGCCTTCGTCTGGATCAACATGTTAGGCTATGGGTTGAACTAGATGGACTTAAAGTCTTCCTTCAACCTTAAAAACTATGTTACTATGTAGATCGGGCATTTCTGAAGGCGGCAATACCAAATATGTGTTTTGTTTTTTTTTAATACTTTTATTTTAAATGGGGGAAAGGAGGGCGATTTGAACATGTGTGGTTTTTTTTCATATTTTTAAAAAATTTATTTTTGAATTAATTCATTGTTTTACAGTGCCCCATAGGGCACCACACTGCTGCAGGGTCCGATCCCTTGTGCCATGTCTCAATGAGCTGCAGCACATCGGGACATGGTACTTGGTTTCACTTTCAGTGGTTGGAAGCGCTTGCCAACCACTGACCGGAAGTGATCCCTGATAGCTTCCGGGGTCACACTAGGACCCCAGGCTATCAGGTGACCAGCGGAGATCCCTCGATCTTATCTCGGCAGGGAACGGCGCGATCCCCGCCGCAATGGTTTTGGATCCCGCAGTCAGTGAATCACAGTGGGATCCAAACGGTTATCAGCACCAATCAGATCGCAGATCCGATTGGTGCTGGAAGCCCGACATCTCAGCTGATGAAATCAGCTGAGATGTAAGGGAAATTATGAGAGATCCGCGCAGGGGCTCACATCAAACATTTACGTCATGGGTCGGGAAGGGTTAATATTAGCTGTATTTTTCTCACACAGCAATGGCTGCTACTTCTCAAGGAACAGCATTTTATAATATATGCTGTTGCAAGCCTTTTGAAAAAACTGGACACAACAAGTAAAATATCTTGGGCCGTGTAGGGATCAGGCTCTATTGCAGCAGCAAGTAAGGCAGTGACACTCAGGCTCAGTCCAAACAAGTGTGTTTTATTGCACACAATGGCAAAATAACAGAAATAGTCCTTTCATCAGGATAACAGCGTCGGCGCTAAACCTGCTCCTCCTGGAGCTCGCCTAGGGGTCCTACCCCACCTTGGGGTCCGGAACACACTCCCTGTGCTCTCACAGGCTACTTTCCCACAGGCTGCAACTCCTCTGCAGTCTGATCTCATCTCACAACACCTTGATATTCGTCTCTTCCGGCCTAACCTTTCTCACCTGTCTTTCCCTCCCAGCTACTTCAAAAGCCTGGGGCGGGAGATGAGGAATGGAGGCCCGCCCAAAAACCTTCCCCCATTCCTCATAGATGAGGTCCCATAACAGGCTTTACCAACAGCCACCGTTCTCAGTAACGGTGGCCACACCTACCTCACCTATGCTCCTGTAAGCATCTCCTGTCCCATACATGCAGTAGCTCACCATCCTTGGGGAAACACAGCGTCCCTCTACCACCATTCCCCTTGCTACCTCACACACCCCCTTCCTTAGTTCAACCCAGGGGGGTTGAACTCCTCTCACCAGTGATTCCGGGACAAGGCATCCACATTGCCCTGCAGCCTCCCGGCTCTGTGTTCCACCGTGAAGTTAAAGTTCTGGAGCGACAAGAACCACCTGGTGACTCGCGCATTCCTCTCTCTGGACTGGCTCATCCACGTGAGTGGGGAGTGGTCAGTCACCAACCGAAACCCTCGCCCCAGCAGGTAATACCTCAACACTTCCAAGGCCCATTTGATGGCTAGGCACTCCCTCTCGACCACACTAATTTTTCTCTGCAGGCGTGAGCTTGCGGCTCAGGTAGTTAACGGGGTGTTCTTCCCCATTCACCTCCTGAGAAAGGACTGCACCTAGCCCTACTTCTGATGCATCTGTCTAAACGATGAAGATTTGGGTGAAGTCAGGTGTGATAAGGTTGGGAGACCCGCATAACACCGTCTTCAAGACCAGAAAGGCATGCTCGGCCTGGGGGTTCCACTTTACCATGACGGGCCGTCTTCCTTTCAGAAGGTCTGTCAATGGGGCTGAGAGGGTGGCAAAATTGGGGATGAACCTCCTGTAGTATCCCACAATTCCCAGAAAGGCTCTCACCTGCTTTACTGTCCTTGGTTGGGGCCAACTCTGGATGGCTTCGACCTTGTTGACCTGCGGCTTAATCATACCTCGCCCTATCACATACCCCAAATAGCGTGCCTCCTCCATTCCCAGAGCACACTTTTTGGGGTTGGCAGTCAGCCCTGCTGCCCGGAGAGAGCCCACCACAGCCTGTACCTTGGCCAAGTGGCTCTTCCAGTCGCTGCTGAAAACGATGACGTCATCCAGATAGGCGGAGGCGTACCTTTGATGAGGCTTCAACACGATGTCCATAATCTTTGGAAAGTGGCTGGAGCCCCATGTAAGCCAAATGGCAACACTAGGTAGTGAAACAGACCCTCCGGGGTGATGAACGCGGTCTTCTCTTTGGCGCTATCCGTAAGGGGTACTTGCCAGTATCCCTTAGTTAGATCGAGTGTGGAGAAGTACCGGGCTTTCCCGAGTCTTTTAATGAGCTCGTCTACTCGTGGCATTGGATAAGCGTCAAATTTAGAGACCTCGTTCAGCTTCCGGAAGTCATTGCAAAACCGTATCGTCCCATCGGGTTTGGGAATGAGCACAATGGGACTAGTCCATTCACTTTTCGACTCCTCAATAACCCCTAACTCCAGCATTTGACGAACCTCCTTTGAAATGGCCTTTCGCCGTGCCTCAGGTACTTGGAAGGGCCTCATCCGAACTTTTACCTGGGGCTCGGTGACAATGTCGTGTTCAATCAACGAGGTACGCCCTGGCAACTTTGAAAATACATCCGTATTCCTGGCCACAAACTCTCGAGACTCTTGCTGCTGGTTTTTCGTGAGGGTTTCGGCTGTCGTCACTTCTACCACTGCCCCCTCAGGCACCACCTTGGCCTGTAAAGTCAGTGCAGGAGGACGGTCAGCTGGAGACCCTTCTGTACCCAGACCCTCTCTGTCTTTCCAGGCTTTTAGCAGATTGACATGGTATATATGCTCGGTCTTTCTCTGACCCGGCTGATATACCTTGTAGTTGAGACCTCCCCAACTCTTTCTAGGACTTCGTAGGGCCCTTGCCACTTCGCCAAGAATTTACTCTCCACAGTAGGCACTAGTACCAGGACTCTGTCTCCCGGGTTAAAAGTTCTGACCTTAGCGGGTCTATTATATACCCGGCTTTGAGCTCTTTGGGCTTCCTCTAAGTGTTCTTTCACTATCGGCATCACCGCTGCCATCCGGTCCTGCATGGTCGCGATGTGCTCTACTACACTTTTGTGAGGGGTGGGTTCCTGCTCCCATCCCTCCTTGGCAATGTCGAGCAGGCCCCGGGGATGTCTACCATACACGAGTTCGAACGGAGAAAAACCCGTTGAGGCCTGTGGTACCTCCCGAATCGCGAACATCAGGTATGGTAGAAGACAATTCCAGTCCTTCCCATCCCTGGATACCACCTTTTTCAGCATGCTCTCTAGGGTTTTGTTGAATCTTTCGACTAAGCCATCTGTCTGCGGATGGTAGACCGAGGTGTGCAACTGCTTTACCCGAAACAGTTTACATAGCTCCTTGGTAACCTTGGACATGAACGGCGTCCCCTGGTCCGTAGGTATTTCTTTAGGAATTCCTACCCGGCAGAACACGGCGAGTAGCTCTTTGGCTATCAAATTCGCCAAGGTGTGCCGCAGTGGAATTGCCTCTGGATACCTGGTAGCGTAATCCATGATTACCAGGATATGCTGATGCCCTCGGGCAGACTTGACCAGAGGACCCACCAGATCCATGGCGACCCTTTCAAATGGTACGTCTATAATGGGCAGGGGTACCAAAGGACTACGGAAGTGCGGCATAGGAGCGGATTGCTGACACTCGGGGCATGATTCGCAATACTGCTGCACCTCCCGAAACACTCCCGGCCAGTAAAAACGCTGCAAAATTCGTTCCAGAGTCTTTTTATGGCCGAGGTGTCCGCCCAGCACATGCCTATGTGCCAAGTCGAGCACCGTCGGGCGATAAGGCTGCGGAACCACCAGCTGTTCCAAGGTCTCGCCCCGCACTCTGTCAACCCTGTATAACAGATCCTGGTTGACAGCCATGTGGGGAAACACCTGGTCTGCTCCTGGGTACTGAAACACCCCATTAATACAAATAACGTTTTCCCTTGCCTGATTTAACGTCGGGTCTTGGAGCTGTGCAGTACCAAAATTGTCACGGGGAACTCCCAACTCTGCGAACTCAGGTACTGACCCGAGGTCGTCGGCTTCACCCGCTAATACCTCTAGAGGGGACATTGGGGTGCCAGCCTGGGAGTAACAGAGTCGGGATCACGAGGTTCAGGCTCAGGGTCCGTGACCTTCTGGACTTGTTTACCCCTTGACAGAGTCCAGAATAGGGGAAAGTCTCTCCCAAGGATCAAAGAAGGTAATATTGTTGCGCCACTCTGTAATTGTCATCGGAAGCAGGTTATTTGAATGGGAACCTCACCTGTGCTTGTTGTGCTGTCTGCACAACAAGAATTAGTGCATTGATGTTTATCTCCCTGTGTCCTCGGCTAATGAGCGGCTGTGGATGGTGAAGATTTTGCTGCGTCCTTAATCCCAGCACCTCACATGTGAGTCGTCACGTGGTGGGTCCGTGGCGGTGTTCAGGACGTCATTTTGCCCGGAGCTGCTCCATACCTCACTACGCATAGCGGAGGAACGAATGTATTTCAAAAGAGTAATAGGTATTTGTGTGAGCGCTGGGAATCAACCGGCACCAAGGCTATTATGAATAGTTACCTCTCGGCTTTATTTGTACAATAAAAAGGCAGGGTCCTTTAGGCCACAACGCGTTTCTACGCTCTCCAAGCGTCTTCCTCAAGTGGAATACCTATTACTCTTTTGAAATATCTCCCAAGGATCAGTCCATATGGCAGGGACTCTAACACTCCCACCTCATGACGACACTTCTCCTTCGGGGTTTGGATAGTGATTATGGCGGTAGGGTACTTTTTCAAATCCCCATGAATGCATAAGACCCTCACATTACGTCCCATGTAGGATGCAGACCCAGCCAAGGTGGAATGCACCAGGGTGATAAGGCTTCCCGAGTCCAAGAGGGCAGCTGCAGGACATCCCGCCACCGTAACCTGACACATGGGAGAGATATATGCAGGCTCCGGGGAAGCAACGGTATATACCGGGAAGGCATAGAGGGAGACACGCCGGGCCACACTGCAGTCCATAGGATCGGTGGTGATAGGGCAGTTTGCAGCAATGTGTCCTCGCTCTTGACACCTCCAGCACACAATAGTCTCAGTCTCTAGCTTCCTTGCCTGAGGGCCTGCAGGGGTGGGGGTGCGTGACAGAGTCATGTATTTCTCAGGGTCGGTGACCTTGCGGGATTTGGGGAGCACACGGGCTGGGGAAGAAACTTAACAAGTTCTGGGTGGCCTCATAACGTTCCACGAAACCGACCAGCTGGTTGGCATCAACAGGGTCCCCATGTCCCACCCACTGCTGTATGGCTGGGGGCAAGGCCCGCACAAACTTGTCCAGTACCACTCTTTCCACCATCTGCGCTGGGGACAACAGCTCTGGCTGTAACCATTTTTTTACAAGATGGACGAGATCATACATCTGAGACCGGACCGCTACAGTCTCTACTGTACTCTACTGCGATGGACTCTCTGGGCACGGAGATACACATTCACACCTAATCGAGTTAGAATCTCGGCTTTTACCTTTTGATAGTCCCGGGCGTCCTGCTCGCTCAGGTCGTAGTACGCTTTCTGGGGCTCTCCAATCAGATATGGCGCTACGACCTCCGACCATTGGTGTAGCGGCAGACTCTCTCGCTCTGCCACTCTCTCAAACCCCGCCAAGAAAGCTTCGACATCATCCCCTGCGGTCATCTTTTGGAGGGACGCACGGACCCTCTTTTTGATGTCCTGCTGTGGATCAGATGGTGCGCTTGACCTCAGGTCTGTTAACGTTTCATCAGGAGTTGGTTTTGCTGTTGAAGTCTCAGGGCCTACGTATGGCTGTGCTGCTGGGCCTGCAGCGCCTCAGCATACATCTGCTGTTGCTGCTTCTGCTGCAGGTTGGCTTCAATCAATGCCTTTACAACGTCCTCCATTGCTGAGCGCTGCTTTAGGGCTTGCTTCACCCAGGACATACAACTCGTCCTCTACAGCGATTAGTGTATGCCTTACTGCATTGCCCGCATTCTCCACCATATGTAGGGATCAGTCTCTATTGCAGCAGCAAGTAAGGCAGTGACACTCAGGCTCAGTCCAAACAAGTGTGTTTTATTGCACACAATGGCAAAATAACAGAAATAGTCCTTTCATCAGGATAACAGCGTCGGCGCTAAACCTGCTCCTCCTGGAGCTCGCCTAGGGGTCCTACCCCACCTTGGGGTCCGGAACACACTCCCTGTGCTCTCACAGGCTACTTTCCCACAGGCTGCACTCCTCTGCAGTCTGATCTCATCTCACAACACCTTGACAGCCGTCTCTTCTGGCCTAACCTTTCTCACCTGTCTTTCCCTCCCAGCTACTTCAAAAGCCTGGGGCGGGAGATGAGGAATGGAGGCCCGCCCAAAAACCTTCCCCCATTCCTCATAGATGAGGTCCCATAACAGGCTTTACCAACAGCCACTGTTCTCAGTAACGGTGGCCACACCTACCTCACCTATGCTCATGTAAGCATCTCCTGTCCCATACATGCAGTAGCTCACCATCCTTGGGGAAACATAGCTTCCCTCTACCACCATTCCCCTTGCTACCTCACAGCCGGTACAAGATTGGATGTTACATATAAATCCATCAATCAATGCAAGCATAAAGATTTGTGACAGTTGTAGAAAGCAACTTGCAAAAGAGAAAAATACTCTGCAGGCAGAACATTTTAAAGAACCTGTAACTTCCAACACAGAGGATTTAAAAAAAAAATAAAAAAAATTTGATATCAATTTGGTCCCAAGTTGAATCCCTGTACAAATATAACCAAGAACACACATGCATTTTTTCACAATTTTAAAACAGTATTTTTTCACAATTGCGCGTCAAAATTTTGAATTTGATTTCTCCAAAACAAAATATTAAGAAACAGTCTTGTGACATATCAAATGAAAGCCGGTACCATTCTGAGAAAAATGATGCCTCTCCCACCTCTATCTGGATTCTAGCCCGATATATGATAAAAAATGTAAAGCCATACCAGGCCAAAATTCGCACTTTCAAAACGTTAGAAGTCTGCAAAAAATTAACTGATGAATAAAAAAATTGTAAACTTTTAATTTGCAATTAACTAAGGTTGTACTTCATTAAAAAATAAATTAAAAAAATCTAAAGACATCAGGTAAAAAAAACATTCATATTTGGATCACTTGATATGGAATGACCCTTAACCAACTCTTGGCCCACAGCTATTGTATATGTAAAGCCAACTTTAAACTACAAAACTCCCTCATTGAACAACAGATTGTCCAGCATCCAGGGATCTCTTTATAAAAACATCAAATTTTAGATCATACCCACGACTTCATGTAGATTTTTATATGGGTTGAATAACGGTAGATGTTTTTATGAAGAGCTCCCTGAATGTTGGAAGGTTTTCAGTTTGCTGTTCCCCTGTCTCGGAGTTTCCATTCTTGAAAGGAACTCTGCCATCAAGAGTGGTTAGCTCATATTACAAGTTTTCTTTGCTTTGTTAAACTCCTTCTACTAGTGTCCTATTTGTAAAGTGCTGTGGGTAAAAGGTCTCCTCACTGTAAAACAATCGTTGACATATATAAACTTTAGAACAAGATTAATCAAAGTTTATTTTACATTTTAGCAACCTGCGACTCTGGCTTATAAGTGCTTTTATTTACCAAGACACGGTCGAAGGCCGATGGTGTTCCTCCTCTCTGCACATGTCCAAGAACAGTGACCCTGGTATCAAAGCCCAAACGTCTGACCACCAGCTGTTCACAAACAAAGGAATTACACCATAAAACAATACTTCATTTCCAACATCAATTACATCTCAAACTCTGCAAGCAAAAATTCTACAGATTAATGGGGCAAATAAGCTCATTATAACTTCGTATTAAAGAAGTTCTAGGTACACCTGATTATGAGACTCCTTGATGACAATTTGTCTCCAAAACAAGTGGTGTGAAATGTAAACGCAAAAGTACTGAAAAGAGAACAGCAACATTTCGACCCGTTACTATATGTGTGGGTTTTTGTCAAACTTCTTTACAAAGACCTACACATGTACTAAAAGATAATATGATTGCTGCTTCTGTATTTTCTATGGCAGATCAAAAGCAAGGTGCTGGATCTGAATGATGTTGCCTAATTTTCTGTGCAGGATGCCCAAGTGATTAAAGGGGAACTCCGGGGAGAGAATTTTTTTTTCATACGGTCCCTGCCTTCCTACATGATGAAGCTGCGCTGTCCACTACAGTTCTAGGATGTTTAGGTCACTTAAACAGGGTGCTCAAAGTAACTATGCAGTGGTTAACACTTGCCAGTAGGTAATGTAGAAATTTCCTATCCACTCCTGTTGTAGCCCACTTAACAAGGCTGCTACTGCAGCGCCACGCACGATTTTACACAGTCCTCACAACTGTTCTGCAATCTAACCGGACCAGTGGACAATTATACTCTGTATTAGCACTTATAACAACACCACACTGCACTGCATAGTTACTTTATGAACACTCTGTAGATCAATAAAATCATACCTGCTCCTCAGCACTCACCCCTCCCTCAGGGGACAATAGATCACAGAGTAGATTCAGCTTCAGGCTGCAGCTGAGAGCAGGGAGGTGTGGGTGTGGTCACCAGGGCTCCATGCTCATCCTACATTCCAGCCCCTTCAACCTTCTAGCTAGTATACAAACAGGGGGCGTAGCCGTCGGCCGCATGCTCTCACTACATGCCAGGCTCCATTCTATGCCATCTACACTCTGTATGCCTGCTGTATGTATCGCACGACTCTCTTGAGCTGAGTGACCATGTGCCTGTTTGTGCAGCTGTCACTTTCAGCTCAGCAAAGAAAGTACAGCGATACATAAAGTAGGTATATAGAGTGTGGGTGGCATGTAGTGAGAGCATGGGGCGGCCGGACACACACCCCTGCTGAATATGCTCTGTGATGTATTGTCCCATAAGGTAGGAGTGAGTGCCGAGAAGTGGGCACGATATTATTGATTTACCAGTGATCTATAGATCCTAGAACTGTAGTGGATAGTTCAGTTTCATCATCTAGGAGGGCAGGGTCAGGACGTAAAACAAAAAAAAAAAAACACTCTCCCTGGAGCTCCCCTTTAATATTTCAAAAGAGGGTTACACCGAGAAAAATGTGAATTTGTTTTTTTAAATAGGTGAATTGTTCACAATTGTAAAGGAAGAGAAAAAGTGTAAAAACACCTGCGGTCTAAGGGTATTGTTACACGTCGCAATATCGTTCCGATATTGCATACAATTTCATGGGAGCGCGCACGTTTTTGCCACTTGTCCAAGATCGCATAGGAGATGTCACACAGGGAGATATCGGCAGGCAACGCTACTAGGATGTTGTACGCAACTTTTGTGCGCTGGGTATGAGCAACGCAGGGACCGAGCATTAACATTGTAGTAAATAGGGGAATTTGCAAACAAGATCGTAGTTGCGCCGACACATAGCACGATCATGCCAGATCGCATATGCAACATTGCACGGTTGAAATGCTCGCACAAACTTCTTGCAATATCGTAGCTGCAATTTTTTCCGGTCGTATTGCCCTGTTACACCACACAACGCACCAACGATATCAACTGCAACGATCACACCACAAGACTTTTTGTCGATGTTGCATTGCGATATTGCGACGTGTAAAGGTACCCTAAGGCATTACAATTTGGCTGAGACAGAAAAACAATTTTGTGTATGTGAGAACACCACAACCGTCTGCAAAACAGGCTGGACTAAAAATTAGTCTATCAGCACAATATGACTGTTCATGCTGAGCACAGGTGCACAGTGCACATTTCCACTGGCCATGCAGTTTTCTGCACCTTCCCACCAATCAGGGGCGTAACGATCGTGGTCTTGACTGTGAACAGGCCCAGAGGTACAGCCTTAACTAGATAAGTGTCCGAGGACGGACATCCTGTTGAAATGCATTGGGGCAAAACTATGTAATTATTTTATTTATATAGCGCCAACATATTACGCAGCACTTTACAATTCAGAGGGGACATGTACAGACAATTTGAAACAATACATAGTAAAAAAAATACTTTCAAAATATGCCAGGATGGGGGACATTAATACATAATGAAGGGAGCAACTCATAAGTCTTTATAGGATTTAGAAAGCTACAAGGGCCCATACATCTGACCAACATGCAGAGAGTGGGAGGCGTGCGGGGCAAGGGGGACCCAAGCTCAAGTTTCACACCGGGCCCCATTGGACTCTAGTTAGTCCACTGCCACCTACAGTATTTGTTTTCCTGTCAGGCTCCAACACTCCTCTAACTCCGGTAAAAACAGAGTTGTCAGTCAAGGAAGACGGGGCTCGAGACAGATGCAAAAAACAAAGCTTGGCAAGGCCTAGAGTGCACTCATCATTTGCCCATTATTTGAACAGTTATTTTGAGCCAATAGACAGCCTTTAAAACTGAATAATCCTTTGTGTTTCTCATATTATAAGGTTAACCTCCGCTTCATATCTGAGCCCGGCAAGATGCTGCAGATACTGACATTTTCAGACTGACAGTCTTTTTTTGCATTATGCAAGTCCCCATTCCATTTTGAGATTTCCACAACTTCTTTTGCGGATGTGTATAGTGATTTGTTGACCAAATAGCAACATTCATGATGAAGAAGTGTATATTAATAAAAAAAAATATTATTATTACTAAGTTCACTATCTTTAACATACAATCTTAATTCAAGTTACTACGATCAATTTTAAAGCTACTAGACATTACCCAGAATATATACATTTAAGCAGACCATCAACATTTCTATTCTTTAAAGTTGTAAAGAGAAACTCATTAAACATACCTCTTTCACATAATTAGAAGTAATTGGTTCCCCTTTGCAAGTAATGGCTCCTTCAGCGATTATAATGATGTTTAATCTTGAACCTCGACTGCGAGACTGTGCAAAGAGAAAAAAAAAAAAAAAAAAAAAAAAAAGAAGATATCCAGATTTGTCTTTCCAATGACCAAATACAGTCATATGAAAAAGTTTGGGCACCCCTCTTAATCTTACTCTTTATTTTTTTTTTTTCTGTTTAAAATTGGTCTTTTGCAACACCTATTTCAGTGTGATATATGTAATAACTGATGGACACAGTAATATTTCAGGATTGAAATGGGGTTTATTGTACTAACCGAAAATGTGAAATATGTATTATTTCAAAAATTGACAGGTGCAAAAGTATGGGCACCTCAACAGAAAAGTGACATTAATATTTAGTAGATCACCTTTTGCAAAAATAACAGCCTCAAGTCGCTTCCTGTAGCTGTTAATGAGTTCCTGGATCCTGGATGAAGGTATTTTTGACCATTCCTCTTTACAATACAATTCCAGTTCAGTTAAGTTTGATGGTCGCCGAGCATGGACAGCCCGCTCCAAAATATCCCACAGATGTTCAATGATATTCAGGTCTGGGGACTGGGATGGCCATTCCAGAACATTGTAATTGTTCCTCTGCATGAATGCCTGAGTAGATTTGGAGCGGTGTTTTGGATCGTTGTCTTGCTGAAAGATCCATCCCCGACGTAACTTCAACTTTGACACTGATTCTTGATCATTATTCTCAAGAATCTGCTGATACTGAGTGGAATCCATGCGACCCTCAACTTTAATAAGATTCCCGGTGCCGTCATTGGCCACACAACCCCAAAGCATGATGGACCCTCCCCCAAATTTGACAGTGGGTAGCAAGTGTTTTTCTTGGAATGCTGTGTTTTTGTGGCGCCATGCATAACGCCTTGTTGTATGACCAAACAACTCAATCTATGTTTCATCAGTCCACAGGCCCTTTTTCCAAAATGAAACTGGCTTGTCCAAATGTGCTTTTGCATACCTCAGGCAACTGTTTGTGGCGTGCATGCAGAAATGGCTTCTTTCGCATCACTCACAGCTCCTCCTTGTGCAGTGTGCGCTGTATTGTTGACTGATGCACAGTGACACCACCTGCAGCAAGATGATGCTGCAGGTCTTTGGAGGTGGTCTGTGGATTGTTCTTAACTGTTCTCACCATTCTTCTTCTCTGCCTCTCTGATATTTTTGTTGGCCTGCCACTTCTGGCCTTTACAAGAACTGTCCCTGTGGTCTTCCATTTCCTTACTATGTTCCTCACAGTGGAAACTGACAGGTTAAATCTGTGAGACAACGTTTTGTATCCTTCCCCTGAACAACTATGTTGAACAATCTTTTTTTTTCAGATCATTTGAGAACTGTTTTGAGGAGCCCATGATGCCACTCTTCAGAGAAGATGCAACTAGGAGAAAACTTGCAAGTGGACACCTGAAATAGCTTTTCTCATGATTGGATACACCGGGCTATGAAGCACAAAGCTCAATGAGATTACCAAACCAATTTAGTGCTTCAGTAAGTCAGTAAAAAGTAGTTAGGAGTATTCAAATCATGAAAATCAGAAGGGTGCCCATACTTTGGCACCTGTCAAATTTTGAAATAATGCATATTTCACATTTTTGGTTAGTACAATAAACCTCATTTCAAACCTGAAATATTACTGTGTCCATCAGTTATTACATATATCACACTGAAATAGCTGTTGCAAAAAAACAATTTTAAACAAACAAAAAAGAGTAAGATTAAGAGAAGTGCCCAAACTTTTCCATATGACTATCTCTCACTCTAGGAAACAGCCCTCCATGGTGTAATGATGATGATAGTGCTCAATTTCAGAAAACACGTAGTGTACATATTTTGTTGTAAGCACTAAAACTAGTAATTGTTATCCTTTTTGATGTTCAGCCGTATTTGATTTGTGGCTAACTGCTGGCCAGCAAAGCTTTTGCTGATCCTAGACATTTACAATTTTGAAAACTGAGGATGGACAGGTCAAGTGGAGCACAAACCAGACTGTGGAGAAGTTGATCATTTTTTTGGGGGGAGGAGGGTAGGAGAGGAGGGTGGGGAGGCATAATTTGTCACGATTTTGCACTAAGTTTAGTCATCTGCATCTCTGACACAATTTTGAAATCGGGGCAGACACAGACAGTAAAGGCATCCTTTTATTCCAAAACTCATCATATTATTCTGACTATTAGAGACTATTTTTAATCAAGATAACATCTTGCTAAAAAAATGTGTGTCTTTTAATCCAGAGGTTCCCAACTCCAGTCCTCAAGGCACACCAACAGTGCAGGTTTTCAGGATTTCCTTAGTATTGCACAGGTGATAATTGAATCACCTGCACTGGGAATGATTCCAATTTCTAAGGAAATCCTGAAAACCGCACTGTTGGTGTGCCTTGAGGACTGGAGTTGGGAACCTCTGTTCTAATCTGCAGTCAGTAAGGTCAGTAGTACCAGACCTCCGGACTGCTTCATTAAATCCAAGGAGCACAGCACTTAAAAATGTTCTACCATATCCTTGAGATAACCAAGTGCTGCATAGCTAAAGGAGTTTTCCCACGAAGATAATTAAAATAAAACACAGCCTACATGGGAGCCATATGCACTTCAGAGCATTGTATGTATTTTCCTACCACATATCTAAATTTTTCTAGGACATCAGCCACCAGAAGATAACTGTCAGGTTCACTAGATGCATTTGCCTGTGTGCGGGGCCAAAGACCGGCATCACATGACTTCTTCCAGACTGTTTTGACTTCATTTCCCAGAGTTCCCTGCTCCTGTGCAAGCTCCCAAGTCTTACAGTGGTGTCAGAAACCCTCTTGTAACAGGCTGCAGAGAGTGTAAGCAGTGAAACAGTTACATAGTCTGTGCAGTTCTGGGGTGTCAGGCATATACAATGAATAATACAAATAGTGCCCCACTCCCTACTGGTGTTGTCACACAAATTAGTTAGTTAGGAAATGTGCAGGCAAGACTAATGTTCACATAATAATAATAATAATAATAATAAAAAATCTTTATATAGCGCCAACATCTTCCGCAGCGCTTTAAAATACAGCGATATACAAACAGTCAAAGGTAACAAATAATATACAATACAGTAAGTAAAGTAGAGAATAAATATGAAAACAATCCAATAAACTAACCAGAGAAACAATGTAGAAATTACAATAAAGCAGAGAAACAATGTAAAAAATAAAGTACAGTAATTAGAATATCAATATCAATAAATATAGAATCAGTATAAAACATACAATACAATAATTATAGCAAAAATAAAGGTGACCCTGCTCAAAAGAACTTGTACAGGGGCTTGTTACAGTGATGCTCAAGGCATCTTGAGGAAGTGGGGGATAGAAATAAAGTTAAATGAATGGTCACCAGACAATCTATGAAGAGCTTTTGTGTTTGGTAGAGTTTGAAGAAGAGTTATAACCTGAGAGATAGTGAATGTGCTATATACAATACAGAGGACTTCTATTAGGGAGCATGCCTTAAAAAAAATGTGTTTTTAGGAAGCGTCTAAAGCTATGCAAGTTGTGGATAGTCCTGATTTCTTGGGGTATAGAACTCCAGAGAATTGGTGCAGCTCGGGAGAAGTCTTGGAGCCAGGAGTGGGAGGATTGGAATAGTGCAGATGTTAGTTGAAGGTCATTTGTAGAATGTAGGGAGTGGGTAGGGTGATAGAGAGATGAGGGAGAGAGTAGTAGGAGGTGCTGCACTGTGAAGAGCTTTGTGTGTGAGAACAAGCAGTTTGAAATGGATCCTGTATGTATGGGTAGCCAGTGCAATGACTGGCACAGAGCGAAGGCATCTGAGTAACGATTGGCAAGGTTGGTGATCCTGGCTGCTGCATTAAGGATGGACTGGAGAGGGGAAAGTTTAGAGAGGGGGAGGCCGCTTAATAAAGAATTGCAGTAGTCGAGGTGGGAATGGATCAGGGCCACGCTGAGAGTTTTTGTTGTTTCCTTGGTGAGAAAGGGGCAGACTCTAGAAATGTTCTTCAGGTGTAAGCGACAAGAGCGGACGAGAGATTGTATAGAGGAGGTGAGAGATCAGTGTCAAACAACACCCATACAGCGAGCCTGCTGCCTAGGCATTATCGTGGTGCCGCACACCGAGAGGGAGATGTCAGATTTAGGGAGGTTAGAGGAGGGTGGGAGCACAAGTTGTTCAGTTTTGGAAAGGTTGAGTTTCAAATAGAGAGCAGGTTGATGTTGGAAACTGCAGCTAGACAGTCATTGGTGTTGTGTAATACAGCAGGGGTAAGTTCAGGGGCTGAAGTGTATATTTGTTTGTCATCAGCATAGAGATGGTACTGGAAGCCAAATCTGCTGATGGTGTGTCCAATCGGGGCTGTGTAAAGAAGAGGGCCAAGGACTGAACCCTGAAGGACCCCAATAGTGAGAGGAAAAGGGGAGTAAGTGAAGCTAGCAAATGATACACTGAAAAAAAACTAACAGTCAGAAAGATAGGAAGAGAAAACCAGGAGAGAGCGGTGTCCTTTATACCGATGAAGTGTAGCATAGCAAGTAGGAGATTGTGGTCAACAGTGTCAAAAGCTGCAGAGAGGTCAAGAAGAACAAGCAGAGAGTGGTCACCATTACGTTTTGTCACCAGAAGGTCATTGGTCACTTTGATGAGGGCAGTTTCTGTAGAATGTAGGGGGCGGAAAGCAGACTGTAGTGGATCTAGAAGAGCGTGAGTGAAGAGGTAATGGCTGAGACGGGTGTAAACAGGCACTCCAAGAGTTTAGAGATGAAGGGGAGGTTGGAGACTGGTCTTTAGTTATTTGTGCAGGATGGGTTAAGAGACGTTTTCATTAATAATGGAGTAATGATATAATGTTTGAAGGAGGAGGGGAAGATGCCAGAAGAGAGGGAGAGATTGAAGATTTTGGTTAGGTGAGTGGTAACCACCGGAGAGAGGGACTGGAGTAGGTGTGAGGGGATGAGGTCAGCAGTGCATGTGGTGGGACGAGAGGAAGAGAGGAGCTTGGAGACTTCTTCTGTGACTGGGTCCATTGTGGAGAGTGAGCCGGAGGAAATTTGGGGAGAGGTAGGGGTGACAGCGATTTGAGGTTGTGAGTTTATTTCCTGACAGATGTTTTCTATTTTCTATTTGAAGTAAGAAGCCATATTATCAGCACAGAGTTCAGTGATAGGGGCCTGCACTTTAGGACTGAGGAGAGAGTGAAAGGTGTCAGAGTTTTTTTGGATTGTTGGATGGTAAGTAGACCAGGGTGGTGAAGTAGGTATGTTTGGCCAGGTGAAGGGCAGAGTTGTAGGTTTTTGGCATGAATTTATAATGGATAAAGTTTTCTGGTGAGCGTGTTTTCCTCCATAGGCATTCAGCACTTCTAGAGCATCGCTGGAGGAATCGAGTTTGTGATGTGAGCCAGGGCTGTTTTACTCTATGTTTGGAGGTTCTCTAAGGGTGAGGGGCGCTACTTGGTCCAGGGTGCTTCCGAGTGTCATTGTAGTGATTCACACCAGATCAGGACAGGAGAAGGAGGAGATTGGGGACTGTAATGAGTGTAGAAAGTCTGAGTGTATGAGGGTTAATGGCCTGCAGATTTCTGGATGTGTGATAGGTAGAAGTGTGCTGGGGTGGGTGAGGGTTGATGAGCGTGAAGGAGAGAATATTGTCAGAGAGAGGAAGAGGTGAATGCACCCCCCATAGTATTCCACATAGTATATTGTACCCCATATTCTCCCATATATTATGCACCCCCACAGTCCTCCATATAGTATAACGCACCCCCATAGTCCTCTATATAGTATAATGCATCCCCCATAGCCTTCCTTATAGTAAAATGCACCCCATAGTCTTCCATATAGTATAATGGGCACCCATTGTCCTCCTATATTATATTGCACATTACATATTTCCCATCAGTGTACTCACTAATTTAAAACAACTCTCTTCTCGCTGCTCCAGTCTCCACAGCATCAGCATGGGCTGATAAATGGCAAATGAGCTTTAATGGGGATAAATGTAAAGTCATGCACTTGGGCAGAGGAAATAAAATGTCTAATTATGTGCTTAATTGTAAAACACTGGGAAAAACTGTCACTGAAAAAGACCTGGGTGTATGGGTAGATGATAAACTCACATTTAGTGCCCAGTGTCAGTCAGCTGCTGCAAAGGCAAATAAAATAATGGGATGCATTAAAAATGAGGAGAACATAATTTTACCTCTATACAAGTCACTAGTGCGACCGCACTTATAATACTGTGTACAATTCTGGTCTCCGGTGTATGAGAAAGACATAGCTGAACTAGAGCGGGTCCAAGAGAAGAGGACCAAGGTAATTAGAGCAGAGGTTCCCAACTCCAGGCCTCAAGGCACACCAACAGTGCATGTTTTCAGGATCTCCTTAGTATTGCACAGGGGTTGGAATCATTACCTGTGCATTTGATCACAATAACACCTGTGCAATACTAAGGAAATCCTGAAAACCTGCACTGTTGGTGTGCCTTGAGGCCTGGAGTTGGGAACCTCTGAATTAGAGAACTGAGGGGCATGCAATACCAAGAGAAGTTATTAAACTTGGGTT
The DNA here is from genome assembly GCA_033576535.1 of Allobates femoralis. Lineage (NCBI taxonomy): Eukaryota > Metazoa > Chordata > Amphibia > Anura > Aromobatidae > Allobates > Allobates femoralis. The sequence continues at coordinate 136,623,806 of JARQOC010000011.1, forward strand.
TATTTAGTTTGGAAAAACGAAACGCCCTCTCCCCTGTTGACATCGCACATTTATTGTTGAATCTGTTGAAAAACTCATTCATTTCATTAGCCATGATCAGCCCCCCACCCCCCTGATCTGACCTTGCCTTAAACCCAGTCAATAGCTTCATTCCAGCCCACACTTCTCTGGAGTTGTTGTGTGACAATTTATTTTCCAATTTAATTCTGAATGCTTCACGGGCAATCTTAATTTTCCCCTTTAGGTTCATTTCCTCCTTGTCCTTCCTTTTAAAAGCTTTTTTTTTCCTGTTTAGTAGATGTTTCAATTCTTTTGTAATGTATAATGTAATGTATAATGTATAAATATATGAGGGGACAGTACAGTGACCTTTTTAATGATCTTTTTACTCTTAGGCCTGAGACTGGGACAAGGGGGCATCCTCTACGTCTGGAGGAAAGAAGGTTTAATCATAATCACAGACGTGGATTCTTTACTGTAAGAGCAGTGCGACTATGGAACTCTCTGCCACATGATGTTGTAATGAGTGACTCACTACTAACATTTAAGAAGGGCCTGGATGCCTTTCTTGAAAACTATATTATTACCAGTTATATGTACTAGATTCTTTGATAGGGCTTTGATCCAGGGAACTAGTCTGATTATGTATGTGAAGTCAGGAAGGAATTTTTTTCCCCAATGTGCAGCTTAGTGTTGCCACATGGTTTTTATTTTGCCTTCCTCTGGATCAACATTTTAGGCTATGGGTTGAACTGGATGGACTTAAGGGTACCTTTACACGCGGCAACTTTTCTAGGAATTTCATTGGCAACTTACTGGTTGCAGTGAAATCATGGACACATTGTTCTATCTTGTTGCTGTGTACAAATGGAACAATGTCTCCATGATTTCACTGCAACCAGTAAGTTGCCAGTGAAATTCCTAGAAAAGTTGCTGCGTGTAAAGGTACCTTAAGGTCTTCCTTCAACCTTAAATACTATGTTATCTGCTCTGCACCTCTCAGTACAGCGGCGCTCAGTGATAACATCATCGTGCCCCGCCGTGCTGAGCTGCAGAAGGCAGACAGCGTCGCCAGGACTTGGGAAAAGAATGCTGCCAGCAGAGGCAGCAGGGACTATAGGAGTGGGAGTGGCATCAGTGGGTGGCCACCACTGGTACACACACTTCATACGCACATGGCTCTGCATGCCCCATACAGACATGGCTCCGCTCCGTACACCTCGCACACACGCGGCTCCGCTCCGCTACTTGGTCCAGGGTGCTTCTGAGTGTCATTGTAGTGATTCACAGCCAGATCAGGACAGGAGAAGGAGGAGATTGGGGACTGTAATGAGTGTAGAAAGTCTGAGTGTGTGAGGGTTAATGGCCTGTAGATTTCTGGATGTGTGATAGGTAGGAGTGTGCTGGGGTGGGCGAGGGTTTATGAGTGTGAAGGAGAGAATATTGTCAGAGAGAGGAAGAGGTGAATGCACCCCCCATAGTATTCCACATAGTATATTGTACCCCATATTCCTCCATATATTATGCACCCCCACAGTCCTCCATATAGTATAATGCACCCCCATAGTCCTCTATATAGTATAATACATCACCCATAGCCTTCCATATAGTATAATGGGCACCCATTGTCCTCCTATATTATATTGCACATTACATATTTCCCATCAGTGTACTCACTTATTTAAAACAACTCTCTTCTCGCTGCTCCAGTCTCCTCAGCATCAGCATGGGCTGATAAATGGCAAATGAGCTTTAACCCCTTCAGGACACAGCCTATTTTGACCCTAAAGACCTTGGCCTTTTTTGCAATTCTGACCAGTGTCCCTTTATGAGGTTATAACTCGGGAACGCTTCAACCGATCCTAGCGATTCTGAGATTGTTTTTTCGTGACATATTGGGCTTCATGCTAGTATTAAATTTAAAGCGAACCTGTCACCCCCTCCTGGCATCTAAAGATAACATAGCTACCTTCTGCAGCACTAAGGCTGCATTCTAACAAGGTGTCTATAGCATTTATGCTCCCTTGATTCACTGAAATAAAGACTTATATAAAATCTGTTTCAAACCAGACCCAAGACCGGGAGGCGGGTTTTCAAGTGTCTGTCTCCCTCCTCTGTGGTGTTAGTCATCCCTCTCTGCTCTCTGTGTGCCGCCTCCAGGGCCATCTCCCTGCATTACAGAGCTTTGTCAGCTCTGCTACAACATAGAGCTGCTGTTATAGGAGACCCCACAGTAGTAAATCTTGCAGGAGGATCGTGAGCAAAGCACTGCCTGCTACGTAGCAGCCTTGAGCTGAGCTGTCAGCAGTGCAGCAGAGTTGAGTTTGTGCTTTAGATCAGGGGCTGAGGATGGAGCAATGCTGCTGGGTACAAGAAACTGAAAGTGAAACCTGCTCAGCTCAAGGGCTGCTACTTAGCAGGCAGTGCTTTGTCTGCTCATCCTCCTGCTAGATTTACTACTGTGGGGTCTCCTATACCAGCAGCTCTATGTTGTAGCAGAGCTGACAAAGCTCTGTAATGCAGGGAGATGGCCCTGGAGGCGGTGCACAGAGAGCAGAGAGGGATGACTGACACCACAGAGGAGGGAGACAGACACTTGAAAACCCGCCTCCCGGTCTTGGATCAGGTTTGAAACAGATTTTATATAAGTCTTTATTTCAGTGAATCAAGGGAGCATAAATGCTATAGACACCTTCTCAGACGGCAGCCTTAGTGCTGCAGAAGGTGGCTATGTTATCTTTAGATGCCTGGAGGGGGTGACAGGTTCGCTTTAAGTCGATAATTTTTACGTTTATTTGTGAAAAAAATAAAAAATATGGCAAAAATTTTAAAAATGTCACAATTTTCACATTTTTAATTTTTTTTTCTGATAATCAAGAGAGATATGTGACAGAAAAAAGTTATTAAATAATATTTTCCACATGTCTACTTAACATCAGCACAATTTTGGAAGAAAAAAAAAATTTTTGTTAGTACGTTATAAGGGTTCAAAGTTCATGAGCAATTTTTCATTTTGAACCAACATTTACAAAACTATTTTTTTTAGTGACCACATCACATTTGAAGTCCTTTTGAGGGGTGTACATGACAGAAAACACCCAAAAGTGACACCATTCCAAAAACTGCACCCCTCAAGCTACTCAAAACTACATTCAAGAAGATTATTAACCCTTCAGGTGCTTCACAGGAACTAAGGCAAAGTGGAAACAAAAAATTGATATTTTAATTTTTTTTATCAAAAATGTTCTTTTAGCCTCAATTCTTTCATTTTCACATGGGCAACAAGATAAAATGGATCTCAAAATGTGTTGTGCAAATTCTCCCGAGTACATCGATACCTCATATGTGATCATAAACCACTGTTTGGGCGCACGGCAGGGCTCAGAAGTGAAGGAGCGCAATTTGAATTTGGGAGCTAATTTTACATTCAAAAAGTGAAATTGCGCTCCTTCCCTTCTGACCCCTGCCTTGCGCCCAAACAGTGGTTTATGACCACATATGAGGTATCGGTGTACTCAGGAGAAATTGCCCAACAAATTTTAGGATGAATTTTATGCTGTTGCCATGTGAAAACGAAAAAATTTAGGCTAAAAGAAAATTTTTGTGAAAAAAAAAAGTACTATTTCATTTTCACAGATCAACTTGTAAAGCACCTGTGGGTTCAATATGCTCACTACCCATCTAGATATGTTCCCTGGGGGGTCTAGTTTCCAAAATGGGGTCACTTGTGGGGGAGCTCCAATGTGGAGACGCACAGGGGCTCTCCAAATGCGAAATGGTGTCCGCTAACAATTTGAATGCAAAGTGAGCTCAAATTGTTAGCGGACACCATGTTGCGTTTGGAGAGCCCCTGTGCGTCTCCACATAGGAGCTACTCCACAAGTGACCCCATTTTGGAAACTAGACCCTCAAGGGAACGTATCTAGATGCATAGTGAGCACTTTCAACCCCCAGGTGCTTCACAAATTAATCTGTAAAAATGAAAAAGTACTTTTTTTCCGCAAAAATCTTTTTTTTTCATTAATTTGTAAGCACCTGGGGTTCAATATGCTCACTACCCATCTAGATATGTTCCCTGGGGGGTCTAGTTTCCAAAATGGGGTCACTTGTGGGGGAGCTCCAATGTGGAGACGCACAGGGGCTCTCCAAACGCGACATGGTGTCCGCTCACAATTTGAATAAAAATCAGCTCAAATTGTTAGCTGTCACCATGTTGCGTTTGGTGAGCCCCTGTGTGCCTAAACATTGGGGCTCCCCCACAAGTGACCCCATTTTGGAAACTAGACCCCCCAGGGAACGTATCTAGATGCATAGTGAGCACTTTGAACCCCCAGGTGCTTCACAAATTCATCCGTAAAAATGACAAAATAATTTTTTTGTGGAAAAAAAAAGTACTTTTTTATTTTTATGGATCAATTTGTGAACCACTTGGGGGTTCAAGTGCTCACTATGCATCTAGATACGTTCCTTGGGGGGTGTAGTTTCCAAAATGGGGTCACTTGTGAGGGAACTTCAAGGTTTAGGCACACAGAAGCTTTCCATACGCGACATAGTGTCAGCTAATAATTGGAGCTAATTTTCCATTCAACTTGTTAGCGGACACCATGTCACATATGGAGTGCTCCTGTGTGCCACCAGCACAAGGGCAACTGGAAGAGTTAGGGTACAGCACCAGAAAATGGCACCTCTAATGTGCTATTTTCTGGGGTGGCTTTGGGTTGCAATTTGCAGCGTGGGGGGGCCACAACATTTGGGTCTCTCCACGATGAGGATTGCAGCCCTCCAACTGCCAAGTTGTACCTGGCTGGCATCCAAAAATAAGGCAAAGCTCCTTGTCATTTTATTGGTAGAAGTAAAAAAAAAAAAAAAATGATGTGGGGCTTCACCATATTTTTGGTCCAGCCAGGTACAACTTGGCAGCTACGGACTGCCAGCAACCCCCAGCTGCCTCGTTGTACCTGGCTGGTAACCAAAAATACAGCAAGCCCTTTTTTTTTTCTTTCTAGAACTAATTCTAGAAAAAAAATGACACAGGGCTCCGCCATATTTTTGGTCCAGCCAGGAACAACTAGGCAGCTGGGGGCTGGATTCCACAGCATGGAGAGGCCCAAGCGTTCTGGGGCCCCCATGCTGCGAATTGCAGCCCGCAGAAGCCTCAAAATGGCGCATTCATTGAAGCGCCATTTTCTGGCGCTGTACCCAGACTCTTCCAGTTGCCCTGGTGCCGGTGGCAAACTGGGTAATAAAGGGGTTAATGCCAGCTTGTTATTGGCAGCTGGCACTAAGCCCGAGATTCATAACATAGGGCCAATGTTAGACCCGCCATTAGGAATCTCTGGTAAATAGTCAGAAAATACACACAGAGAAAAATCTTTTTATTTGAAAAAAAAACAAACAAAATTTGGACTCCATCTTTATTATAAATATCCGACGTAGTCCACAACGAAGGTCCCACGGCACTCGACCACCTCCGACGTAGTCCACAACGAAGGTCCCACGACGCTCGATCGCCTCTGCTCAATCCAGAGATTGCAGCAAGGGATCAAGTGTCCTCTTCCTACAGCCTCTGGGGTCAGAGTTATGGTGCACTGTATGACAATGATCTGTCATACAGTGCACCATGACTATGATCCCAGAGACTACAACAAGAGGATACTTGATCCCTTGTTGCACCCATCCATTCACCTATGCACCCATCATCCATGCACACACACATCCACGCCCGCTCGCTGACATCCACGCACGCAGTCATCCACGCATGCAGACAGCCAGGCACGCAGACAGCCACGCACGCAGACAGCCACGCACGCAGTCATCCACGCACGCAGACAGCCACGCACGCAGTCATCCACGCACGCAGATATCCACGCAGACAGCCACGCACGCAGTCATCCACGCACGCAGACATCCACGCACGCAGACATCCACGCACGCAGTCATCCACGCACGCAGTCATCCACGCACGCAGACATCCACGCACGCAGTCATCCACGCACATAGACATCCACGCACACAGACATCCACGCACGCAGACATCCATTCATTCATTGATACATACAAACATACATGCACACTACATATACACATACATACATACTACATACATACTACATACATACTACATACATACATACATTCATTCATACATGCACACATACTACATACATACATTCATTCAATCATTCATTCATTCATACATATACACACATACTACATACTTACCTGATCCAGGAGGAGGAGCCCGGAAGAGGAGGAGCCCACACCGGAGCTGGACGGCTGCTGCACCGGCGGACCCGCCGGTAGGTGAGAGAGGGATGGGGTGGGGGGGGATACAGGGCATGGGGTGTTCGCTTCATCAGCCCCCTCCGTGATCGCACAGCGTAGGACAGCGATCAGGGGGTCAGGAGAGCCATCGGGGGGCCCTGGAGTAAGGGGGGCTAGGAGGAAGACGGCACATGCCATCCCGCCCCTCCAGATCTGATTGGAGAGCTCCAATCAGATCTGGAGGGGATTACTCGCACTGATTGGCAATCTGAATTTCAACTGCCAATCAGAGGGGCCCTGGGCATGGGGGGGGGGGTTAATCCACCCCCCGTGGGGTGAACTACAGGTTGTCACTGTGCATTAGCTACAGTGACTCCTGAGTCACCCCCCTCACACGGGCCGCAGGAGCCCGATCATTTCATGCCCCACCCCTTGGGCCATGGGTCAGGAACGAACTGTTTTCCATGGCCCAAACGGTGGGCCAAGGGTCAGGAAGGGGTTAATGGGGATAAATGTAAAGTCATGCACTTGGTCAGAGGAAATAAAATGTCTAATTATGTGCTTAATTGTAAAACACTGGGAAAAACTGTCACTGAAAAAGACCTGGGTGTATGGGTAGATGATAAACTCACATTTAGTGCCCAGTGTAAGGCAGCTGCTGCAAAGGCAAATAAAATAATGGGATGCATTAAAAATGAGGAGAACATAATTTTACCTCTATACAAGTCACTAATGCGACCGCACTTATAATACTGTGTACAATTCGGGTCTCCGGTGTATAAGAAAGACATAGCTGAACTACAGCGGGTCCAGAGAAGAGCGACCAAGGTAATTAGAGGACTGAGGGGTATGCAATACCAAGAGAGGTTATTAAACTTGGGTTTATTTAGTTTGGAAAAACAAAGGCTTAGTGGTGATCTTATAATAATGTATAAATATATGAGCGGACAGTACAGAGACCTTTTTAATGATCTTTTTACTCTTAGGCCTAAGACGGGGACAAGGGGTATCCACTACGTCTGGAGAAAGGAAGGTTTAATCATAATTACAGACGTGGATTCTTTACTGTAAGAGCAGTGAGACTATGGAACTCTCTGCCACATGATGTTGTAATGAGTGAGTCACTACTAACATTTAAGAAGGGCCTGGATGCCTTTCTTGAAAACTATAATATTACCAGTTATACATACTAGATTCTTTGATAGGGCGTTGATCCAGGAAACTAGTCTGATTGCCGTATGTGGAGTCAGGAAGGAATTTTTTTCCCCAATGTGGAGCTTAGTCTTGCCACATGGTTTTTATTTTGCCTTCCTGTGGATCAACATTTTAGGCTTTAGGCGTCTAAAGGTACCTTAAGGTCTTCCTTCAATCTTAAATACTATGTTATCTGCTCTGCACCTCTCAGTACAGTGGTGCTCAGTGATGACATCATCGTGCCCCGCCATGCTGAGCTGCAGAAGGCAGACAGCGTCGCCGGGACTAAGGAAAAGAGGCGGCAGGGACAATAGGAGTGGGAGTGGCATCAGTGGGTGGCCACCACTGGTACACACACCTCGTACACACATGGCTCTGCATGCCCCATACATACATGGCTCCGCTCACTTCATACACACGCGGCTCCGCTCCGTACACACACGGCTCCGCTCCGTTCATCTAGTGTCACATCGCCATTGGACTCGGTGGCTGGTGTTCCTGCCTCGGCCGCAGGGAGGAGCCGGATTCCTTCGGCTGGTGGCGCCGGTGATAGGAGGGCCTTGTCCTCATATGGAACCGCTCCCGCGACGTCTGCCTCTGTCGCTGAGCGCCGCTGTGTTTCCCCTCTGGGTGGTGTTGGTCGCAGAGGAAAGGGCCCTGCAGAGGTGTCCGTTAGGCGCAGCCTGCGTTCTTCTGTCAGAGGAGGCGTGGGTGGAGCCAGTCATGCATCTCCATCTGGCCTGGATCTAGGGGCGGTCCGGATGAGGTCATCAGGTTGTGAGCTCCAGCCTATGGGAGGTAGCCGTGCCCTTCAAGTACATTGGAGCCTGGCTTGCAGGCCGCCAGATATAGTTTTGGTTCCCCAGTGATAGTGTGTGTTTAGTTTCGTGTCTGACCTTGCCTGGATTTCTGACTCTGCCTCTGCCTATTGATTTTGTACCTCAGCTGCCCTCTTGGTTTTGCCCTTGACCTTTGCCTGGATTTTTGACTCTGTACCGCCTGACGATTTTGTACCTTCGCTGCCCTCTCGGTTTTGACTCGGACATCTGACTTCGTTTTTCGGGTCTTGATTTTCCCTGGCGACCTCCCGGCTCTGTTGCTCATATAGGCAGCTACCCCCTGGGCTCCGCTATAATTCCAGATCCCTGTATAGGGGTTAAGGGTCTCGGGGTTTCTCGGGGTGCTGCCTACCAGCAGCTCGGCCTCACAGCGGATGGTCGTCACATCTAGTACATACACGGCTCCGCTCCGTACAGCTGGTATACTCTCGGCTCTGCTACATCCATACTCAATCCCTCCCGACCGCAAACAAACTTCACTTCATCCAGGACTGAGGAGCTGATCATGTGACCCCCATGACTCCTCCCCTCCATTGACATCATCACAGGTCTTTCAGCACAGAGCATGTGCGGCTCTGTGGAGAAGAAAGCTCACACTGCGGGGGGCTGATGTCCCACCAGGCACCCCCTGCATATGCCACTGACCTGGTTGCAACAGCGGCGGCCAGGACTGTAGGAGCGGGAGCGGCATCTGCAGGGGGCTGCGCTACAACCTGGCGACCCTGTGGATGCGGTCTATTAGCAGGGGTTGCCGCCTGAAGCAGACACCATGTCGCCTCATGAATGCTGCGGGCCCTGCCTCTCGCCAGCACCCCTCAATCCTCCCTGCCCCTTCTCCCTCAGGGAATAATGTTGAGTGCTCCCATCCTTGTAAAGGTCTGTGATTATTATTATTATTATTATTTATTTATATAGCGCCATAATATTCCATGGCGCTTTACATGTTAAGAGGGCAGACTAGGACAAGTAACATAGTAACAATACAAGTAACAATGGCTGTGGACAATTCTAACGGACAGATACAATAGGGGAGAAGATCCTGTCCACGAGGGCTCACAGACTATGAGGGGCGGGTGAGGATACAGTAGGAGGGGGAGGTGTCGGTCGTGAAGCGGTGCGGTGGACTGGGTCTCATTGCAGGTTGTAGGCTTGGCGAAAGAGGTGGGTTTTCAGGCCTCTTTTGAAGGTTCCCAGGGTAGGGGGAATGCCTGAATTGGTGGGGCAGTGAATTCCAGAGTATGGGTGATGCACGGGAGAAGTCCTGTATGCGTTTGTGCGAAGAGGAAATGAAGGGGGAGTAGAGGAGGAGTTCTTGGGAGGATCGCAGGTTGCGTGAGGGTAGGTATCGGAAGACCATGTCAGAGATGTATGGAGGGGACAGGTTGTGGATGGCTTTGTATGTCATGGTTAGTGTTTTAAACCGCGATCTCTGGGAAGCAGGTAGCCAGTGAAGGGCTTGGCAGAGGGGGGAGAAAGGGGAGTAGCGGGGAGATAGATGGATTAGGTGGGCAGCGGAGTTCAGGATAGATTGGATAGGTGAAACGGAGGTAGCGGGGAGGCCGGTGAGCAGGAGGTTGAAGTAGTCAAGGCGGGAGATGATGAGAGCGTGAATAAGAGTTTTAGCGGTGTCGTGGTCAAGGAAAGTGCGGATCCGAGAGCTGTTTTTGAGCTGGAGTCAGCAGGAGGTGGCGAGGGCTTGGATGTGGGGCTTGAAGGAGAGGGAAGAATCAAGGATAACCCCGAGGCACTTGGCGTGGGGGACTGGGGAGAGAGAGCAGTCATTGATGACAATGGATAGGTCGGGTAGTGAGGGTGAGCGGCTTGGGGGGAAGACTATGAATTCGGTTTTGTCCATGTTCAGCTTAAAGAAGCAAGCAGAGAAGGAGGAGGAGATGGCGGACAGGCACTGCGGAATTTTGGATAGTAGGGAGGTGATGTCAGGTCCAGATAGGTAGATGTGGGTGTCGTCGGCGTAGAGGTGGCACTTAAGTCCATGGGATTCAATGAGTTTCCCTAGGCCGAGAGTGTAGATTGAGAAGAGTAATGGTCCTAGCACTGAGCCCTGGGGGACCCCGAAAGATAGGGGGTAAGCCGAGGAGGATGTGTGGGAGTGGGTGACGCTGAAGGTCCAGTCCGTTAAGTATGAGGAGATCTAGGAAAAGGCAAGGTCCGTGATGCCAAGAGATTCCAGGATCTGAAGTAGAAGGGAGTGGTCAACAGTGTCGAAGGCGGCAGACAGGTCAAGGAGGAGGAGGACAGAGTAAGAGGCGCTTGCTTTTGGCAGTCAGTAGGTCATTGGTGACTTTGGTCAGTGCTCTTTCCGTGGAGTGGAGTGGTCTGAAGCCAGATTGCAGGTGGTCGAAGAGGGAGCAGGTGGAGAGGTGAGAAGACAGCTCGGAGTGGACATGCTGTTCAAGTAGTTTAGAGGCGAAGGGGAGGAGAGATATAGGGCGGTAGTTGGAGACAGCCGTGGGGTCAAGGGAGGGTTTTTTGAGGATGGGTGTGATCAAGGCATGTTTGAAGGCTGAAAGGAATGTGGCAGTGGTGAGTGATAGGTTGAAAAGAAGAGTCAGGGCTGGGATGATAACAGAGGAGAGGTTGGGAACGAGGTGGGATCAGAGCGGGTCGTGGGCGCTGGTGGTGAGGTGTGATTTTGACAGGAGGGAGGAGAGCTGGTCTTCAGTTATGGGGGTGAAGCAGTTGATGGAAGGAGAGGGCAGTATAGGCGAGGGGGGAGGCTGTGGGGACAGTGGATCAAAGCTGCCTCTGATTCTGTCAATCTTTTCTTTGAAGTAGGAGGCAAAGTCTTCAGCAGAGATAAGGGGAGATGGGGGGAGGGGGAGCGGGCGGGCAAAGTAGGGAATTGAAGGTTTTGAAAAGTTGTGGATTGTGGGCCAAGGAGGTTATTAGGGATGAGAAGGTTTGTTTGGCGGTAGCAAGAGCATTCTTGTAGGCGATGAGGGACTGTTTGAACAGTGCAAAGTGCTCAGCGGAATGTGATTTTTTCCATCGCCTCTCGGCCACCCTGGATGCTCGTCTCAGGTCTTTAGTAAGGGCGGTGTGCCAGGGTTGCCTGTTAGTGCGTGGAGCGTGGTGTGTGAGGGGTGCGGCTAGGTCGAGGGCCTTGGTTAGCGTGCTGTTGTAGAGGGTGGTGGCAGTGTCTGTGTCGCATATGGATGTTATGTTGGTGAGAGGGATTCAGAGAGTGAGTGTAGATCAATGTGTTTTAGGTTTCTGCTGGGGTGATCGAGTTTGAGGAGAGGAGTGGCATGGTAGGGGAGGAGAAGGTCAGTAGATTGAGGTCAGAGATGGGGACGGATGAGTTTGTGAGGTTAGTAAGGGAGCAAAGACGGGTAAAGGTGAGGTCCAGCGTGTGGCCACCTTCGTGGGTGGTGGAGGAGGACCATTGAGAGAGCCCGAAGGAGGAGGTCAAGGAAAGAAGTTGAGAGGCGAATGGGTGGGCGGTGTCGATGGAGATATTGAAGTCACCCATAATGATGGTGGGGATATCAGCAGAGAGGAAGTAAAGTAGCCAGGTGGTAAAGTGGTCGAGGAAGGTGGGGATGGATCCAGGGGGGCGGTAGATGACGGCCAGCTGGAGGTTACAGGGGGAGAAGATGCGGACAGAGTGGGCTTCGAAAGAGGGAAGAGTAGCAGAGGGGTAGTGGAGTAGGGGCGAAGGAGGAGGGGTGAGGGGTGTGGGAAAGACTGATTCTGCTCCTCTCATGGCTTCACTACAGTGCTGGGGCTCCAGGCTCTGCAGGTTTATCTTTCCATCCTACTAGTATCTGATACAACAGTGGAAATATAAAGCTGTCTGCAAGCATCTACAGTACCGTATTGTGGGGTGCAGGAGTCTGACAGGAGACTCGTCCTGCCAAACAGCACAGCAGTGAAAATTCACACCTTTTATCCGATTAGCTGATAGCTTGCCTGCTCCTGCCACAGAGCGCCCAGGGTGTCAGGAGAGCTGCTCACATGATGAAAGGGAAGGAATGGAGACGGGAATATACAATAGCTCTATGCTCCACAGCTAATGAGGAGCCGGCCATGATTGTAGGCTGTGCTCAGAAAGATTCAATTTGTGACCATTACTAGGAGGCACAGACAGGTCGGACACACTTGTTGTCACATGACGAAAGCTCTGCACAACATACATATGATGATTTAAAAAAAAAAAATGTATCGTTTGTCATCAAATACTCCAAATTAAGAAAAGTTAGGTTTTGACATTTATAAGCATATAAAAGGATATTGTATTTGTGGGAAAACCCCTTTAACTCTTGATCCGTGTAATTAATGCTGAGCAGGAGACTGAGCTGAGATTGCTAGGATTGTTAGGGGACAGGATCTTTGGTGCACAAGCTTAAAAATAAAACTGTCACATCTAAATAAGGTGATTTACGCTCATCAGGAGAGTCTCAGGCTACATTCATACGCTGCGTATTTGTTGTGTCTTTTTACGCGATTGTTTCCCCAAAAGTGCATCTGCGTTTCCTAGCAGAGTGAATGGACATTCACTTTTTGCCATTCAGACGCCGCGTAATTTTAAGCAGCACTTTTGGGGCAAAAATCGTGTGCGTAAAAAGAATGATCATGTCAATTCTTTGCACTTTTTTACACGCTTCTTCCATAGGCCCCATTATAAGCGCTGGATTAACGCATTTGTCTGCTATTCAGACAATGTGCTTAAAGGGAACCAACCACCCCAAATGACCCACCCGGACTATTAATATCGTTCCCTACACCCAGCACATACATGTGCTGCAAGGTTTTTTGCTAAAAAAACTGCTTTTTAAAAGTTGAGATAATGATTTATAAAGTATTTAACGAAGGGACGGGTGGGCGTTACTTAGCTGGGGCTAAAGCCGGGTTGCAGCTGCCAGTCATCATCCTGTCTCCCCTCGCAGCAGTAACGGCCAGCCCTTTCTTGTCGTCACAGCCTGCTGAGCCTGGTGCACGGGATCTCATGCCCGTGCACACGTCATCAGCTACAGCCGGGTCGCGAGCGCGTGCTCTGACTTCCACAGCCGAGCGCAGGAAGTCAGAGCGTGTGTGCTCGCGACCCGGCTGTAGCTGATGACGTGTGCAAGGGCATGACATCCCGTGCACCAGGCTCAGCAGGCTGTGACGACAAGAAAGGGCTGGCCGTTACTGCTGCGAGGGGAGACAGGAGGATGACTGGCAGCTGCAACCCGGCTTTAGCCCCAGCTAAGTAACGCCCACCCGTCCCTTCGTTAAATACTTTATAAATCATTATCTCAACTTTTAAAAAGCAGTTTTTTTTTAGCAAAAAACCTTGCAGCACATGTATGTGCTGGGTGTAGGGAACGATATTAATAGTCCGGGGGGGTCATTTGGGGTGGTTGGTTCCCTTTAAGTTGTTTTAAGCGCGTTTTTCCCCATAAAACCGCACGGGTAAATATATGCAACAAAATGCGCAGCATGTGAAAGTAGCTTTAGTCTCCCAGATTAAGGATGATCTGCCTGTGCACAATAGATATATTGATGGATGCTATGTGTACTTTACACATACCATGTCAGTCTTGTTTGCTCATATTTATGTGGGGTCATGGAGAGCACAAAAACATCAGTGTAGCACAGGAATGCTTGATATAAAGATTCCTATTGTAGATTTTATAAGTAGTGTGGATATTAGACTAATTTCCCCTAAAGTTTACAGTCGACTAAAATTGAGTAAAGGGAGATTAAGTGGCATAAATTAAGACATCAGTACACTGTATGTACAAGGTCAGAAAACTGCCAACCAGTGGTGTGGGACACAATTCATTAGTTTCATATGTCCCTTTTCAACATAGTTTTGTATTATTCACATAGACTTTACATGTATTTATCACTCACATCCAGTTACTCCCTCATCGCACATGGGTTAAGCCTACGTACTTTTCCAGTTAACAATTCTCTCACCATTAAGTACCTATTCCTAATTCTCCACCACTTCCCATGCCCACCACTTGGTTTCCATCACCCTTCCCCCCTCCCACTTTTTCTAGGCCACCTACCATTTTTCTTAAGTTTTTTTTTTTTCAATAAATGTATTTATTAATTTCAAAAGGTCATAAGAAAAAAAAAAAAAAGGTAACAATTCAGATATAAAGAATTACACATTCGTACATAGTCTGGGGTATGACAGAAAACACATTCCATTTCCAAGGCCGAGACCCCGGCAGCCATCTCAAAAGACCCTGATACATATAATTCACCAATTATATCACATCAAGATGAAGCTTGAAGCGAAGTGTAAGCCAGTTCTTGCTATTCCGTAGCCATCTAAGCATCTCCGTCACCCCTACAGACCATGAAATAAAAAAGAGAAAAAAGAAGGGGAAAGGTAATGAAAGAAGACATGAAAGGAGGGAACAGAAGGGAAGAAGGGGTGGAGAGAAAAAAAAAAGGGAGGGGGTGGGAGGGAAGAGGAAACCTGGTTAATCTAGCTCAAGAAGGAAGAGAGGATCGCAACAACCAATCTGCAAACTCCGGGCTCTCCTTAAAAGAATGCCATAGATACCATGTACTACACCCCCATCAGATCCGGTGCCATGATCATCGGCCATCAAAGACTCTATGCGACTTAGTTTGTTCATCTCAGCTATCCATTCCAGCATGGTGGGGACCTCCGTAGACCTCCAGTGTCTCGGAATGACAGCCCTAGCCGCCATTAAACAGAACCTAAAAATTCCCCTTTTTGCTGAGGACACAGCGGCAGGAACCAGAGACAGGAGAGCAATCTGGGGGGAAGGCATATGATAAATCCCAGACATCAGGTGAAAGGCCTCAAACACCTGACCCCAGAAGGGTTGGAGGTGACCGCACGACCACCAGATATGGAGCATAGAGCCCCTCTCTATCCCACATCTCCAACAAGCATCTGACACTCCAGGGTCAAGCCTGTGTAGGAAAGTGGGGCAACGGTACCAGCGTGTTAAAATTTTATAGTTCCGTTCCTGAGCAGCACATGAGACCGTCATTTTGTGGGTGAGTACAAAAATTTTTTGACGATCAGTCTCAGATAAGGTGATGCGCAGGTCTCTCTCCCAAGCCTCCATGAATCCAAGAGGGTCGGACACCAACCCAGCCAGGACCAGGACATAAAACATGGAGACCATATGGGACGGGCCCTCAGATGAAAGCATCATCAACTCAAATGGTGTCGGAACCCCCAAGGAGATCCCTGAGAGATAATCTCGGATCTGGGCGAACTCCATCCATGAGAACGACACCCCCCTGGTCTGGCCCCGGAGCCCCTCCACACCAGCGAGCCCCGCCAGTCTGTCCGCAACCTGTCCCAGGCATACCCGGTCATGTGCCGACCAACACAGAAAGGACGATCTAGTCATCGCAGGGGGGAATGTAGGGTTGTCAAACAAAGGACTCAGTCTACCCGGTCTGGAGGTCAACTTCAGTTTGCAGTTAATCTTGTCCCAATGTCTTATAACCGTCTGGGTGAGTGGGACCCATTCCGTCACAGAGGGACGTGAGGTCTTTTCAAGCCAGGGGAGCCAATACAGAGACACAGGAGAAAGGAGACCCTCCAGGGTTACCCATTGTTTATGGGCACTATTAAACCTCCAGTCCACTAGCCTAGAAAGCAGAACCGCATGATAATATTTTTTTAAATCAGGGAGGCCCGCCCCCCCCTTACTCTTAGGTCTAGTTAAAATAGAGAAACGGATCCGTGGTCTCCTGCTCCCCAAATAAAGTTGTTAACCGCCGACTGTAGACGTCTGAAAAAACTATCCGGGATATTTATCGGGGCAGTTTGGAAAAGATATAAAAACCGAGGTAGGACGCCCATTTTAATGACACTCATGCGTCCAAACCAAGAAAGTCGAGGTTTGTCATATTTCGCCAAGTCCAGTATCGTCCTCCTCAAAAGCGGAACATAATTTAGCTCATAGATTTCACTCAACTCTGTGGGAATAAGTACACCCAGATATTTTATTGCAGAGGTTTTCCACTTAAAAGAGAAGGACGCCTGGAGTCGCGACACTAGGTCACAAGACAGGGATATATTGAGTACCTCTGTTTTTGAGTAATTAACCTTGAAATTCGAGATATCCCCAAACTTCCGAAACTCCCTGATGAGCACCGGGAAAGCTATGAGTGGATTGGTAACATACAAAAGCAGATCATCCGCATATAGTGATAACTTAAAGTTATGCTGACCAATCCGTACTCCATCAATATCCGGTGATCCGCGAAGTGCTCCATGGCAATGACGTAAAGTAGAGGGGATAGAGGACAACCCTGTCTGGTGCCATTGTGTATAGCAATGGGTGTCGAGAAAATGCCATTTATTTTAAGTCGTGCCGTGGGGCCCTGGTACAAAGCAAAAATCTTATCAAGCAGTCCAGTTCTTAACCCCAACTGTGCCAAAGATGCTCTCAGGAAAGGCCATCCCAGGCGATCAAACGCCTTCTCCGCATCAATGGATAGCAAACAGGCTGGAACCCTTCTTGTGCGCAAATATGAAGTAAGGAGCAAGGTTTTCACCGTGTTATCTTTAGCCTCCCTACGCTGCACGAATCCCACCTGGTCATTGTGTATGACCTTGGTGAGAGCTGGGCCCAGCCTGTTTGCTATGATCTTTGCGTAAATTTTCACATCGACGTTAATGAGGGAGATGGGTCGATAATTAGCACACATGCCGGGGTCTTTGTCCGGTTTGGGAATAACCACAATCGTGGCCATCAACGTCTGGGGAGCAAAGGGACATGTCGCTGAGATGGAATTAAATAAGTTAACTAAAAAGGGTGACAGGGAATCAGCAAAAATTTTGTAAAAGTTGGCCGAGAAACCATCCGGTCCTGGGCTCTTACCGCTCGCCAGTGCCTTAATGGTCTCCGTAATTTCTAATTCCGACATAGGACTCTCCAGAGCCTCAACCTCAGTCTCTGAAATAGGGAGGAGTGGCGTGTCATGAACATACTCCTCCACCCTCGCGTGGAACTCCTCTGCGGACATATCTGCAAGCGGGCCCTTAAGATTATACAGTGAGTCATAATACAGCCTAAAGGAGTCTGCTATTTCTATAGGAGAGTGGACCGCCGCCCCCGAACTCGACTTTACGGTAGGGATATATGTAGTAGGTGAGCGAGGATGTAAAAATCTCGCCAATGCTCTGCCCGGCTTATCCGAGTATTCATATAAATATCTATGGAAGCGATCTCGTTGTCTCGCCAGAGTAGTGTCAACTAGAGCACTCAATCTGCTCCTAGCCTGCAATAGGTCAGCCATCGTCTGTACATCTCTTGTTCTCTTGTGAGCTGTCTCTAGGGTCTGCACTTGAGACAACAGTTCAGTAATAGCCGCAGCCCTGTTCCTCTTTAGTCGGGCCCCCTGCTGAATGAGAACCCCTCTGATAACTCCCTTCAATGCCTCCCACTGAAAGGGGAGGGCCGTAGAGTCGGTCTTATGTATGTCAAGGAATTCTGTAATTGCCTTCCGTACCGCCTGCAGACAAGAAGGATCGCTCAACAATCCAGGGTTCAGGGACCAGGTCCACTTCCCCCTGGACGAGCCCGGTAGCTGCAGAGACAGCATCACCGGAGCATGGTCCGACCAGATTGTTACATCAATTCTTGTCTGGAGGTCAAAAGACAAAAGACCATGGCTCACCAAAAAGTAATCAATCCGACTATGGGAATTGTGGACTGTGGAAAAATAGGTGTAGTCTCTGTCCGTGGGGTGCATGATCCGCCAGGCATCTACCAGTCGTAGGTCTGTCAACACGCGTTTCAGGCTCTCCAGTTGCGAAGGGGGCACCGACGACCCGCCCGAGGAGGAATCCATGGCACGGTCCAACACCATATTATAGTCACCCCCCGCTATCACATATCCCTCTGCAAATGCAGCGAGATCGCGAAGGTAACGTCTACATGTCCGAGCCTGGTCCTGATTAGGCAGGTAGAAATTAGCTATGGTAAACGTATCATTAATAATTCTAATCTTGACAAACAAAAATCTGCCGTTTGGGTCTGACTTAGAGGCCAACACCTGAGTCTGTAGATTTTTATGTAATGCTATGCTAACCCCCTTAGACTTGGTCTCTGGATTACTAGCATGGAACCATTGTGTGTAATATCTATGACCGAGAGCTGGGATCTTATCTGTCTTAAAATGCGTCTCCTGAAGAAGGAGAACATCTACCCGCTTCTTGTGCATATGATATAACACTTTCGAACGTTTTTCTGGGACATTGAATCCCCTGACATTCAGGGAACAGAGCTGCAGATTCGCCATCAGAACCCCAGGTCCTATCCCACAGTCAATACCAGGATAAACAGAGGTGGATGGGGGGGGAGGGAAAATGAAAAGGAGAGGGAAAGCGTTAAGGGAAAAAAGAGGTAGAGATTAAGAAGAGAAGAGGAAAAGTATGTAGCAAAAAAAAGGAGATTAGAAACTTGATCAGACAGAGAACAGTAGTCTGTCTGAGGAACCAGGAGGCTCTGAGCCACCAGGTTCAACGTAAACTTAACGAGTCAGAGAAATCTCTGAACAAGTGTGTCAATGACACGCCCTAAGGTGGGAAGTAGTCGGACACCGAGCAACCAGCTCGGCCCCCGCAGCCAACATAACACAAAAAATACAAATGCCATAAGCCCTCCTGGACAATTACTAACTAGGACCTTAATAGTGGAGGGTAAGTATGTATAGATATCTAGGCCCCATCAATGGAGCATGAACTGTTGCATATATTAGGCTGGTTAGGAAGTACATATATGTATATTTACGTATTAATATTAACCCTCCATGTTTCACACATATGAGTCCCCAATCAGAGCATAGAACAATTAACACAGCTGAACTGTAAACAAAACATCCCCTCCCCCCATCTAAAGCGAACAGCAAAAGATCAAAAGTTCTGAGAACCTTGTTTATAACTTTACCATATAGAGATTCTGTCCGGACTCACAGCTCCCGCGGGAGGGGTAGGAAGACCAAAAGACCCCCCCAAAAAAAGGGGTAAATATACCTCAAACTTTCAAGGTATTGTTGAAAGTCAAGTGTCCGCAGGATGACCAGAAGATCTGCGTTGGCGACGCCGACTCCTTTGCCTCTTATTCAAAGGCCCAACAGAGGGACCTCCAGTATGTCGCAGACCCCGTAGGCCAAAAGTGGACAGTTGCGGCCATTCACCTAGTTCCACCAATGGCAAGTCTAAGGCAGAAGTGAAGTCCAGCAGGTCCTCCGGTGATCTCAGTACAATCATCCCCCCTTCTCTCTTCACCTGGAGCTGGAAGGGGTATCCCCAACTGTATGGAATATGTCTCTCTCTAAGCACTTCCAGTAGGGGGCGTAGTGCACGTCTCTTAGCTAGGGTGATGCGTGAGAGATCAGCCAATAGCAAGATTTCCGATCCATTGAAGTCAATGGAATCATGATCCCTGGCTTTAGACATGATGTCGTCTTTAATACGATAATAGTGGATGCGACAGATGACATCCCTTGGTCTGGCAGCATCAGGGTTTTTGGGACCCAGAGATCGATGGGCTCTATCAATCTCAATGTGCATATCCGCTTCTCTTCCCAGCAAGGAATTAAAGATACCATGAAGGGCCGACTCTAGATCACGTGGTGCAACCGACTCCGGGAGACCACGGAGCCGAATATTATTTCGACGATTCCTATTTTCCGCCTCTTCCATCATATCCAGCAATAGGTGAAAGTTGTTTGAATGGAGATCTAGAAGCTGTTGCTGAGACTGTACTTGCGAGGAGAGCCTCTCCACTGTGGCCTCCAATGTAGTAACATTAGTGTGGAGGGTAGACACATCCTCCTTGAGGGTCCCCAGCTCTCCTCTACACACTGCCTCCAACCTCTGTATGTAGCCCTCCATGTCTGTCTTGGTGGGGATATCATTCAGCCGTGCTGTGAGATCCAGAGCATTCATGGGCAGGTGTGCACAGGTCTCTGCACTCACACGCTTGGAGGAGAGCTGCTGGTCGCCCTGTAGATCCACTTCTATGGGAGACAAATTAGGCATGGGTCTGCTCAGGGCCGGCGTCAGCACCCGGCGTACCCGGGCAAGTGCCGGGGCCCGACAGCTTGGAGGGGCCCACCGGGCCCCTGAGGGCTAGGGTCACACTTGTGTTGTGACCCTAGCCTGACGCAAGTATTGTCTGCTGCAGCGCAGAGCGTTTAACGCTATGCGCTGCCAGCAACTGAGCCCATAGAAACCCGCAGTTTACATTGACAACGAGTGGTTGTCACGGTAAACGTCGGGTTTCTATGGGCTGCCTCCAGCGCATAGCAGCGTTGCAACATACAATACTTGCATAAGGCTAGGGTCACAATGCAAGTGTGACCCTAGCCTCAGGGGCCCCTGAGCACTGCCCCCACAGCCAGAGCCATATCCAGGGGGCAGCTGGGGGGTCATTTTCAGGCTCCTGCAGGCTGCAGCACCGGAGGTCTCCCTCCTCCCCCCCACGGGAGCCGACAGAGCTGCACACACTCTGTGCTTACAGGACCTGCGATGATGTCACATGGAGGGGAGGAGTCAGGGATCACATGATCAGCTCCTCAGTGTATCCAGGACTCTGCTGGCCATCAATGATGCTCAAATAAGGTGAAGTTTGTGTGTGGTCAGGAGGCATTTACAGTGTGAATGTAGCAGAGGTGAGTGTGTACTAGGTGTATGGCAATTAGGTGAAGGGTATGTGTGGGGTCAGGAGGGATTTACAGTGTGAATGTAGTAGAGGCGAGTGTGTACTAGGTGTATGGAGCAGAGCCGTGTGTGTACGAGGTGTACGGAGCAGAGCCATGTGTGTACGAGGTGTACGGAGCAGAGCCGCGTGCGTACGAGGTGTACGGAGCAGAGCCGCGTGCGTACGAGGTGTACGGAGCAGAGCCGCGTGCGTACGAGGTGTACGGAGCAGAGCCGCGTGCGTACGAGGTGTACGGAGCAGAGCCGCGTGTGTATGAGGTGTATGTAGCAGAGCCGCGTGTGTACGAAGTGTACGGAGCAGAGCCGCGTGTGTACGAAGTATGTGTACCAGTGGTAGCCCCCCGCAGATTCCGCTCCTATAGTCTCAGCCACCTTTGCCAGCAGCATTCTTCTCCATAGTCTCTTCTGCCGCTGTCTGCATTCTGCAGTTCAGCATGGAGGGGCACGATGTTGTCATCACTGTGCTGATATGTGCAGAGCGACCGGAGGAGACCGGAGCAGCGAGAAGAAAGGTGAGGAGAGAGAGAGATCTGGACGGCCAGACACTCCGCTTGGCTGCGGTGCCACCATATGGCAGTGCGGCTCCATTGAGCTGCTTGCATTATTTGTGTGCTTCAGGATGCTTGTGTATATACCAAGCATCCTCAGACGCACAAAAATGCAACATTTTGCATTTGAAGGGTATTTTTAAAAGGCGCAAGGGAACGCAATCGCATTTTAGCCCGCTCCTAACAATGTGTAATATACTCACTGTCAGAAACAGCTCTTGCTGGATTCGGCAGTCACTGTTCCTGTAAGGCTGCCTTCACATAGGCGTTTTTTTTTAATGTGGCAGTTGCGGTAAAAAAAACCTGCATCTGCCGCATTTTCCGCCTAGCGGCTGCACTTGCTGCACGTTTGCGGCAAGCCCCATGCATTGTCTATGGGGCTTGCGGTAAGTGTGCGGCAATATATATATATACATATATATATATATATATATATACATATATATATATATATATATATATATATATACATATATATATATATATATATATATATATATAGTCCGCGATATGTACTTAAAGGGGGCCCACTGAGACCTTTTCGCCCGGGGCCCACAGAAACCTGGAGCCGGCCCTGGGTCTGCTGTTAGAGGGGTCACCCTCAGTGTGAACAGCTCCTGCTAATTGTGGAGATCCTCCAAGCCCCAAGGACAGAAGGGTAGAAGCAGTAGAGGGAGCAGTAATGCTCTGAATTTTCACTCCCTGAACAAGCTGGCTGGGACAGGAGGGAGAGGAGGAGGAGGAAGGGTTAACTCTCACCTTGGCTGCTTCCTTCAAGTCTCTGGCCCCCTGCGTCTTCTTAATCACATTCCCTGTCACAGATAAGTCCTGGATCCTGTTTCCAACTGTAGTTTTACAAGCAGTGCCAGAGCTGCTGTGAGGAGCCCCTGCATTCAATGAGGATCGCTTCCCCTGAGGTGGAGGGAGTGAGGAAGCAGGGCCCCCTGCCTCCATTGCTGCAGGCTTGGGTCTTTTTCCTGTGTTGCTGGGTGCTGTCAGGTATTTAGTGATACCTGCTCCTCCAGGGCCCACTACAGGCTCCCGGGGTGCCTGGGAACGAAGGCCAGTCTTCCCTTTCATGTAGATCCAGTTAGGCAGGCAATAAAAAGCTAATTATAGGCTGTGAGGGCCTCAGATAACAGGAGCTCGTGGAGAGTGTGTCTTTACAGCTCCATGTCCAAGCCACGCCCCCCCCCATTTTTCTTAAGTTGACTCACCACTCACATATTTTTATTCTAATCTTAAATACTCCTACTACAATCTTTTACCTTATTACATTATACTCACCTTCATTTTATCCTACTAGTTTTCCTTCTTAGGTGTTTATTTTTATTTTATCTCATAATCACACATCACCCTTAAGGCCGGTTTACACGTGTCGACATAGTTAACGATGTCGCTGCAACTTGTGACAATGCAGCGACCTCGTAGAGATGTCGGTACGTGTGACATCCTGCAGGGGTCAGGGTCGTTTTTCGATCGTTGGTCTCCCGCTCGGCGGTTAGCATCGGCGTGTGTGACAGCGGGAGACCAATGACCTTCCAGACGATGCCCAGCGCCGCACAGTATACGCTGGGCCATGGTAAACAAGGTAAACATCGGGTACCTAAGCGCAGCACTATGCTTAGTTACCCGATGTAAACCCTGGTTACCAGCGTTCTCGCTGGTCTCTGGTCGCTGGCGAGTCTGCCTGTGTGACAGCTCACCAGTGATCATATAGCGATGTCCCAGCGATCCCGATTGTTGGTTGGATCGCTGGGACATCGCAGCGTGTACCCCAGCCATTAGTTTGGTTTTTTTTCGAAAATCTTTTTTATTAGCCTATAAAATTGTCAACATACATGAAAAGCAATCGAGTTACATCACAAGAATTCACATCCAATAGAAAGAATAATACCGGGTGAAGCATATTAACTGTTATCAACTGTCAGTTAACTTATAATAGCAAATCGTGTTGGATCGCCTCTTCTCACCGTGCCATCTTGTTCTGTCATTAGGTAATCCATTATCAAAAAAAACCAAAAAAAAAGGAGGAGGAGGCACCAAAAATATCATCAGACAATAGCATTAGGAAGATTAAGAAAAAGTCATAAGAAACACAAGAAAAGAAAAGAATGAGAGAACATTTGGAGGGGGAGGGGGATGGGACGGAAAGAGTAACAGTGGAAGTGTGACCGAGCACCCTATTCTCATGTCTCAGGGGAATGCCAGGCCAACATTTGTTAAGTTAGTCCCTTAAAAGCTGTGGGTAGTCAGGTGTTTCCTTAAACATTATCCACCCTGCCCATGTGCGAGTATATTTGGATATCTGGTCGTCAGTGTGGGCGGATAGTCTTTCCATTCTACACAGAAAGTCCATCTCTCTTGCCCAATCTGTAAGGGATGGTGGGGACTGAGATTTCCACCTCCTTGGGATAATTGCCCGTACCACCATAAGGCAATGTCTGAGAAGGTCCATTTTGAGTAGTTTAAACGTGTCCGGTATCATGGACAGGAGGTCTATCAGGTTTGAACATGGTGTGAATTCTCCTGTGACGGGACTGTAAATGTTGAACACTTTTTGCCACAACCGGAAAACCGGTGGGCAGTGCCACCAGATGTGTAGGAATGAGCCCACTTCCGACTCACATTTCCAACACTGATCAGATACAGAGGGAAAGCGCTTATGCAGAATTTGAGGACAGCGATACCAGCGTGAAACAATTCTATAATTCATCTCTTTCCTCTTGCATGCTAGATTCGCTAATTTATGAGAACAAAGGAAAGTCTTGCTCCAATCCTGAGTAGAGAACTCCAAGCCCAGATCTTTCTCCCATTCTTTTTACAAACCACAAAGTTCTAACATCACCATTGGACACCAGAATATTGTAGATGTTAGAGAGCGCATGTCGAGGGGCCTAGTCCTACAGAAGTAACGACTCAAAGTCCGTTTCCTTACTTATGAGGAAAGATGGGGGTGAGGCGGATGACACAAAGGATCGTAGCTGCAGGTATTGGAACCAAGGTATCGTACTAGAAGGGTACAGAGAACAAAGCTCCGACCTTGTCGGTAGGGCTGAACCACCTATCAAAGCCTGGGAGATTCTCACTTTAAAGTCTGACGTCCAAACAAGGAACTGGGAAGTTCTTGTCGCCAGTGGAAAGTCTGGGTTATCAAACAACGGAGTCATAGGTCCCCAAGATCTGGATAGCTCTACTCTCCCGTTCACCTCATCCCACAGCCGCAAGGCGTCATTTGTTAACATGGAGGTGGATATCCTGCCTGGGCGGCTGCTCTTATCAATCCACGGCAATGTCGTCAGCAACCAATGCACCAAACATTCCTATAAAGCCACCAACTGCTGCGACTCCCCACCATGGAACCAATCAACAATTCTCACAAAAGAGGAGGCTATGTGATATAGACGGAAATTAGGCAGACCCATGCCCCCAATCCCCTTTGGTCTAGTCAATAGCTCATATGCAACTTGTGGTTTGGAGGGGCCTCATACAAATCTCCGACACAGTCTTCCCAAAGTCTTAAAGAAGGTCCCCGGGGAGAGCGATCGGGAGAGTCTGGAAGAGATATAAAAGTTTCAGGATATCCATCTTCAAGACGTTTGTCATCCCGAACCACGACAGGCCACGTGATCCATAGCCACCTAGGTCATTCTGAATTTTCTGTAGAACTGGAGTGTAGTTAAGGGAAAAAAGTTGGGAGAGATCTGCAGAAATCCGCACACCAAGATATACCAGGGAGGAGGGACACCACTTGAATGGGAAGGCATCTCTGAGTCTCCTCTCCCTGTCCTGTGGAATACTAATGTTTAGAATTTCAGATACTAAATTCACTTTAAAATTACTCAATCTTCCATAGGTGTCAAATTCTTTGAGGATTGAGGAAAGGGAGGGAAGAGGCGAGAGTCTGGTTGCAAATAGCTTAGGCTGCCTTCACATCTCGATTTTGGGGTGTCCGTGGGGATCCTTGTTTTTGCAGGATTCCCGGACAGCCTCGGATCCACACAGATCCCTGCATTAGGATGGCAAATGGACATCCGTATCCGAATGTATGCATGATCCGTGTGGATCCTGTGGTCCCTCTGTCTCCCCCTGTTCTCCCTGCATCTTCCCTGTCTCTCCTTCCTCCATCTCCTCTTCCCCCGCTCGTCTATCCTGTACTCCCTTCTCCTCTCCCCTCCTCTTTCCTCCGGTATATAAAAAATAATAAATCTCCTCCTGGAGGATACTTCACCTTTCCGGTGCCTCCGAGGGTGCGACCGTTTCCTTCTGGGTGCAGGACCTGTTATTACATCACCAAGCCGATCAGCTGACGTGTCAGTTGATCGGCTCGGTGACGTCACAAGAGATCCTGCACCCAGGTGGAGACTATCGCATCCCCGGAGGCGCCAGAAAGGTGAAGTATCCTCCAGGAGGAGATTTATTTTTTACATACCAGAGGAAATAGGAGGCGAGAGGACAGGGGAGAGGACAGGATAGAGGAGAGGGGATAGAGAAGATGGAGGAAGGAGATGCAGGGAGAACAGGGTTATGTACTGAGCACTGCTTCTGTGCATGCTCAGTACATAACAACAGAGCCAACATCGGATCCGATGTAGACACGGATCCGATGTCCATAGGCTCCCATTGCAACTTCCTACGGACCATCACAGATCCGTGGTGTCCAATTTTAGTCACGGACACCAAAATCGCAGCAGACTAAGATTTTGGCTCTGTGACTAAATTGGATAGCAACAAATAGTGCTAAAAATCGGATGTCAATAGGGACACATCCGAGCATATCCGTTGCCCATAGGAATACATGGGAGGCAAAATCGGATCCGTGTGTATCCGTTTTGAAACGGATACACACGGATGCTACAAAATTGTGATGTGAAGGCAGCCTTAGAAAACAGCTTAATATCGACATTTATCAAACAAATCGGGCGGTAACTCGATCAGATCTCCAGGTTCTTCCCAGCCTTAGGGATAACCGCTATGGTCGCCTCCAAGGACGGTCGGGGAAGTGTTGCCCCAGTGAAACATCACTTAACACCCTGGTCATGAAAGGCAGCAACTGGGTCTTATTGTTTTGCGGATAAGGAAGTACCGTCATAGGTGTATGTGCTCACCAGATCCAGTTGAGTTTCCCCACAACTGGTAAATTAGCTCAGACAGCTGCTGCTGGATCCACACTCCCACATAACAGTGGTGATGTATCCAAGAAAAAGACCAGAGGGAGATCGTGCTTTAGTGATCCGCGTTGACTTTCCCCACAGTACCTGAATAATGCCAGGGAAGCCAAGAGTATGCAAGCTGCTTCTTTATTCCATTACTATTTCCATCCAACGTGTTTCGGTACAGACCTTGTACCTTCCTCAGGCATATCAGCAGTGGGGTGCCATTCTAGCAGCTGGAGCTGTATGAAAATGTGATCAATGAGGCTGTAGGAGGAGTGGATCGCCGAGAAATGTGAGAAATCTTTCATGGTCGGATGCAGGATACACCAAACATCGACTAGTCTCGATTGAAACAATTCCTGTTTGAGGGAACCTTAACTGTTTGAGTGAAATGCCAGACTTACCCGTCGAGGTGTTCATACTTTTGTCCATAATCAGATTGAAGTCTCAACCAAGGATCACACTCCCCCTGGGAGAACTCACGCAACGTTTTCAGGAACCGAACACCCATCTCGACCTGGCCCTCCTTGTTTGGAAGATAAAAGTTAACCAGTGTGAACATATCAATCGAGAGCTTTATGAACAGGCATCTACCTCCCTCGTCCACCTCAACCACCTGAATCGTATGCGCAATGGATCTGTGAATAGCAATGCTGACTCCTTTAGTTCTAGCCTCAGGATTGGAAGCATGGTGCCATGATGTAAAATAGCGGTTGGAAATGGGAGGGAAAGCATGAGTTTTAAAGTGGGTTTCCTGCAATAAGAGAACCCATTTTGTGCATACCATACAAGATCTGTGCTCTTTTTTGTGGTACATTAAATCCTCGCACGTTCAACTAGGCTAGTTTTAATAAAGCCATAATTACAGTCAAGGCAGAGAGACAACACCCCTTCAACACAGAGTAGTCAGGAAAAAGGGACGAAGGTGGACAAGGTGGGGGGAGAAGTCAATAAAAGGAATTAAATCAGAAAGAGAAAGTATTTCAGAGACTTAATTCTGTATTCCAGGATTTGGTTTGGGGCAGGTGTCAACCCAGGATAAAATTGGAAATCTTGCATAGATCGATAGAAGAGGGGGGACTTGCTCTGCCAAATCCCTGGATTTATTTCCTGGCGTCTCAGGGTCAGCATATCAAAGATGGGCATCAAGGGAGGGGGTGGGTTCCACAAAGGCAATATTGTAATTTATGATACGAAGGGCTCCCTTCGTACAAGGTTTAGAGGCTGGGGATTTTGGTCGACTGAGTAGGAGGTTCCCCACCTTGTGTCTGGTACATCCGATATGGTCTAATATAAAAAAAACAGATTTCTGGAGTGATAATATATATACCCCTATCTGGATAAATTAACACTTGGGTGAATTCAATAAATTAGGGGAACAAAAGACATGGTTACGTAAGGGAATAGGATGTGTATCACAAATCTGGGTTAATCAGGTACTGAAGTGATTTGATTCCCTAAGGGAAGAATTCCAGATCCTGGAGACGGATAGATTTCTGTACCTCAGGATACTTATAGGCGGCAGAAAAAACCGGGCGATCTTGGGGTACAGAAAGATATTGTTTTGGACTATATATGTATGGAGAGGAATACTAAAGGGGTTATTTCTACCGTGTATAAGGATCTTCTACATACCTTTTTGTTGCGACACCCTATTCGGGCGCAAGACAGATGGGAGGAAGAACTTGGGGTGATAGATGAAGTCTATGACACTATATTGGAATATGGTTCGAAAAAGTCTGAGTGAGCCGGGTAGGTTGTCGCAACTCTATCTTATCCACAGAGTATGAAGATCCCCGGAGTTTTTATAGAAGATTGAGGTGAGAAGCACTTCTGAATGTCCGAGATGTATGCATGAGGGTGTAGGAGTTTTGCATATGATGTGGAAATGTCCGAGGTTGCAGGCTTTTTGGATGGTGGTGCTGAATCTGATTTAAAGACGGTATGAATGCCGGACATTCGCCAATAGTGTGTGTGTTGGGGAATGTGTAAGAAATTGAAGTTACAAATTTGCAGAAGATAGCGGTGGCTAGATTACGGTTTATGGCCAGAAAATTGATTGCTAGAAGCTGGATCAGGGCTCAGCCACCCTCTAGGGAAGAATCTCTGAAACAAGTAGACTATATTGTACGTATAGAAGAAAGTGTACATCGGAGAAGGAATGCTACGTTTGAAAAAATTTGGGAGTTATGGCTGAGGTTGACATAAAAAGGGTACTGTGGAAGATGATGACAGATATCTGAATAGCCCAACTATTATTTTTTTATTCTTAGACCCTTGTAATGATTGCCCAATGAGATATCAATGTAAATGCTGTTATTGACATTAATTATTTACAGGAAACAGATACAGTTATTGCTGTCCACAAGGGGGACGGGGGTTGACACATTGGTTCATTGCTAGGGAATTATAAATGTCCAGATTATATAATAACTGGTATGAATTGAAATGCTTCAAAAACCATTTTTGTTTAATAAAAATTATCTGATCAAAGAAAAAAAAAAGGAGAAAGAAAAGAAGTAAGGTTGGTTTCACATAGAAATTTTTTTCTTGTCCATGGGATCCTACTTTTTGCAGGACCCCATGGATAGGAAAGGACAGCCTCGGAGGTGACCTCCAGATGCTATTTCTATGTCCGGGTCCGTGATTTTCACAGGTCCGGACACAGAAAGAGCTGTGCAGGGCACTTTCACTTCCGCAATGTATATCCATACATTGCGGAAGTGAAATTAAGTGAAAGCAATGGATTAGAAATTAAAAAAACTCTATTCTCACCTTCCAGTGATCCCCCGAGGCCTCCAGCAACTCCGGGTGACTACAGGACCTGCCGTTACTTCACAACCCAGCAGCGTCATCGGATCACATGACCGCAGTTACCGCGGTAACCGGTCATGTGACCCAATCAGTTAATCGGGTTGTGACGTAACGGCAGGTCCTGTAGTCACCCGGAGCTTGCTGGAGGCGTCAGGGGATCTCTGGAAGGTGAGAATAGAGTTTTTTATGTTTAACCCCTTGCTTTTACTTAATTTCACTATCCATACATTGCGGAAGTGAAATTAAAGGGGAACAGAGCAGTGTTAGTGTACTGAGCATGCTCAGTACACTAAAATCAGGTCAGAGAAACGATCCTGTGTTTTCTCGGACCCGTGCTCCATAGGCCCCCATGTTAAAGGCCGCGGATCGGGTCAGATCCGATTCGGTCTGATTTGGTCCGCTGTGTCCAAAATCGGAGCAGTCTCCGATTTTTGGCACAGCAGAAATCGGACACAATCGAATCCGACAAAAATCTGATGGCAATTAGGCCAAATCCGATCCGATCTGTGCCCAGAGGATAACCTGGGGGCCAAATCGAATCCATGGCTGTCTGTTTTACAACAGACAGCCACGGATCCTCAAGAATCGTAGTGTGAAAGCACCATAAAGAAACAGAAAGAGAACAAGAGAAAAGCGAAACAGAAATAGCCTAGAAATCAGCAGGCAGCTCCCCAAACCTAAGTTGGGGACAGAGAGTTGGACATGGGCCCCTTTACACACAGACTTTCCAGCGATCCCACCAGCGATCCGATCTGGCCGGGATCGCTGGAAAGTCTCTTTGCAGTCGCTGGTGAGCTGTCAAACAGGCAGATTTACCAGTGACCAGTCAGCAGCGACATCGCTGGTAACCAGGGTAAACACCGGGTAACTAAGTAGCGCGCTCTTCTTGGTTACCCTGGATACCAGCGTCCTCCCGCTTACAGGCTGGGCTAAGCAGGAGGACGATGGTAACCAGGGAAAACACTGGGTAACTAAGCAGCGTGCGGTGTTTACCCTAGTTACCAGTGCCCAGCATCTAATGTGCGGTGCTGGGCATTGGCTGTGAGGTCGCTGATCGTTGGTCTCTCGGTGTCACACACAGTGATGAGTGCTGACCAGCGGGAGACCAAGGACCAAAAAAATGGTCCTGAACAATTTGTAGCGATCAGCGACCTCACAGCAGGGGTCAGGTCGCTGATGCGTTTCACATCGCTGGATAGGTCACTGTTACGTCACAAAACCTGTGATGTTTCAGCGACATCGCTAGCGATGTTGCAGTGTGTGAAGTACCTCTAAGACTGAACCAACTAGCTTATCGAACGCACTTGTTTAACAAGTATCCCTACTGGGGAGAAGAATCAACAACAGAGCAAGACCTCCATTGGATCTCAATATATTCATTGCTCCACTGGGCGGTCTCTTATGGACCCTTTGCGTCGAGACCTCTGAGGCAAGTAAGGATGAACCCGACCTCCACCCTTTCAAGGAGAGAAGGGATTTTGTGGCCAGTAAGTGAGCGCAATGTCTGGTAGTCCCAGGCCATTGGTGAAAGCTGGTAGGTCTTTCAGGTCACGCAGGAGGAAGATCCCTTGCTGGTTCCGGACCAGGAGCTGGGAATCTCTCTCTTCCTCAAAGCATCCAAGACCGGCTGGAGTGCCCGTCTTTTAGCAAGAGTCGCTCTGGACAGGTCTAATATTAGATATATCTCAGCCGCATCAAAATCAATAGGGCCCTTAATACGTGGCCATCTCATGATCTCATCTTTCAGGTGGTACTGTGTACAATTCTGGTCTCCGGTGTATAAGAAAGACATAGCTGAACTAGAGCGGGTCCAGAGAAGAGCGACAAAAGTCATTAGAGGACTAAGGGGTCTGCAATACCAAGACAGGTTATTAAACTTGGGGTTATTTAGCTTGGAAAAACGAAGGCTTAGGGGTGATCTTATAATAATGTATAAATATATGAGGGGGCAGTACAGAGACCTTTCTAATGATCTCTTTACTCTTAGGCCTGAGACTGGGACAAGGGGGCATCCTCTACGTCTGGAGGGAAGAAGGTTTAATCATAATCACAGACGCGGATTCTTTACTGTAAGAGCAGTGAGACTATGGAACTCTCTGCCACATGATGTTGTAATGAGTGAGTCACTACTAACATTTAAGAAGGGCCTGGATGCCTTTCTTGAAAACTATAACATTACCAGTTATATATACTAGATTCTTTGATAGGGCGTTGATCCAATGAATTAGTCTGATTGCCATATCTGGAGTCAGGAAGGAATTTTTTCCCCCAATGTGGAGATTAGTGTTGCCACATGGGTTTTTTTTTTGCCTTCCTCTGGATCAACATGTTAGGCTATGGGTTGAACTAGATGGACTTAAAGTCTTCCTTCAACCTTAAAAACTATGTTACTATGTAAACGACAGATCACATCTTGTGGATTGTTGACGTCAGTCGGCTTGGGGCGAAGCGCCCTATGTGCGCTATCAAATATAATGACAGTGTCTGGTGGCCGATCAAGTATCTTATTGAACAGGTCCTGGAGAGTTGGTGCCAGATCCACAGATATTGTTTCAGCGGTCCCCGTTTTCAGAATCCTCCATCAAATAAACAGGTGGGCAAACTGCTCTAAGTGTTCATCTAAGGCAGGGGTCTCGAACACGCGGCCCCTGGGGCTTCACTATGCGGCCCCTTGGACAACTTAATGCATCGCCCCAGTGCAGGGGGCCACTGCAGTCCCCACTGTGTGAGGACTTCGGTCCACGGCACTAAGAAGCTCTACCACTCAGCAAGATCAATGCAAGCTTCCAGCCAATGAAAAGACTGCATCTGATGGCGGAATATTACATCACATGCGGGCCTCTGGCTGGCAGATTGCACTGATCTTGCTGAGCAACAGCTTGTCTGAGCGGCGGCTGGAGGAAGTCATAGCACAGCGGAGGCCGGAATTCAGCACAGCGTGGACTGCGGCGGCCCCCTGCACTGGAGCGATGCATCATTAAAGTGAGAAAAGTGTGAGTGTGTAAGAGAGGGTGTGTGTGTAAGGGTGAGAGCGTGAGGGTGTGAGTATGTGAGAGAGGATGTGTGTGTAAGAAAGTGTGTGTGTGAGTTTCAGTGTGTGTATGAGCGTCTGTGAGAGTGTGTATGAGGATGTGTGAGAGTGTGTGTGTGTGTGTGTGTGTGTGTGTGTGTGAGAGAGTATGTGTGTGTGGGTCTGTGTGTGAGGTGTGTGCGAGTGTGAATGAGTGTGTATGTGAGTGTGTAAAAAGAAGGTAAAACAGGATGGGGGGCATCATTATAAAAGTAGATCAGGATGGGGGACATCAGTACCAAAGTGGTCCAGGATGGGGGAAATCACTACTAAAGGGGATCGGGATGGGGGACATCACTACTAAGGGGGATCTGGATGGGGGACATCACTACTAAGGGGGATCTGGATGGGGGACATTACTAGAAAAGGGGATCAGGATGGGGTATATTACTAGAAAAGGGGATCAGGATGGGGACATCACTAGAAAAGGGGATCAGGATGGGGACATCACTAGAAAAGGGGATAAGGATGGGGGACATCACTAGAAAAGGAGACCAGGATGGGGGACATCACTAGAAAAGGAGACCAGGATAGGGGACATGACTACAAAAGGGGATCAGGATGGGGGACATCACTACAAAAGGAGGTCAGAATGGGGACATCACTACAAAAGAAGACCAGGATGGATGAGGGAGATCACTAGAAAAGGGGATCAGGATGGGGGACTTCACAAAAAAAAAGGGATCAGAATGGGCAACATCAGTAGAAAAGGGGATCAGGATGGGGGTCATCACTAGAAAAAGGGATCAGGATGGGGAACATCACTAGAAAAGGGGGATCAGGATGGAGGACATCAGTAGAAAAGGACATTACTACAGGATCGAGACATTACTACAAGAAGGGGGATCAGTATTTGTACTTTACTACATTGAGCAAAAAATTCTGGCATTACTAAAAGTATCACTTAGTCCTACAAGGGACGCGGCCCCCTGCTATAAATGTTTTCCTATGTGCGGCCCACCAACCCAGCCGAGTTTGAGACCCCTGATCTAAGGTCTCCTTGAAATCCTTTTGGATCTCGGTCAGAGGTGCTGGAAGCCTCAAGGATAGATATTTGCTTCGTAACCTGAGTCACTGAAGAACTTAAGCCCTGTATTTCAGCTCAGCATAATGATCCTAAGCGGGAGATATAGCTTTCCATATCTGCCTTAAGGCCCCGTTACACGTCACGACGTTGTAACGATGTCTGCAACGATCTTGTGGGTGCGCGGTCGTTGCAGACATCGTTTTGACATCGTTGGAGAGATTTCGCACGTCTA
This sequence comes from Allobates femoralis, assembly GCA_033576535.1. NCBI lineage: Eukaryota > Metazoa > Chordata > Amphibia > Anura > Aromobatidae > Allobates > Allobates femoralis. Next base: position 136,657,638 of record JARQOC010000011.1, read on the forward strand.
GATATCGTGGATAACTCACCAATGATGTTGTGAGCAGGTATTGTTCGCATACCCCACGAACAATCCCTGCTCATTGCTGTGAATGGGTGAAGTCGTCCACAATATAGTTATCGCGGTGTCACACACAACGATATTGCAAGTTGCCTGATTGTTGATCGTGTGGTTTTAGAACAATGTTCTAAAACCAGCGATCAATGATTCAACGATTTATCGTTACAACTTGCCAGTCACACACAACGAGGTCGCCACAACGTCGCTGGTACACCTCCAAAGCCGTGATGTGTCACTGATGTCGTTAACGATGTCGTGCCATGTAACAGGGCCTTTAGTCGGTATTTCGCTCATGCGGGACTGTAGACTTTTTATCTCTTCCAGCATCATATCTGGTGACTGGGTACGGGGTCTCACCACCTATGCTGATATGATTGTCAAAGCTTCCGAAACTTGTCCTTCTGTGGGTGTTGACATTAGAAGACACTGGTTCCATGGATGGCAAAGCACCAGCCCCCTGTGCCTAGAATGACATCGTATTAGTCGTTTCAGTCATGAACTTTTGAATGCTTCTCCCTGCCCACTGATGCTCCCTGTAAAACAAAAAGGAAAAGGGGCGCAAATGTGTAGGATCCCCTTATTAAAAACGTCTATGTGGCGTGGGTAGGTGGCCACTCACCTTATCGGGTTGTGCAATTCCTGCACAACCCGGTTTAACAGCCTCCGCCGCCGGCGGTATATGCAATGCCTCTCCACTCTCCTCTCTCCTGTTCAAGGCAGATTGTTTGTGCTGTTCCTGAGCTGCTCCAGCCGCCAGTCCCTCAAAAAGGGAGTAGTTTTCATGCAAAAAATAGTAATGGCGGTCTGATTAGGAGCGCTCTAAGGAACAAGCAGACATGTAAGATGTTTTCATAAATATCAAACCTTTTATTAACTTCTTAGCTCCCCTCACAGCTCCACTACGCGTTTCAACTGCATACAAACAGTCTTCATCAGGTGGTGTCACACACCACCTGATGAAGACTGTTTGTATGCAGTTGAAACGCGTAGTGGAGCTGTGAGGGGAGCTAAGAAGTTAATAAAAGGTTTGATATTTATGAAAACATCTTACATGTCTGCTTGTTCCTTAGAGCGCTCCTAATCAGACCGCCATTACTATTTTTTGCACTGATGCTCCCTGTCTGACCGGGGACAGGGATTGTTTCCTGGGTTTAAGTCGCATGGTGGGTATTGGGCTGCAGCAGTCCCTCTATATGCAGGAAGTATATGAGCAAAATAAATTGCTCGTGATGGGTTCTAACTCAGCAAGTGTAAGCTTGTAAAGTCTCTCAGTCAGGATCATCAATTTCTTGCACCCCAAAACAGCTCTTATATCAAGCAGTGGATACGTAGCAATAAGGGTCCTATATGGACCAAAGTCCCTTGTACAACACAGTGAGCAGCACTTATCTGAGGTTGTTTGAGTCTGTGGAGCAGGTTCCAGAGACTGCCAGCAGGGATCCTGATGCGCAGTTCCTAGGGAGTCTCAGGTCTTAAATGTGCCCTTCCTTAAACGTTCATCTGTCTTCCAGAGAGGTGAAGGAGCTATTAAAACAGCGAGGTGGCCACCAATCTTAAATGCAGGGAGACTGGCACATAGGAATCTCGCTTTCACTGTGGCCTCCATGAGAAACAGCTTCGGTGGGTGCCGAGGGAGAGAGGAAAGGAGGGAGGATGAGCTTCGCTACACTGTGGCGGCCATGTTAGATCAGACCCCGCTATGTGCAGCTCCTGAGATTAAAGTTGCGGCAAGGCCTGTACCAATTCAAAAACTGGCCACAGAGGTGTTCCGGTGTTCTGGGGCTCCAGGCTCACCATTCCAACCTGCTTAGAGCGCTGTAGGGCCGGTCTCCAGGTGGGAAAGCCCCCGATGTCTGTGGAGCTCTAAGGAGCGTCCGTACAGCTTTTTCTTTAACCCTTATTATGTTTATCTTTTCATCTATACTTTCCTCGAGCCTTATTCAGCTCTGTATATAATTAATTTTTTCCTTAACTTTCTTTAAATATGAAGTCATTAATGTTGAATATTTTGTGAATTCTCTTGATGTCTACAGTTTCTGTTAAGTGCTTTAGTCAATGATCATGATCAAAGTTAATCTTTTCCTTTACCATCATTGTTCGGTTCCCACACAGATTCTCTGATATAGCTATCTTTTTGCCTTTGTTAACTCCACATCCCCCATTCAGTCATACAGGGTTAACTAGACGACACTCCTTCCTGTCAATCATCTAGCTATACTGGTATTTTCACAACCATGCGTCATTCAGGAGCCTGCTCACTGTGTGGCTGTCTGGCTGGCGACCGGAAATCCCTTCTCTCTGTAAGGCACAGTAGAACGCGAGTGCATGCACGGCTGCTATGCCAAAGTGTTGCCATGGTAACCACCCCTCGCTTGAATTCCTTGGCCAATAACAAGGAAGCGGATATTACATTATCCCACATCCGCTGGCCACCATTATGACACGCCCCAGGGCTCGGGTACTCGGCTCTCGGGCTATCTTCAGTCTGGGATGTCACGGGTGGCCATCCCGAGGCCGTGGCCCTGGTGGTCCAACTCAAACTGGAGCCAAATAGGTGTGGCTTATGTGCTGGAGCCAACGCTCTTCAGAGGGCAATTTCACGCCCCCTGGATAGAATATCCTCCCTCCGCCGCCTCCTCCTGCCAGTCATGTTCCCCCTCACCTGCTTGCCTGCTGTATGAGACGCAGAACGCAGGCGCAGAACCAGGGATCATATTCCTCAGTGCTGCTCAGTTGCCCCGCCTCCTGCGGCATTGATGACAAGGAGCACGGTGGGGATAAGCGGTAACGACACTGCTGGAGGCCAGGGGGCGTGAAATTGCCCTCTGAAGAGCGTTGGCTCCAGCCACTAAGCAACATTTATTTGGCTCCACATTGTAAGTTTTTACATTCAATTGTCTCGGAGTACAGGGGGTTTAAGGGATGGGGGACCCCTTGCGTGAATGCAGCAGACATGCTGCATTCAGTGCTGCTATTAAATCAGCATGCATGGGGGGTGACAGAGATATATTGCTGGTATCTGTTTCTTCCATTACACTATGCTGCCATCTGATGGTGTAGCAAAAACCTGATTACAGATTCCCTTTAATAAAACAGCAAAAAAAAAAAAAAAGAAATGTTCATTAAACACAGCAAATGTAAATGTACAGACTGACTGAACATGAAAAATGTTTAAAGAGGTTGTCCGGGCTTTTTGGGTAATTTCCAGGCTTTAAAATGTTGGCCGGTTCTCTCTATACCGCAGCCGCCGGCTCTGAGCCCCGCTCTATGATACAGGAGGTATAGAGAGGAGCATCTTCAGGGCACAGAGACCCAGGCTGCGGACCTCGGCTCCACTGACAACAGCCACAGGGTGAGCACACACATGCAGCGGTCCCCTCCTGCACTGTGTACCGAATCTTCTTCACAGCTGCGGATTCGGCACAGTGTGTCAGTGTGTGGAGCAGGGGACCGCTGTGTACAATGGGGGTGGGTAGTGACATTAGGGGTTAAGGCGGGCCCATAGAAGCCCTGGGGTTGGCCGAGCATACTGTAGACTGGGGGAGGGGGCGTGTTTGTTGAAGTCTGGGAGTAAACGACCAGCTTCCATTTACATGGAGGCTCCAACACAAACACACCCCATGGAAGTTCCCTGGGTGCCGCAAATAGGTGATATCTGGGTAACTATGCAAAATGCTGACAGGATGTATACTAACAAACAGTCAACATTTTGCAGCCTGGATACACAGAAATTATCCAAAAAGCCCAGAAAAACCCGTTTAATTGTGATATCATAATCAGCATAATTTTCTATTTTCAGAATGTCTATTCTTAAAGGAACTGTCGGTGAAAAACATAAGAAAATAATCATCTGAGCTACTAAAGAAGGGCTACCATGTCTAGTTCTGAACTGGTTAAAACTGGTTAGTGCTTGTAAAAACAGGCAACTTTGCAAATGAGCCCTATATATCCTCTACGTTTCTATAGTGGAGGGATTTTTTACATTCCACAGTTTTCAGGTCGCTGCTGAGGTCACTTCAATACCATAGATGTGAATGTCAATAGCCCCATAAAATGTGATAGTGACCGGTCAGAAAAAAAATTCACCGGCTTTACTCACAAGTCTTGGTAGTGTGCTGTCAGTTTGTTCATTGACAACACATAACCTACGAAAACTAACACAAGAAAGCCTAAGGCCCTGTACTGATGGTGATGGGTTTTTTTTTTTACGTTTTTGTTCTCTATTGTCACAAAACTGCATGTCTATCTTTCCCCCAGAAAAGTCTATGAGAATTCTGAAGTGTTGTGCTAATGATGTGTTTTTTTACTTGCAGTTTTGGTGCAGTTTGTGGTTCGGAAAAAACAATGAGCAAGTCAATCATTTAGAGCATTTGTCAGCCCTCGCAGGCATTGACAATAGTCAAAAAAAAAAAAATGCATGACCAAAAAACAAATCAAAACTGTACCAAAAACGCATCAAATAATTGACACATGCGCTGTGTGGCGAGTTTTTCTGGCACAGGGTGCAGTTTAGCAGTGTTTTTGATGCAGACAATTTCTGCACTCAAAAAGTAGTGTTGGCACATAACCTGATGGCCACTTTACACGTCCCAACGTTGGTCCGATATTGGATCCGACGCCGCGGGAGCGCGCTTTTTCTGCCCAGATTTCAAAGATCGCATCGGAGAATTACACAGCGCGATATCGGCAGGCAACGCCACTACAATGTCTACGCCCCCCTTGTACGGCCGACCCAGGAACGACCATTTAACATGGGAGAGAATAGGGGAGTTATACTTCACATCGTAGTTGGGCTTTTACACAGCCCGATCCAGCCACATCGTCCATCCAATATCGGGCCGTTGGAGAGCACGCTCATTCGATCCCCGATATCGTTTTGGCATCGTTCGTGCATCGTATTGGACGTTAAAACCATACAACGCACGAACGATATCGGGGCCAACGCACGAACCACGTGACTTTTGGTCGGAGTTGGACGCCGATATCGGGACATGTAAAGTGGCCATTAAGGCCCAGTTACACACACAGATAATTGTACAGAGATTGGTTGCAGTGAAATCATGGACACATTGTTCCATTTGTACACAGCCACAAAATGGAACAATGTGTCCATGATTTCACTGCAACTATTCACTGTGAATAATCTTTTCACAATTATCTGTGTGTGTAACTGGGTCTTTAATACAGCAATGTTATGGGCCTAAAAGGTTATTAAAGCAAAACTACAGTTCATCTTAGAAAAAACAAGCCCTCATACAGCTACAGCATAATAAAGTCTATTGAAATTTCATGAAAAAAGGCACACAATCTAATTTGAGCTCTGTAAAATTACATATGCCTTCCTGATGCTACCCATCAGTGCATTTGTAAATAGTGTGCTGGAAACTTTAAGATGAGAGTCTTCACTCATCCTTACACAATTGATAAATGTCTTAGGGTACTTTCACACTAGCGTTTTTTTTAAATCGCGGCAGATGCGGTGAAAAAAACACATCTGCCGCGATTACCGCATACCGGCTGCACGGTTGCGGCACGGTTGCGGCAAGCCCCATACAATGTATATGCGGGCTTGCGGCAGGTGCGGCAAATGCAGTTTTGGCACTTGCGGCAGGTGCGGCCGCGAAAAAAACGCAGCTGACCGGTTTTTTTTCGCGGCCGCACCTGCCGCAAGTGCCAAAACCGCACTTGCCGCACCTGCCGCAAGCCCGCATATACAGTGTATGGGGCTTGCCGCAACCGTGCAGCCGGTATGCGGTAATTGCGGCAGATGCGTTTTTTTCACCGCATCTGCCGCGATTTAAAAAATACGCTGATGTGAAAGCAGCCTTAGAATCATACTGAATGTTTTAATATCAGAAATGACTAATGCAAATAAATATAGCAAATGCTACAGGTGTGACAGTAATCTGGAAGTTTCCAGCAGCTTCCCATGGACACTGAGGTTTTTATCCATTATTTTTAATTATTATGAGGGAACTCTGGGAGATAAAAAGAAAAATTGTTCTGTGACTGCCCGCATACACAATGAATCAGAGCTGAGCACTACAGTTCTAGGATCTTTAGATCACTTATAAATCAATAAAATAGTATCTGCTCCTCAGCTCTCACCCACTTCCTTTTGGAGCATCATGTCACAGATCAGTGTAAGGCGGCCGTCACACGCTTCAATATCGAGAGCGATATTGTTAGCGATCACGTGCATGCGCGATCGCTAACAATATCGCTCACATCGCTGGTGAGCTGTCACACAGACAGACTCACCAGCGATGTGGAGCAGCGAGATCGCTGGTAACTATGGTACACATCGGGTTACTAGGCGCCGCGCGGCGCTTAGTAACCCGATGTTTACCATAGATACCATCTCCCAGCATAGGCTCTGCCGCTGGGAGATCGTTCACCGTGGTGTCACACACCACGATGAGGCAGATTGATCAAGCGTTTATCGCTTGATATGAGCTCCGGCTCACCAAATCTGCGATCAAACAATCAAGCGATTTTACATTGTAAAATCGCTTGATTACACGCAGCGATGCACAGACAATATCGCTTAAGCGATCAAAACGTAGATCGCTTAAACGATATCGTGCATTAAATTGATGCGTGTGACGGCCGCCTAAGCTTCATGCTGCTGAAAACGGGGTGTGGTGGGGGCGTGGCAGCCAGTGTCATGCTTACCCCTACATGCTAGCTCTCTGATATACTGCCTTCTATCAAGAGTACGGAGAGGGTGTGGTGGGGGCATGGCTGCTAGGGCTCCATGCTCATTGTACATGCCAGACCCCGATATACTTCCATCTATCTAGTGTACAAACAAAGGGTGTGGGCTATGCTCATTCTACATGCCAGCCCCGATACACACGTGGTCAAAATTGTATTTTTAAAAATTCTGTGGAAGCAGCGTTGAAAAGCAATGTCTAACTTTCATTTGTTAATTTTATAGATTTTTTTTTTTATTATTTATTATCACTTTTGTCAGATCCATGATATTTCTGTGACCATTGTAGATTTTTCTTTCATTAAATGAGGGTACCAATCAATTTTGACCACGTGTGTATACTTCCATCTATCCAGTGTATGAACAAGGGGTGTGGGTGGGGGGCATGGCCACCGGCACCATGCTCACTGTATATGCCACATGCCCTGTTCGTACACTAGATAGAAGTATTAGGGGGCTGGCATGTACAATGAGCAAAGAGCCCCAGTGGCTACCCCCCCCCCACACACACATGTCCCCAGGTATCTTCAGCAGAATGGATATTATACTTCTGTGACCTTTTTCCCATAAAGGAGGGGTGAGTATTGGGGAGAAGATACTATTTTATTGATTTATAAATGATCTAAAGATTCTAGGACTGCAGTGTCCACCTCAGCTTCATAGTGTATGAGGGCAGGGACATAACAAACTTTTTTTTATCTTCCCAGAGTTTGTCTTTAATGCTCACAGTAAAGTCAAGAGTACTTGTTAAAATCGGTTGTCTGGGCAAAATTGAGGTTGGAATTTGTAAAATATAACAGTCAGTCATACTCATCTACGCCGCGGCACCCAACTGAATCCAGCGCATACTGTTCTATGGTCAATGCAGGGACAGAAAATAGTGTCACCAATCTGCCAGGCTGCAGTAGTCAGGTGACTTTAAAAGTGTATCATTGGATGCTTTCTTATAATGTGCTGCTCAGTCACCTGAGCGCTGTATCTAATCACACATGCTACAGCTACCTGCTCCCCCAGTCCCTCTACCTGGGGCACTGTGGAACACCCGCTCGGTCTGCAACAAACTCCCATTCATCCACAACCTCTTTATCTCTAACAGCCTCTCACTCCTTGGCATCACTGAAACCTGGCTCACCCCTCTGACACAGCCTCTTCTGCTGCACTCTCTTATGGCAGACTCAGTCTTTACCACACACCCCGCCCCTCTAACGAACATGGCGAAGGCTTTGGCTTACTCCTGTCCAATAACTGTTCCTTTACCCTCCGCTACTCTCCCGTCTTTCGAAGCCCACTCTGTCCGCATCTTCTCTCCCTGTAACCTTCAGCTGGCTGTCATTTACCGCCCCCCCCTGGATCCACGACCTCCTTCCTTGACTATTTTACCTCCTTTCTACGGACATCTCCACTACCATCATGGGCGATTTCAATATCCCCATTAACACTTCCCACCAAGAATGCTCTACGGGGCTTAGAGACACCCACCCCATTGGGATGGTGGAGATCCTTCCAGATAAGACACCTCTTGAGCTCCTTCCAACCAAGGCGATGCTACGCTAACCCCCTGACACACTTTGAGACCCTATGCTCTGGAAAAGGCCCGGTTAGACACGTTCTCTCCTTGGTGTATGCGATGCTGAACTCCCCTCCGGACCAAAAACCTCCTTACTTCATTGCTAACTGGGAGAGGGAACTGGGAACACAGTTCTCAGATACTCAGATAAACAGAATCTGTAGTTTAGCCCACAGCACCTCCATCAGCTCGAAGCAACAAGAGGCTGGTTACAAAATCGTGTCTAGGTGGTACAGGGTGCCGGAGAGGCTGCATGCCATGTACCCTTCGGCAGATATTCAATGCTGGAGATGTAAAGCGGAGTCGGGATCAATGGTTCACATTTTTTGGAGCTGTGACAGACTCAGGACATTTTGGGAGGGAGTAGGGACTGTGGTGGCTCGGGTGACGGGCTATACGGACCCCCTTACCTCGGCAGCGGTTTTACTGCACTTAACGAATATGCCGGAAAAAAGATACAAACACTCTCTGTTGAAGTTCTTGATCATAGCAGCGAGGGCATGTATACCCGTTCTGTGGGGTACGACATCTACGCCAAAACTCTCCCACTGGGTTAGTAAAATTAACGAACTGATGCTCATGGAGGATTTGACGGCCTCCATGAATGATTCATTCCCGAGACATTGGACCACATGGTACAAATGGATAGACTTCCAACAGACACCCGAATACGACCGACTGTTATCAGATTGTGGAATTGAACCTGGAGACTGTATGTCGGGAGTTTAGTATCTCGATATGGGGTCCTCCTCCTTCCTCTCCCCTGCTATACACCCGGCCTATTCATGTGCGATCCTCCCTCCCCCCCCCCACGCCTATAGGCCTGGATTCCCCGCCCCTCCATTCCTTCTTCTCTTGATCCCCAATCTAATCTTTTTCTTCCCCTCTCTCTCTGCTTTTTCCTTATGTTTTATAATTGATAATCATAATATTTGCTTATAACTTGTCGTAGACAATATGATTATTTGTATACGTGGCTTTTAAGGCTGCGGATCTGTAATTCCTGAATTTCTTATTTCTTGTTTCCTGGCTGTTCAAACTAAAAAATGACAAAATAAAGAATTAAAAAAAAAAAAAAAAAAAAAAAAAAAAAACACTTCCCACCAAGCTGCCTCTAAATTTCTTTCACTGACCACCTCCTTCGGGCTCTCCCAATGGTCCTCCTCTCCCACTCACAAGGATGGCCACACGCTGGACCTCATCTTCACCCGCCTTTGCTCCCTCACTAACCACTTAAACTCACCACTTCCCCGGTCTGACCACAATCTACTGACTTTTTCCTCCCTCTCCTCACCTACTACACTACCCCCACTCCGCAAACTCAATCGTCCTCGCACAAACCTAAAACACATTGATTTACAGTCATTCTCAGAATCCCTTCTCCCTCTAGCAGACATAGCTTCCATACACGACACAGACGCTGCCACCACTCTTTAAAACACCACAATAACTGCGGCCCTAGATTTAGCAGCTGCGCTCACATACGACACTCCTCGCACAAACAGGCAACCCTGGCACACCACCCTCACTGAAGACCTGAGACGGTCTTCCAGGGTTGCCAAGAGGAGATGGAAGAAATCTCATTCCACTGACCACTTTGCGCTGTTCAAGAAGTCCCTCACCAACTTCAAGTCCGCACTCACTGCCGCAAAACAAGCCTTCTTCTCATCCCTAATAACCTTCCTGTCTCACAATCCCAAAAAGCTCTTTAAAACTTTCAATTCTTTATTCCGTCTGCCCGCTCCTCCTCCCTCTCCCCTTATATCTGCTTAAGACTTTACCTCCCTCTTCAAGCAGAAGATCGATAAAATTAGAGACATCTTCGACCCACTGTCCCCACAACTTCCCCTCTCACCCACACTGCCCTCTACTTCCAAATGCTGTTTCATCCCCATAACAGAAGATCAGCTCTCCTCTCTTCTGTCAAAGTCACACCTCACCACCAGCCCCCACAACCAGCTCCCCCATCCCATCTCATTCCCAGCCTCACCTCAGTCTTCATCCCATCTCTAATCCATCTCTTCAACTTATTTACTACAGGCATCTTCCCCTCATCCTTTAAACATGCCTTGATCACACCCATCCTCAAAAAGCCCTCCCTCAACTCAACGTCTGTTTCTATCGCCCTATATCTCTTCTCCCCTTTGCCTCAGAACTACTTGAACAACACGTCCTCTCTAAACTGTCCTCCCACCTCACCTCCTGCCCCCCTTTTTGACCGCCTACCGACCGCTTTTCCGCCCCCACCACTCCACCGAAACAGCCCTAACCAAAGTCATCAACAACCTACTTACCGCCAAGAGCAAGCGAAACTACTCCGTCCTCCTCGACCTATTTGCCGCCTTTGATACGGTTGACCATTCCCTCCTACTTTAGACCCTGGAATCTCTTGGTATCACTGACCTAGCCGTTTCCTGGATCTCCTCATACCCTACCCCCTATCCGTCGGTGTCCCCGAAGGCTCGGTTCTGGGACCATTACTCTTCTCCATCTACACGCTCGGCCTAGGACAACTCATTGAGTCCCATGGCCTTCAGTACCATCTCTATGCCGATGATACCCAGATCTAACTGTCCATGCCCGATATCACTTCCCTACTATCCAAAATTCCACAATGCCTGTCCACCATCTCATTCTTCTTCTCTGCTCGCTTCCTTCAGATGAACATGGACAAAACTGAGTTTGACATCTTCCCCCAAGTCGCTCTCCCCCACTACCCCACCTACCCATACATGTCAACGACTGCTCACTGTCCCCCACACCAAGTGTCTCGGGGTAACCCTTGACTCTTCCCTTTCCTTCAAGCCTCACATCCAGGCACTCGCCACCTCCTGCCAACTCCAGCTCAAAAATATTTCCCGGATTCGCATTTTCCTTGACCACACTGCTAAAACACTTGTTCTTGCTTTCATCATCTCCCGCCTCGACTACTGCAACCTCCTACTTACTGGCCTCCCAGGTACCTCCCTTGCACCTCACCAATCTATCCTAAACTCTGCTGTCCGACCAATCCACCTGTCTCCTAGCTACTCCCCTGTCTCCCCCCTCTGCCAAGCCCTTCACTGGCTCCCCACTTCTCAGAGGTCCCGGTTTAAAACACTAACCATGACATACAAAGCCATCCACAACCTGTCCCCTCCATACATCTCTGACATGGTCTTCCGGTAACTACCCTCTCACAACCTGCAGTCCCCCCCAAGCGCTCCTTCTCTACTCCCCTCTCACAACTGCATATAAGATTTTTCCCATGCATCTGTCATACTCTGGAACACTCTTCCCCAATGCATCAGGCACTCGCCTACCCTGGAGACCTTTAAAAGAAACCTGAAGACCTACCTCTTCTGTCAAGCCTACAACCTGTAATGATACCTCCTCCTACTCTATCCCCACCCATCCCTTTAGACTGTGCGCCCTCGGGAACAGGTTTTTTTTTCCCCTCCTGTAGCTGTACGTCTTGATTGTCCATATATATTGTACTTGTCCATCATCTGCCCTTTCCATATGTAAAGCGCCATAGAATCTAATGGCGCTATATCAATAAATAATAATAATAATACAGCGGTCCAGCAACTGGCTGAGCAGTGACATTACGACGGGCGTGGCTTGGAGCTTGCTGGAGATGGCTGCGTGCTGAGAGAGCTCCTTAACCCACAGCAGAAAATCAACAGAGAATTAGTTTTTTTTTTTTAAGCAATTCCCACTCAAACCATACTTGATGACATCTTAAACTTCCTGGTCCCCAGTGGACCTTCTAACAAGCTTTGGATCCTGGATTTATGGACTGTTTTCTTACTTTGATGCTGAATCAGCTGTGCTGCTCTTCCCTTCACCTACTGCCCATTGCCTGAGGAGGGCATTCCTAACTAGGATTTACTGGATTGCAGCTCTGCTCAACCTCTTTGGATTTTGGTCCAGGACTTCCCTGGCCCCTCCCTGGATTGAGCTATTTCCTAGGTTTGTTGTCACACTGAAACCAATATCTACCTCCTGGAGAAACTTTGACTGCGCAGAGTCCCCGTCCCCCCCCATCGCCTATTCCAGGGAACCTCACTGTCTGTAAGACCCCCTGCTTATTTGGGAGTCTTCAGGGATTGCCTGCTGGACTGTTGGATTGTCTCCCCCTCCTTGGCGGCTGCCTGGAGCCCTCCTGAACCACTTTGAATTTTGGTCCTGGACTGCCCTGGCTCTTTCCCTGGATTGGACTATTTCCCAGGTTTGCTGTCACACTGAAGCCAACTAATATCTACCTCCTGGAGGAGCTTTGACTGCGCAGAGTACCCCCCTCCATCACCTATCCCAGGGAATGTCACTGTCTGCAAATCTCCCTGCTTATTTGGGAGTCTTCAGGGATTGCCTGCTGGACTGTTGGATTATCTCCCCCTCCAGGCGGCTACCTGGAGCTCGAAGACTGGTGCATCACTGTGGCAGCTGCTAATAGTGACTTCATCGCAGCTCTTCACCCGCCCTGTTCTTCAGCAGTGGTGAAGACTGAGAAAGTTGCCAAATCAACAATTGTCTCTGTTATCACCGCGGATCTCCTTAACTGTTGCTCCGTGATCTGGGACCGCTTACCTCGGGTTATCCTTGGAAACCTCCGCGCAGCTGCAGACCTCCAGTGCTGTACGGATCTTGGATAGTCACTTCACTACAACTGTAACAACCATTCCCACGAACTCAGGAAGATAAAGAGGGACTCGACGTTTTTATTTAAAGAGGACGAAGCCGCGGCATTAGAAACCTTGAAGCTGATTTGACAGTTGAAATGTAATGTATCTCTGTCCTAATGTTTAATTTTATCATTGGCAGTATGGTGGTGGCTACACTTAGTACCATAGCCATCCTTCCTGTAATTATCTTAAGACTCAAGAGGTTTATTTTGGGGTTGGGGGATTGTCCTGGGTTCGGCCTCTCTCCGGCATTACAGGGGCGCAGTAGTAGGCTTGTGCTGTGGATGTTCTGGGGTGGGGGAGAGAGATCGGCCTTTCATCTGCGTGCTGGGATCTCTTATGTGCTGCGGGAGAGTGGTATAATTTGTAACCCAGGAAAAGTTTTTATTGCCAGCTAATTCGTGGCACAGGGGAGATTCTGGTCCACACATGATTCTACCCTGTACCTAGATCTCTCAACACCGCTCCCATCTGCCCTTATTAAAGGTTTAACTCCAGTTTAAATGTCTTTTACTAGGTATTTTGTATACTTAACTTGCCTAAGACGTCTAGAATAGAGATTTGTCTCTTCCTTAGGGGCTTGGAGTGCTTATTGTTGAGTGTCGTATAGTTATCGAACTCTTTAATTTTGGCTACATTTATTCTTATTTCATTATGGCGAGTTCAAAAGGGAAAGGCCCTAAAAGCATCCCCGTACCCCTTTCCTCCTCAAAACCAGATAAAGATAAATCTAGCAGTAGAGATAGATCTAGATCACCCAACAAAGTGGAGAAAAAAGATCCTTGGTCTAAGGAACACAAACCGCCTGGTGAGGACTCGGTCTTGTATGATCCACCTACAGTCAGGAGGAAAAGAAAGGAGATAGACCCCAATTCCAAGAACCAGTACAATACAACTGACTCCGACCCCGACCAAGAAATAGGTGACGACTCCCCACCTAACCCAAGTCCACTCAGACAACGCCTGAGATACGAAAAGTACACTGACCTCTCCCAAGCCAACACATTAGCTAATAGTGGGGAGGACGAACCACTCACAACCAAAACCATTTTGGAAGTCATCTCTTCTTTTAAAATGGAAATGAATAAGAGATTTGACTCTTTGGAGTCTACCATGGAGAACTTGAGGTTGAGAACTGAAAATAACAAGGCTAAAATTTTAGAACTTTCCAATTCTAATCAAACGTTAATGAACATCCAAAAAACGGCAGATGTGGAGCTTAAATCCATCAGAGCCAAGACAACTGACTTGGAGGATCGGGATAGCAGGTTGAATTTGAAGTTCAGGGGGATCCCGGAGACTGTGGGTGGTGACCAACTACAAACATACATCAAAGATATCCTTAAAACAGCTATTCCCGACCTCACAAATTGGACTTAACCATAGTAAGGGCCCACAGACTCCCGAAGCCAACCTTTATACGCCAGGACCTTCCCAGAGATGTAATCTCCAAATTTCACTTCTCTCACACAAAAGACCAATTTATGTCCTACCTTAAAAGATACAAAAATCCACCTAAACCCTACGAAAAGATAAAATTTTAGCGGACCTATCCAGGGAGACTTTGAACCAAAGGAAAAACCTAGCGGGTATTACTGAGGTTCTCCGATCCAATAATATCGTTTACCACTGGGGATTTAACCCAGAGTTCTCTTCTCTCACCTCAGTAAAACCATCACGATAACAAACCCGGAAGAGGGCCACAAAATTTTTAAAAAGTTAAATATTATTATATCTTGATTCTTCTTTCTCCTACGTTTTCTTGCTGTGGGCTAATGATTAGCCGAAACTTTAGTCCCCAAAGGAGGTTTACCAATGAATCTATATTGATCCCTCCATTTGGGTTTTATAGTGATTTGTAGTTTTTCACACTAATATTTCACATTTTAAATATATCTTTAGATATAGAATTTTGATAACTGCCTTTATTTAGTTAGATTAGGGATGCGGACTCACACCTTTACAGTTACCCTCCTCATTTGTCCAAACAGGGTTTTTTTTTTTTTTTTACTTTTCTCATCTTACCTCATACTTCCATCCACATTCCCTTATAGTGGGATTCCTGATCCACAAAGCTAGCAGTAATTATAATCCTAGACTAATCAACTCTTTTAAAAGCTTACTGTGTTACTTACATTTTTGTCCAAAAACGTAAACGGACTCAACTCTCCCCAGAGACGTTACCACCTATGGAAATTAATAAAGGACTCTAGATCGGAGATAATTGGTTTGCAGGAAACCAAATTCTCTAAACTCAACTCTCCAAAATTTGGTAACAAGAATGTCCAAAATATATTTCTCGCTTCTAATAATAAAAAGAAATGGGGGGTTGCCATATGGTAAAAAAACACCATCACTTTTGAAGAATTACCCCATAGGCTACTTTCACACTACAATTTTTAGGGAGCCGATGCTGTCCGATAAAATCGGACAGCATCGGCTTCCTTCTGATGCCTGGAATCGGATGCCAAATAGGCATCCGATTCCGGCATAAAATTGTAGCCTCCGTGCTATAAAAAAAAAAAAATATATATATATGCTCACCTATCCCCGAGCCCCCGCTGTCTCCCGCCATCTCCCTTCGGCTCCCGGTGGCTCCCGGTGTCCTCACACTGTCTGCAGTGGTGTTCTACTGCAGTACAGGACCTGCGGTGATGTCACAGTCACGTGACAGCAGGTTACACCATGGTAACCTGCGGTCACGTGACTGTGACATCACCGCAGGTCCTGTACTGCAGTAGAAGACCTCTGCAGACAGCGTGAGGACACCGGGAGCCACAGGAAGACGGCGGGAGACGGCGGGGGCTCGCGGATAGGTGAGCATAATTTTTTTTTTTTAACCCCTTCTCTCCCAGTTTGGAGCACTTTTACTGTACTGCGCATGCTCAGTACAGTAAAATCGGGTCCGAGGAGACATCAGATGTTTCCTCGGACCCCGCTCCATAGGGCCCCATGCTAAATTGATCGGACCAAATCGGATGTGCACTAAATGGCATCCGATTTGGTCCGATCCGATTTTGTCCGATTTTATTTTCGGTGCAAAAATCGGAGCATGCTCCGATTTTTGCACCGATAAAAAAATCGGACAGAATCGGATCGGACCAAATCGGATGCCATTTAGTGCACATCCGATTCGGTCCAATGACCATAGATTATTAGATGTAAATTGAACAATTTCTTGTATACTTTGGTTAACATTTATGCACCACACAGAGGCCAGATTTCCTTTCTCAACAAAATACTGAACATAATCAACCAACAACCTATTGGGTCTCGGCTCATGTTTGGTGACTTCAATATTGTACCCAACGGCCAACTCGACTCGTCTACAAAATCCAGATAGTTCTTGGAGTCCCTGGACCCATGGATCTTTAAAGCAGAGCTGTATGACGTGTTTCGATGTTTCTGTTGAATTCACTCATTTCTCAAACTGTCATCAATCCTACTCCAGAATAGACTTAGTCTTGACTAACATCTTCTCCCTCCCCAAGTTTAGAAAGGTGAGCATAGGCACTAGAACTTGGTCTGATCACTCTCCGATATTTTTGAACTATCACAAGGCCCTAGAGATACACAGGAAAAACCATGGAGAAACAATAGTTACCTTTATAACCACCCCAATTATAGACCTCATATTGAGGAGACTATTAAAAACTATTTCAAGGAAAACGATATTGAAAACATCTCATCTCCTTCGCTTTGGTTGGCCTTTAAGGCAGTTCTCGGGGGGAAATTAATACAATTGAACTCCCAAGCTTAACGCATCAAAAAGAGACAAAACCCAGCAATTGGTACTCAAAATAAAAAACTTAGAACAGTCTCACTCCACAAATCCAACCACTGCAACCTCGGATGAAATCTTGAGACTCAGAATTGAGCTGTAGTCAATATTAGCAGCGGACTATGACAAAACATCTACTTTTCTTAAATCCAAAAATTACTACTCAGACAATAAACCCTCTGAATTATTTGCCGTTAGACTAAAATATAAAAGATTGACCTCAAGAATTAAACAGATTAAAGAAAACGGGAAAACCCTCCACTCACCAAAAGATATTGCAGGCAGTTTCTTCAACTTGTATTCGTCTCTTTATAATTTAAAAAACAACCCCAACTCTACTAACCCAACTGACCAAGAAATCAATGAATATTTAGCTGAAATAAAGCTACCTTCCCTTACTATAGCTGAACTGGAAGATTTAAATTCCCCTTATTCTACACCTGAAATGATGGAAATAATTAAAACCTTAAAAAATGAAAAGTCCCCTGGGCCAGATGGTATTCAGAATGAGATGTACAAGACATTTGCAGACATTATTGGTCCACATCTAACTAAACTACCGTATATACTCGCGTATAAGCCGAGTTTTTCAGCCCAAAATTTGGGCTGAAAAGTCCCCCCTCGGCTTATACGCGAGTATATAAAAAAAAATAAAAAAATACCGCAGCAGGCCCCCCATCAAGTTCCAGGGCCCCCCTCCACCTTGCGCAGCCTGTAAAGGAAAATCATACTCACCAGTGTCCAGTCGCGCCGCCCGCAGCTGCCGACATGACAATCCCGGGCTCCATTCAGCGTCTTCCGCATTTCCTGTAGTCGCGGGCAATGACGTCATTGCCCGCGCGCACAGGAAGTCGGAAGCCGGAAGACGCTGAATGGAGCCCGGGATCGTCATGTCGGCAGCTGCGGGCGGCGCGACTGGACACTGGTGAGTATGATTTTCCTTTACAGGCTGCGCGCAAGGTGGGGGGGGCCCTGGAACTTGATGGGGGGCCTGTATACCTCCGGGGCTGCGGCTGTATACAGCCCTGGGGCTGCGGCTGTATACAGCCCTGGGGCTGCGGCTGAATACAGCCCTGGGGCTGCGGCTGAATACAGCCCTGGGGCTGCTGCTGTATACAGCCCTGGGGCTGCGGCTGTATACAGCCCTGGGGCTGCATCTGGGGCTGCATATGGGGCTGTATATGGGGCTGTATATGGGGCTGTATATGGGGCTGCATATGGGGCTGCATATACCTCTGGGGCTGCATATACCTCTGGGGCTGCATATACCTCTGGGGCTGCATATACCTATGGGGCTGCATATACCTATGGGGCTGCATATACCTATGGGGCTGCATATGGGGCTGCATATACCTCTGGGGCTGCATATACCTCTGGGGCTGCTGTATACTACCACTGGGCTGCTGATGTATATACCACTGGGGCTGCTGCTGCTGTATATGCATCTGGGGCTGCATATGGGGCTGCATATACCTCTGGGGCTGCATATACCTATGGGGCTGCATATACCTCTGGGGCTGCATATACCTCTGGGGCTGCATATACCTCTGGGGCTGCATATACCTCTGGGGCTGCATATGGGGCTGCATATGGGGCTGCATATGGGGCTGCATATACCTCTGGGGCTGCATATGGGGCTGCATATACCTCTGGGGCTGCATATGGGGCTGCATATACCTCTGGGGCTGCATATACCTCTGGGGCTGCATATGGGGCTGCATATACCTCTGGGGCTGCATATACCTCTGGGGCTGCATATGGGGCTGCATATACCTCTGGGGCTGCATATGGGGCTGCATATACCTCTGGGGCTGCATATACCTCTGGGGCTGCATATACCTCTGGGGCTGCTGTATACTACCACTGGGCTGCTGATGTATATACCACTGGGGCTGCTGCTGCTGTATATACCTCTGGGGCTGCATCTGGGGCTGCATATGGGGCTGCATATACCTATGGGGCTGCATATACCTCTGGGGCTGCATATGGGGCTGCATATACCTCTGGGGCTGCATATACCTCTGGGGCTGCATATGGGGCTGCATATACCTCTGGGGCTGCATATACCTCTGGGGCTGCATATACCTCTGGGGCTGCATATGGGCTGCATATACCTCTGGAGCTGCATATACCTCTGGGGCTGCATATACCTCTGGGGCTGTATATGGGGCTGCATATACCTCTGGAGCTGCATATACCTCTGGGCTGTATATACCTCTGGGCTGCTGTATACTACCACTGGGGCTGCTGCTGTATACTACCACTGGGGAGGCTGCTGTATACCTCACTGCTGGGGGTTGTATACCTGTGCTGGAGTCCACCCTCGGCTTATACGCGAGTCAATAAGTTTTCCCAGTTTTTTGGGGGCAAAAGTAGGGGGGTCGGCTTATACACGGGTCGGCTTATACACGAGTATATACGGTAATTAACTATTCCGCAGCACAGGGCCACCTTCCCCAGGAGATGTTAGAAGCAACAATTATTGTTTTGCCCAAGGACAAGGCGGACCCTGAAAATGTAAAGAACTACCGACCAATTTCTCTTCTGAATACTGATACAAAAATTATTGCAAAACTAGTGGCTAACACAATCAAAAAATATATAAATAAGCTGATTAACACAGATCAAGCGGGTTTTATTCCTGGGAGATCAAACTCAGATGCTATTAGGAGAGCTATAGATCTTGCCATTACAACGGAAAAAAATAATACCCCTACTGCCTTTCTCGCACTAGATGCGGAAAAGGCGTTTGATAGAGTCCATTGGAACTTCCTCTTTAATACTCTATCAAAATTCGGATTCCATTGAAACATCCTCAACATTATTAAATCTATGTATAAGAAACCATTGGCAAGAGTATACACCAATAGCATTATTTCCAATCGATCGCTGAAATCCCTTCGTCACATTTGTTCCTCTATTGAATGATTTTATAGAGAGAGACGTAGGAAAACCTATCGATTAAAATCCCACATCTTGGAATTCAATATTGACACAACCCTACTCGACTATCTAAGGCTGGTTTCACACTGCAGTTTTTTTCACTGATCAGTATCCATCCAGTTTGTGTGCCAAAACCAAGAGTGTCTCCAAAACACAGATCAGGTGTCAATCTTTCAATTATAGTTTTTCTCTGCAAGTTCCTCTCCTGGTTCCTCCCCGGGTTTTGGCACACAAACTGGATGGACACTGATCAGTGAAAAAACTGCAGTGTGAAGCCAGCCTAAAACAGGAATTTCATTTTATCTGGGAAAACAGTAAATTATCATACCTAGGTATATCCTTGGTTAAACCAACATCACAATTGGTACATGAGAATCTAACAACTTTAAGTAAGTCCCTCCATTCAGATATACTACACCTATCTAAACTGGAACTTTCATGGATTGGGAGGATTCAGGCCCTTAAAATGATCATGTTGCCGAAGTTTTAGTATACCATCAGATCCCTACCTTTGTTTATTACTAAATCATGGTTCAAGAAATTTCAAACACAGATAATAGCATTTATTTGGAATAAGAAGAAACCAAGAACAGCCAGATCCATCCTAGAAAAAACTAAGAAGTTGGGAGAACTAGAAATTCCAAACTTTCACAACTACTTTCTGGCCACGGTAATTAAATAATCTCAAACTTGGTTACACAGTGATAACGCAAAGTCATGGGCCCGACTTGAGGCAGACCTTGGCAAAACAGGGAACTTAAAAGCACTCCTGTATGCCCATTTGCTCGATTACTCGAAGTATTTGCCGAACTTCCCAACTTTAAAAACCACTATATCGACATGGAAAGAACTGCTTCGTCTGATGAGCAAAATCTAGGAGTCTTTTGTCTCCAATAAGATCCCGTTAGAAACCCTGGAGTCTCTTATAACAAATCTTGATCTCACATTTTGGAAGAATCAAGGAATTACATACATTAGTGACATATATATGGATAATACCTTAAAACCTTTCTTCTACCTTCAAAACAAATTTTCCCTATCTTTGGAAGAAATGACCAAGTGGAGAAAGATAGACAAATTTATTTCTAAAAAGGACTTAAATGGTCTCTCCCAACTTTTATTCACGATTTGATTGATAGCCCCATCAAACCTTCAGACTGGAAGACAGGTTCTTTCTATAAAATATTTAATGACGACTTTGTAATGAAACATTTATCATATGTTTCTGCATGGAAGGAAGAATTGGAGATCGCAATTGACTGTAAAGTTTTAAAGAAAACATTGGAAGTTTCCTACTCCAATACAGCCTGCATTACAATCCAGGAAACCTTTTTTTAAAGTGTTATCGAGATGGTACTGGACCCCAATTAGACTCCATCGTATTGACCCTACATCCTTACCTGATTGCTGGAGAGGGTGCCATCAGTTGGGATCTTTATCCCATATATTTTGGTTCTGTCCGAAGTTGACAAATTTTTGGAGTGAAGTGAAAGACCTCATATTTAAAATCTCTGGGCTCACTTCCGGTTCCGGGTCTGATGTAGCCACACGAGGGAGAGAGAGCTCCAGGCACCCGCGGCCGTTAAATCCGCAGTACAAAGCCAACGAAGGTCAGGAACGGTACCTTGCAGCACCAGGTGGTGCAGGGGACCCTCCAGCAGCCGATGTACCGGTGGCTGCGTAGTGGGGGAGGCAAGGAGAGAGACGCCGTCACTGTGCACGGAGGTGGGCCCCCAGCTAAGATGGCAGGCAGCACGAGCAGTGCAAGGAAGAGAGATAAGCTGCAGGCACCTGCACAACATTGCACCCCACAGCAGCTGCACCAGGAGAAGGCATCTGAGTGTGCACATGGAGAGCGGAGGAGAGATAAGCTGCAGACATCTGCACAACATTGCATCCCACAGCAGCTGCACCAGGAGGAGGCCTCTGAGTGTGCACATGAAGAGCAGAGGAGAGATAAGCTGCAGACATCTGCACAACATTGCACCCCACAGCAGCTGCACCAGGAGGAGGTAACTGAACGGGGACATGGAGAGCGGAGCAGAGAGACCAGTATGCAGGAGAGGGGTCCAGAGGAGGAGAAAGACAACAGAACACCCTAAGGGATGGAAAAGAGGAGGGGGGCTCCCAGAGCTTCGCTGACATGGCCAGGGAGCTGAAGCTACACCTCACAGAGAGTCTGCAAAGCACAGTGAGAGGCTATACAGGAGTCAGTGGCAGAGTTCCAGAAAGTGGTGGCACAGCATGACACCCAGCTCCAGGAGGCTGAACAGCGCCTCTCTGACGCTGAGTATAAGATTATGTATCTGGAGCAAGAACTGTCAACAGTGTTAAAGCAGTCCCACTGGATGGGAGAGAAACTAGATGACCTTGAAAACAGGTCCCGCAGAAACAACTTGCGGATAGTGGGGCTGCCTGAGACCATAACGCCACAAAGCTTAGATGACATCTACGAACAAGAATTGCCAAGGGCTCTGGGGCTCCCGACGCCGTGCAGAGTGGAAAGAGCACACAGAGTGGGGGCGCCACCACCTAGAGGAGACTTAACAAAAAACCCACATCAGGCCATAGCCCGCTACTTGGACTATAAAGAGAAAGAGAGGGGACTTCAAGATGGCCGCGGAGCAGAGCAGACGTGTTTAAGTAGGCTCTGCCATCCACCCTGTATCCGCGGCATCCAGACCTGAGGAGAGCCCATCCATCACCAACCGCCTTGCCATCAGTGCTAATGCACACCTGGAGCACATCTGAGGCCCATCTTGTAGCCAGATTGTGCTTATTTCGGCATCAGCGTAGGAGAGTCTTCACCTCCCCCCTGGCCCCATCTGCCTGCTGAAGCAGCACCATTGAAGACCGGCTACACAGGCCTCCAACCCACACCGAGCAGAGCGCCCATCACAGGTGAGAGACCTCTCTCCTCCCCAACACCCAGCGCTAGTTTATAGCCGCCAGAGACCTCAGTGCAGCCCGGGAAGCGGGCCAACATCCACTGGGGCCTACACTTCCACCTTGCTGCGGCCTTGCTTCCAGTGTGACCTCTCATGCTATACCAGCCCACCGGAGACACTGGAGAAGACCGAGGGACGACCTGATAAGACGTGGAGCTCTGGTGTTCATCCAGCTCCCCGCACACTGCAGCTGCAGACCGTGCCTGTGTGCCTAGCACCCTGCCATCATCTACCTCCCAGAGCTCTGCGTACAAGCACCAACACCGCTCTCCATAAGCCCAGCTTTCATCCCCTCAAGTCTGGAGAGAATCCATCCTCCCCCGCAGCAGCCGATACTGTTGTATTGACTGTATGTGTGCCGGGGACTCCCAGTGAAGCTCAGATAAAGTACCGTATGTGTAACAGATAAAGTGTCTTCAGCACATTGCAGCTCCCGGCCCCCCCCCCCCTCCTCTCCCCTCACAAGCCGGTGTGGGGTGACTGAGCAGTGTCATTAACCCACTCCACCCCGCACTGCTTGAGTGGAGATCACAAGAGCTAGGACTGCAGGCACAGGACCTGGACAGTCATATCCAACAACCCCCACCAGACACAGGTTATCTGCTGCTCTCCACACTGTGCCCATACTAAAACCCCATACACCTTCCCACTATTAACACCAACGGACTAACCTGATCTGTGGGAACTCCAGGACCATACTGATGATAAATATATATATATATCTAGGTGTCACAGCCTCCCCATCCTGTGTCCCAGCAGCATAAATACATGCAGAGCCTGACACTCAATTCCAGGCTGAAGGAGAGCAGAGCTTAGGAGAGGCAGAAAGCTCAGTAAAGCAAAGACAAACAAATAAAAAAAAAAGAAGATTAACCCTGCACTGCCCTGCACGAGCCCACAGACTGAGGACACATGCCACTGATAAGAAGGCGCCACTATCTCAGAGCAAGCAGGCAGGGGGACACCAGATACTAAGGGAACACCACTGGAGACAGAGCCCACTAATAAATACTGGTAGACAAGCACTGTGGAGAAGCACTGTAGTGGCTTAACCCTGTCACCCCCCCCAGACCAAAAGACAGGGCTCACACACAGTGACAGTTCAAAGCCACAACGGACATAGCCACCTCTGACCATTGAGGGGTCAAACACCATCCCCAAACACACAGCCTGTCACTGACATGGACTTTTTACCCACCCTGCCCCCACCAACCAAGACTATGATATAGTAGTGAGATTATGACAGTCTTCCTACTCTCCCACCACAATCAATAACCAGGCAATCTGCACACCATCTGCTACCCACTGGCCTGCTACATCTCCTTGCTGCCAGGGAACCGTAATGAAAAAATACCTAACAATAACCCAAACAAAGAAACCCACCACCCTACAAGAAGCCCTACCGTCAAGACCACATCCACCACCCACAATGCGCAAAAGCAGGTCCGCCCCGAAGTCCCCTAAGCAACCTACCAAGAACCCACGCCACCAACCACCCGCCTCTCCATCAATGGGTCCTCTACCTGAAGCGCAGACAGATGCCAGTCCATCCCCACCACAGCTTTCACCACCAGCACGTATCCCTGAACTGGCCAAGCAAGACCCTTCACAAATAGCTTTATTAGCTGAAGAGGTCTCCAAGCTCCTGATGCCAAAACTTGACCAGCGGACTGACGCCCTCCATGCCGCCCTCGCCGCAGCCATGGCCCTAATTACTACCAAATCCCAAAAGATCACAGAGCTGGAAAGCAGAATCCAGGCCAAATGAAAAGGAGATCGCAGAATTAAGGGCCTCTCTCAAACAGCGCCAGGCCGCAGAGCGAGAAACACATGAAAAACTGGAGGACTTGGAGAACAGAAACCGCCGCAACAACCTGCGTTTTGTGGGCATCCCAGAGTCGGTGGGCAGTGAACATCTCGTGGACTACCTCACTAAAGACCTCCCAGCGGCCCTCCGGACGGATCTTGGCAAAGACCAAATGATAATAGAACGAGCGCACAGGCTAGGTCCCCCAGGGCCCAACCAAAACGGCAGAAACAGCAGACCTCGCCCAGTCATAGCAAAGTACCTCAACTGGGCAGTAAAAGAAAAAGTTTTAAAAGCATACCGACGGCAACGAGAACTGAATGTCCATGACTCCAAGATTCTTATCTTCCAGGACTTTTCCCCAGCTGTAGCTCAAAAACGCAAGGCATTTGGGCCCACCTGTCGGCTACTGATTGAAAAAAACATCAGATTTCAACTACTATATCCATATATCCATATATAAGCTCAAAGTCCAAGAGGGTGGCCGTGCAATTATTTACGAAGACCCTGAGGTGGCGGAGAGATGATTCCGCCATGCCACGGATGTCGCAGTGGGACGACCTAAAGACCTGCCACCTACGCTACCTCCTACTACAGGAAGACTGTCATCTCCATAGTACAATGTCTCCCCCAGTGATGGCACAGCGCGCTCATGGCGAGCTACTATCACTGATTTACAATGTTGACTGTATTGTTGTTTTTGTAACCCCCCCCCCTGCTTTTACCCTTTTATACTCTCCCCCTTCTCAGTCCAGGTACCAATCCATGTGAGACCCACCACCGACGGCACCGCTACTACATGTTCACTCCCGCGGCTCGCTGGGACTGACAGGAATGAACACACCCAACTGCCAGATGCTGCACAGACCCTACCTTGGGACCCAGGATGAGTACCCTTAAAACACCAGACCCTGACACCACTTACACCTCACCACACTTGCGGTTTCTGTCATGGAACGTGGCAGGCCTTAACACCCCCATTAAACGTAAAAAGGTCTTGAACCATCTAAAACGATTCTCACCAGATGTGGTCTTTCTTCAAGAGACACACTGGAGGGCTGACAAACCTGGTAAATTGCTAGCTCCCTGGATAGGAGACTGCCACACTGCCTCGCATACTTTATCATCACGCGGAGTAGCCATTCTCATCAAAAAGGGCCTGCCATGCACCATTCAGGACTCCATTGGTGACAGCCAAGGCAGATACCTATATAAAAAGGGAACAAGAGGCGCAATAGTGCCCTATCACTCAGACACTAAAAGATGAGAGGTGTAAAGTCAAAACCACTCACCTATTCCAGTTGTGATGACCCACAACTGGCTTGAAGGCATACAATCAATACCGGCTGCTGCAGGACCTCCACCAACCACTCGCACGTGGGAAGACTCTCAGGAAGCTGGGAAAAGGTGTATGACAGTCCGCGCCACCGGGTACCAAGGAATCACCTGGATGCAGGAAGTTATTTCAAGCTTAATCTTTATTCTCCAACATGTTTCAGCGCTCCACCTGGCGCCTTCCTCAGGATATACTATCCCTGAGGAAGGCGCCAGTGGAGCGCTGAAACATGTTGGAGAATAAAGATTAAGCTTGAAATAACTTCCTGCATCCCAGGTGATTCCTTGGTACCCGGTGGCGCGGACTGTCATACACCTTTTCCCAGCTTCCTGGAAGGCAGATACCTGATACTGAGGGTGGAAATAGCGGGGAGAATATATTTCCTGGTCAACCTCTACGCTCCTAACCACGACCAACATATCTTCTACACATCGATTCTCCAGGTTCTCCTGGGACTTGGCCTGGTCACCTGATAGTGGGAGGAGACTTTAACCTAGTACAATGTCCCACCCTAGACCGCTCCTCACCCTCCCCACAAACCTCAGCAGCCACAACATCCCTCTTACACTTCATGGAACAGCTTTCACTCTGTGACCCATGGAGAGTGACAGACTCCACAGCTAGAGAGTACACGTGCCACTCCCCCACCCACCAGTCCTTCTCCCGGATCGATTTCTTCCTCATCTCCTCACAACTATTCCCCAACACCATGACTCCCGTATCCACCCAATACTGATCTCGGACCATGCTCCCATCTCACTGTTCCTCACTCTAGTGGAGCCAAGCCCTCAGACGAGACAATGGAGGTTCCCATCCTACCTAGCAGAATCGGATGACTTCAAAATCTTCCTTAAATCACACTGGAATAATTTCCTAGATGACAATATCGCCCACACTGACAACACCCCTCTGCTCTGGGCCACTTCAAAAGCCGTTATGAGAGGCCACATCATCAGTTATCTATCATGCAGGAGGAAAACACACAAAGAAATTTGACGCCTTACACACTTCCCTACTCCAGGCTCAGTCGGCGCTTGCCCTAAACCCATCCCCTGACACACAACAAGCTTACAGCATGGCCAAACACTTACTGGACTCCCACATACATTCCCAATCACACTGGCAAGTTCAAGTGACTCGAAACAAGTTCTATCGCTGGGGAAACAAGACGGGTAAATTATTAGCTACCCTAACAAAAGGCAAACAACCCTACAAACCAATTCTTAAACTACTGAACCCCACAACAGGTTTGCAGACAACCGACCAGGAAGAGATAATGCAAATTTTTAGCGACTACTATGAAGACCTCTACAGAGCTCACCCTGCTAATCTCCCATCGATTAATTCCTTCCTGAACCCAATCAATCTCCCATCCCTGACTACTGAACAACAAGTGACGCTAGACTCGGAGATAACAGAAGACGAAGTGAGACGAGCTATAGCAGACGCGTCCAGCGGTAAGACCCCGGGCCCTGATGGTTTCTCTGCTGAATACTACAAAATACTATCTCCTGACTTAGTACCCACCATGACTAACCTCTTCAACACAGCTTTCCTACAGGGGGTCCCCATCGATAGATTTACTGACTCACGCACCATAGTTATCCCTAAACCCAACAGAGACCCGCTACTACCACAGTCATACCGCCCAATCTCACTCCTCAACCATGACTACAAACTCCTGGCAAAAATCCTAGCAAACCGCCTACAACTGATACTACCCAGCCTCCTATGCGAGGCTCAAACGGGCTTTACTCAGGGACGGAGCAGTGTGGCAAACATACGCCTGGCAGTTGCTGCCACGGTCTTGGCCCAACACTCACCGAGCCCGCCTGCAATGCTGATGAGTCTAGATGCCGAAAAGGCCTTTGACAAAGTGGCATGGCCTTTTTTGTATGAAGTTCTGGGCAGGGGGAATTTTGGCCCGAGGTTCCTAGAATATATCCAATATCTCCACACGAATGCAAATACCCAGGTCTCTGTCAACGGAAGCAGTGCACCAACTATAGACCTCTTCCGAGGAGTCAAGCAGGGCTGCCCTCTGTCGCCCCTCCTATTTAACCTTTCTATTGACCCCCTACTACGCCATCTGTTGAAGACTCCTACTTTTAGGGGACTGACAGTGGGCTCTAGGGAGCTCAAGGTCGCCGCATTTGCAGATGATGTCCTGCTAGTAGTAACTAACCCCAAACAGGTTTTGCACACACTCACACACGAACTAGAGGACATGGGAGGCCTTTTGGGCTATAACATTAACTGGGACAAAACAGAAGTGATGATGTTAAGCGGCCCCCCCAGACCGTCGTGGACATCGGGGTTCACCTGCCAGTGGACCACTAGCTCACTAAAATACCTGGGAGTGCAAGTGACTAGATACCCAGCTAATCTATACAAAACCAACATCAACTTGTACCTCAACAACCTACACTCCACTTTAGCCAAATGGAAAGATTTTCACCTATCATACCTGGGCAGGGCCAACTTAATTAAAATGACAGAATTCCCACGCCTCCTGTATCTTTTTCACACTCTTCCAATTTACTTAGCCCCCAAAGAGGAGAAACGGATCAACTGTCTATTCCGCTCATTCATCTGGGAGGGAAAGAAGCCCCGTATTGCCTATAAATTACTCCAACAGCTGAAGAGAAATGGTGGGATAAACTTCCCCGATATCAGACACTATAATTTAGCATCCCTATTCCGAGTGGTGGTGGACTGGCTAGGAGGGACCTCCTGCTATGCCCAGTATGAGTTAGAATGCTGTCTCTCACCAGGACTAGCTCTCCCTGCTCTCCTACACCTCCCTTACACTGAACTGCCAGCTGAGGTGAAGGCGAACCCCCTCCTGGTGTCTACGTGGAAAGCATGGCAGAAAATACGCCAAAGGCTCCAACTCTCTCCCAAAACATCCCTCCTCCTCCCACTCATTGGTAATCCCCACTTCCAACACAGACATACCCACCCTGTCTTCCACCGGTGGCACTCCCAGGGTATAACATCCATCAAACACCTCATCCACCCAGGGGAACGCCGCATGTATTCAATAGAGGAAATGCAATCCAAACACCCGACCACCACATTCCCCTCATTCCAATACCTACAGGCTAAGAGTTATGTGACAAAGATAATAACTTGTCTCCCTGAGCGAGAGTGGAGTCCACACCTACTTACATGGTTCACTAGGTTGAATACCTCAGGTGGCCAAATAGCCTCCAACTACAAATTCATCCACGGTACACTGGACTATGAGCAATCCCGATTCCCGCTAACAAAATGGCAGATCGACGACCCCGCCTTATCCTACAACACAATCCTAAAGGCTCTAGACCAAGCCCACAAATTCCTCCCCTCAGCCCGTTTCATTGAAATGAGACTGAAAATCTGCCACAGATCCTACTTAACCCCCCAGAAGGGTCATAGAATGGGGTTATACACAACCTCCGAGTGCTTTAAGTGCCGCGCCCCCGAAGCCAATCTATTCCACTGCCTATGGACATGCCCGACCATCCAGCCCTTCTGGACCAAGATACGACAATTTACCACCACACACCTGACAAACTTTGCCCCTGATGAGCCTCTATGGGCCATTTTTGGATACCTAGAGCCAGATAAATACACATGCTCTCCGGGGGCCCGTAAACTGCTACACATGGTGGCGGCAGCCGGAGTAAAGGCCATCCTGCAGGTGTGGATCCACGACCAAGCTCCTCCATTTAGGATCTTTTTAGACAAACTGTCATTCTTGCTTCAGATGGACTGGGTTGAGGCCTCCTTGCACAAGGAGGAAAGGGTGCAGTCCTTCTTTGAAACCTGGGAAAGTTTCATCTCTCTGCTCCCACAACGCATCCGAGATGACATCAGAACTTGTTTCCAACCTACAGTGTGGTATCAAGAGCAGGTACTACTAGGGGAGGCGCCCACATAGACACATGTTCGCTAGAGCCGCCAAATAGAGACACATCTAAGGGTCAGAGGTCCATCTTGGTGTCAGAGGTCAGTCCCGGTGTCGATGAATCCCGCACAACTCCCAAGAGAGTCTGAGGTCACGCATCCTTGATGGGTGATCTACAAGGAAAAAGTACCTGTTCCAGACAACCCCTTCCCCACCCCCTCCCAGTTTTTACCTGTTTGTTCTTCTTTTTTTTCTCTTTTTGTTTTTATTTTGAATTGTAAATGTTGTTTTTGCTTTGTTTTCTTTTCTGTTTGTTTTGTTCTCTTTTTTTTAACTTTGCGTTTTTATTGTTTGTGCTTTGACGTGATGCAGCCATGCTCGAAATATACACGCTGCCATTTACTAAAAAAAAAAAAAAAAAAAAAAAAAAAGAGAAAGAGAGGATACTCCAATGCCTTTAAGAGACGCAGACAACCGCTTATAACAGGAGGTTTTAAAGTAGTTCTGTTTAATGACTATTCGGCGATTGTCTCAAAGAAAAGAAAACAATTCAATGAAGTCTGCAATCTGCTTTTCAAGCGGAGAATCCCATTCCAACTTCTTTATCCGGCAGTACTAAAAGTGACGAATGGACATGATAGGCCAACGTATTATAAAGACGCTTCTGAAGCTTTGAGACGTTTTACTACGAGCTCAAGGAAATCCACCCCCCCCGCAGCAAGAAAAGGAAGGCAGGGGGGGGGAGGATCGCCAAGAGATAGAGGAACGTCGCCCACAAGACTCTTCGCGGGGAACCACCGACATTAGTACGTGAGAGAGTCGAAACATCACCCAGCCGGGAGTCGCAGAGAAAGGAACGGAGATCATCTATGACGGAAGAGCAAGATTCAATGGACTGAGCGGACTGCTGAGGACATGACTGTTGAAGACGGAGAGGTAAGGGGAGGGGGGAGCAGGGGTGGCGGACTACACTCCTTTTACTGGCATCGAAGCTGCTCCCCCCATACCCGCCTTACTATTTATCACCTATTATTTATTTTGCTTCAATTTTACTTTCAAAAATTTTTTTCTCTCTCTACACATATATATGCGTCATTTGGTATGGCACTCTTGGCCCAAAGGGCGAACGGAGAGGTGGGGGAGGAGTGCCTAACTCTAAACATTTGATATTCAGGCTGCTATTAGTCGAGCAGGAGACACAGTGGTCGAGCAGGTCGCGGGTTGAGGGGTGTGGGTATGACACGGTGGACTACATCGGAGATTATGGAGGTCATGGACTTGTGGTTGGGGAAGGGGGTGAAGGGGAAATGTTGGTAGTTGCATTTATGTTTGAATTTTTGGAGATGTTTTTCCTTTTCAGGTGCATATGGGAGGGATTACGATTGATGCTAAAGGTGGGAGAGATGACTAGGGAATGTGAGCTCTAGGGGGGAGGGAGTGGAGACCTAGGACCGCAAATCTGATGAGTGACGACCATAGTTAGAGTATTATCGTGGAATGTCAAGGGACTAAGATCCCCAGGAAAGAGATCATTAATTTTACGACATTTAAAAAAGCTAAAAGGGGACATAGTCCTTTTGCAGGAAACATACTTGGTGGCAGAAGATTTGTTTAGGATGCGGAAATCATGGGTGGGAGCTGTGTATGGAGCAGGGGCAGTGGGACGGAAAGCGGGAGCTCTAATACTGATCAACAAAAATCTGCCACACAAGGTGATCAGCAGCGAACATGATGAATTTGGAAGATATGTACATGTCATCATAGAATGTCATGGAGAGTGTCTAAATATTCACAACATCTATGCTCCTAATAGGAACAATCGACGTTCTATGGTACTCTCCACAATAAATTGTTACAGATTGACAGAAGGAACCTAATCATTGGGGGGGACTTCAATTCGGTAATGCACGTGGGGGAGGACAGACTGCCGGGGGGAGATACCAGACGGACATCCACACTAACAAAAACGGCACTGTTATCCTTTACAGAGGGGCTGGGAGTCCACGACATCTGGAGGCGGCATAACCCAGAGGGAAGAGAGTTTACTCATTTGTCTCATCCCCACAATACGTGGTCTAGGATAGACTTGTTTCTGGTAAGTGACATAGTGACCCAGAGGGTAAAAGAGGTGGACATATTGCCCATGGTGATATCGGACCACAGCCCAGTATTGTTACATATAGTTGATACGCATCCTAGAGGGACGGACTTCATATGGCGCTTTCCCTCGTATCTAAATGAGGATCCTAACTTTAAGCTGCTTCTGGGAGAGTGGTGGTCTGAATATCAACACGACAATGCTGCTCACACAGACAATCCAGGCCTGTTCTGGGAAACGGCTAAAGTGGTAATACGAGGGAAAATACTAGCCTATACAACCAATAAGAGAAAACAGATCAATGAGAAATTCCAAGAACACAGTGAGGAGGTTAGACGGACGTATACGGCGTTTAGGAGAATCCCTCAGTACAGAACAAGAGTATCGGGATGACCCAGAAGCAGTCCTTTGAGGAATGGGCCAAAGTAAGGGAGAATATGTCGCAAGCTGAATGGGAAGCTAGGATGCATAGATTTGGCGACAAGGCGGGAAAAATCTTAGCAAATCTGGCAAAGGGCAGAATGCCTTCCACATTGATAACGTCATTAAAGGGGGGGAATGGTCTGTCCACGTCTGACCCCTCGGAAATAGTAAGGGTTCTGGGGGATTACTATGCTTCACTGTATGGCCCCCTGCTGATTCACCCTCAGAAGGAAGGGACTGGCTTAAAGGCGTAGAGCTGCCATCGTTATCGGAGGATAGCTTACACTCGCTTAATGGAAAATCACCCAGGCGGAGGTCAAAGACGCCATCGGAAACCTTAATTCGAGCAAGGCTCCGGGTCCGGAGGGCTTTGGCAGAGGCTTTTACAAGGCCCTGAAAGAACAGGTGACACCGCCTTTGATGGCTCTCTTTAATGATTTCATGGGGGGTGGTAAAATCCCGGAACAAATTAATACGGCGCATATAAAGTTAATTCCAAAAGGGAATAAAAATTTGGATGACCGGGGGGCTACCGCCCAATTTCCTTGATTAATCTAGACCTAAAGCTGATCTCAAAGATTCTGGCAAACAGACTGGCGGTGGTGCTGCCTTCTCTAATAGATACGCAGCAAGCGGGATTTGTAAAGGGGCGTTCGGCGGCGGGGAACATCCGAAAGGCGGTGTTGGTGGTAGATGTGGTTGGACAGGATAGGGGAGGAGGTTGTGGGGATCCAGCCATGGTCATGCTCGATGCTGAAAAAGCTTTTGATAACGTGAGGTGGCCATGGCTGGATCTTGACATGACGTGATTGGTCTACTGGGCCCATTCAGAACATATCTCCGTAGCTTATATCATGGCCCCCAAGGCTAGAGTTAGTATTCCGGGATTCTTGTCGTCAGTTTTTTGTCTGGGAAGGGGAACGAGGCAGGGTTGCCCATTATCACCGCTCCTTTTTGACTTGGCCATTGAGCCCCTGTCCAGATTTTTGAATAAAGGGGGAGGGTACTCAGAATAAAAGTGGGAGATGTCGAACAGAGAATTCATCTGTTTGCGGATGATATAGTACTATACCTGGACAACCCGGGGAGAGACCTACCAACGGTCTTACAACATATAGAACGGTTTGGGAGGTTTTCGGGGTTCAAATTAAATAGGGGGAAATGCGATATTCTGTTTTTAAAACAACCCTCACAGGGGGAGGCGAGGAGGGGCGAGAAATCGAGTCTCTGTGGGATTCCGACAGCTTCGAAATCCTTAAAATACTTAGGCATCCAGATAGCAAGAACCGTGGACCAGATATACCACTTAAATTATGATCACCTGCTAGATAAGATAAAGAGGGAGCTGGAAAGGTGGAAATACCTGCCTTTGTAGCTGCTGGGGCGTTGTCATCTGGTGAAGATGGTCAGCTTCCCGAAGCTGCTATACCCACTGCAAACCTTGCCGTTGTTGCTAAGGCGGGAAGACGTGGACAGAATGAATGCAATCTTCTCTAAATTTATTTGGCGGAATTCACGACCCAGAATTAGGCTCCGCACATTTATGTCTACCAGGGAGGTGGGAGGTCTGGGCTTCCCTAATGTCAAGGGATATAATCTTGCCTGTCTGACTAGGCACGTGGCGGATTGGATGAGGGGCTCCAGCAAGTTTTCCGATTGGAATGTAGAGACTTCTCTATGTAGGCCATGGAGCCTGGCGTCCCTACTGCACACGCCGGGAGCACGGCTACCACAACATATCAAAAGATGGCCATTTTCCGTGACACCACAGTCTCATGGAAAGTGGTTCAGAAAAAACTAGGATTGCCATGGAAAGTCTCTAAATACCTCGAGCTGTGGACCCATCCTGATTTTCCCCAGGGAAGGGATAATAAATTATTTGAGATTTGGAGGGATAGAGGAATCCGCACGGTGAAGGATCTGTTGCACACATCAGAATCTAGATGGTTGCGGGGAGGAGAACTTCTGGATAATACGATTTACCTCGTACACAGATCTTTCAATATTACCAAATAAAACACCATATAATGCACTCCTTGGTAAGGGTGGAGGCAGAATACGTCCTAAATACATGGGACGAAGTGTTGAAGATGGAGGTGGCGGAGACTACTGTCTCTTCCGTGTATTCAATACTGAGAGAACACCTGCTCCCGCCTGGCCCCAAGGAGATGTATGGGGGTTGGAGGAGACAACTGGGGGACGACGATATTGCTACCAGGATACAGCAGGGGTGGAAGGCAATGAGGAAACATTATCATAAATGAGCAATGGAGAGATTCCTACTTCAGAATCATACATAGGACGATTTATGGATTTAATTTGGCGCCATCAGCTTCACACCCGGACAGGATCTATCATTGCTCAAAATGTAAAATCAAAGGAACGGACATGTATCACGGTCTATGGGATTGTATAGCTGTTAGGAAACTGTGGACTGAGGTACAGGAGTTACTGCATCGGGTGACGGGATCGGCTGATCCTTTGACTCCTATTATTTGGGTTTTGCACGACCTGGGTACGACTGCACTGACGGGGGGTGGCTTGTCTATCTTTCATACACTGGCTATACTCACGAAGAGACTTATTCTCACACACTGGCTGAACCCGAGACCCCGAGTCTGGGGTAAGTAGTGGTGGTAGTGAAGCGGGCAATGACTTCAGAACAGGTGTTAGCGGAAAAAGACAAAGAGAAGGAATCGGAGAAATTTTTCACGAAATGGAGGTCATTTATCTGCACTCAGCTCTCCGGGGAAGACATTAGACGGGTAGTCCTGCCTTTCCGTCATTCTAGCTGGTATTGGCATGGAGGACCTTCAGGGTACCCTGGGGCCGTTGAAAATAAACCAGGGATAGAATTCACGGGACGGAGCGGTAACCTTTGGGTGGGAGTGGTGTGTACAGTACAATACAATACGGAAACAATATTACGCTCAGATGTTCTAGGGGACTAAACTTGGAGAGGCATTATAACTTAAATTGGATACGAGAGGCGGATTTGAGGATATTTATTGCACCAGAGAAGGAGGGAGGGGGAGGGAGGTCGGGACTGTTTGATGCTGTTGTTAGCAGTAATGTTAAAGAATGTGTTGTTGTTTTTTTATTTTATGTCATATTTGAAAATCCAATAAAAACATTTTGGGGAAAAAAAAAAAATCTCTGGGCTCTATATTTCTCTCTCCCCCACCTGGCGACTCTTTCCTTGGGAGTGGAATCCCTTCCTCAAAACATAAGATTCATCATATTACACATATTACTTACTGCTAGAGTCATAATTGCAGCCAGATGGAGGAAGTTAGAACCTCCAACTATACGAGTCCTGACAGAGAGAGTCTCTACCAATAGCGTATACGAGTTTAACGTTGCTATTAGGGAAAATACCTATAGTAAATATGTTAATAGGTGGGGGCCCTGGTTGGTCAATTTTTCTCCAAATTTATTGGTGTGACTCATACATTATTATGCAATGTAAATTTTTGATCCCTTTGACATGTCTACAGTAAATATAGTTGCCTGAACAACTGTAAATGATATTCCTTGTGTACATATCGTATATTGGATTTATATTATTGTTATCGCTCTTAACCTCTAATCTAAATAATGGTAATGTTTGGATTAATGTACCGTATATACTCGTGTATAAGCCGACCCGTGTATAAGCCGACCCCCCTACTTTTGCCCCAAAAATCTGGAAAAACCTATTGACTCGTGTATAAGCCGAGGGTGGACCTCAGCACAGGTATACAGCCCCCAGCAGTGTGGTATACAGGCCTCCCCAGTGGTAGTATACAGCAGCCCCAGTGGTAGTATACAGGGGCCCCAGCAGCCCCAGTGGTATATACGGAGCCCAGCAGCCAGTGGTATATACAGGCCCAGCAGCCCCAGTGGTAGTATACAGGAGCCCCAGCAGCCCCAGTGGTAGTATACAGGAGCCCCAGCAGCCCCAGTGGTAGTATACAGGAGCCCCAGCAGCCCCAGTGGTAGTATACAGGAGCCCCAGCAGCCCCAGTGGTAGTATACAGGCAGCCCCAGTGGTAGTATACAGGAGCCCCAGCAGCCCCAGTGGTAGTATACAGGAGCCCCAGCAGCCCCAGTGGTAGTATACAGGAGCCCCAGCAGCCCCAGTGGTAGTATACAGGAGCCCCGCAGCGTGGTAGTATACAGGAGCCCCAGCAGCCCCAGTGGTAGTATACAGGAGCCCCAGCAGCCCCAGTGGTAGTATACAGGAGCCCCAGTGGTAGTATACAGGAGCCCCAGCAGCCCCAGTGGTAGTATACAGGAGCCCCAGCAGCCCCAGTGGTAGTATACA
This sequence comes from Allobates femoralis, assembly GCA_033576535.1. Lineage (NCBI taxonomy): Eukaryota > Metazoa > Chordata > Amphibia > Anura > Aromobatidae > Allobates > Allobates femoralis. The sequence continues at coordinate 136,694,172 of JARQOC010000011.1, forward strand.
GGAGCCCCAGCAGCCCCAGTGGTAGTATACAGGACCCAGCAGGCCCTCAGTGGTAGTACAAGGAGCCCAGCCCCCAGTGGTAGTTACAGGGCCCAGCAGCCCCAGTGGTAGTAACAAGCGCAGCCCCAGGGGTATACCAGCAGCCCTCAGGGGTACCAGCAGCCCCCTGGGGGTACCCAGCAGCCCCCTGGGGGTACCAGCAGCCCCCTGGGGGTACCAGCAGCCCCCAGGGGGTACCAACAGCCCCCTGGGGGTACCAACAGCCCCTGGGGGTACCAGCAGCCCCCTGGGGGTACCAGCAGCCCAGAGGGTACCAGCAGCCCCTGGGGGTACCCATGCCAGCCCCCCAGGGGGTACCCAGCAGCCCCCAGGGGGTACCAGCAGCCCCAGGGGTACCACAGCCCCAAAAGCTGGCACTGTCCCCCCTTGTAAGGCCCCCCCCCCGCTGCTTATACATTACCATCCCGGTGTTCTGATCGGCGCCGCTCCTCGTGCTGCGTCTTCATCCTCCCGTCCTCGCTGGCTCCATCCGGGATCTCCGGCGGTCGCGCGATGACGTCATATCGCTGCGACAGCCGGAGAACCGGATGGAGCCAGCGAGGACGGGAGGATGAAGACGCGGGCGCCGATCAGAACACCGGGATGGTAATGTATAAGCAGCGGGGGGGGGGGGGCCTTACAAGGGGGGACAGTGCCAGCTTTTGGGGGGCTATATGAATTGCTTCCCCCTGCCGCTGATTGACAGGGGGAAGCAGTGCATATTTAATGAGCGGCCCCACGTGACGGGGCCGCTCATACAGCAGCCCCCCCCCCTCCTCCTCCAGCCCCCACCACCGTATATGACCCGTGTATAAGCCGAGGGGGGGACTTTTCAGCCCAAATTTTGGGCTGAAAAACTCGGCTTATACACGAGTATATACGGTATATTCACGAGTTTTATCTTTTTTTTTTTTTTAAATAAGTCGCTATATACCCTTTTGTTACTATATGTATTGTGATGTCTTGTTTGTATACCTATTTATGCTTCCCCTCCCTTTTCCTTCTGTAAAAATCCCTCCCTCTCCCATTCCTTGTAAAAATAATAAAAATATTTGAACAGCAGTGACATTACCACTTCCTGTCTCTGCACAAACCAGCACAAGCCCCCAGGAGGTGCCCATAGCAGAGTATGTCAGTTTGCCAAGGTGTTGGATATGTGAAAAAATAAAGTCTTATTTTTACCATACAACCCCATAAAGTCTAGCAAGATGTAATGTAAGTGTTATGGGGAACATAATATAATATTTATTATATTTATTTATATAGCGCTATAAATTCCATAGCGCTTTACAAACATTTCTTACTGGGGAAAACTGTTAAAAATTGTTTAAATGTTATGACTTCACCTTTATCGCTCACCCTCAACATACCCAAGTTTTACAATTGGAGCTAAACTAGTCTAATCAAACAATCTAATAAAATGTAGGACAATAAAGGGAATCTGCCAAGTTATTATAAGCAGGTGGAACTGAACAGAGGTTTGCACAACTTAGTGTATAGTAAAATTGCAGCTTATTCTGACCTTAGCAGTCAAGGTATGCACACTTGAGCAGGGAAGCCTGCCTATCACATATAAGGACCATTCTGTTTACTGGAAAGCTCAGAATCTGCAGATGTTCCCACAAATATATAATAATCCAATCAGTTACTCCTGCTCTACAGTATAATACTAAACACCTTATATTCAGCATAGTTCTAAACTGACAGGTTCCCTTTAACTTGGACCACACATGTCAATCTCTGGCCAGTAGGGTGACTATTTGGCCCACGAAACAGGTGCCAGCTGTGCCTATCCATCTCCTTCCCCACCAACATTGTACTTTCAACTACATTGGAAACCTGGATGCCGATATAGTTGAAAGCAATGATGTAAGAACGAAGTCGTCCATCTAACGTTACAGCACATTGGGTGCAATAGCGTCACTATTTAGCACCCGCTTCGCTGAGCAGTGAAGAGCTTCAGAGCGCTCACTGCTAGGACCGAAGCAGCAGGAGAGACAGAAGAGGACTATGGATCTGTACAGTGGACTATGAGGCCCATTTTTCTGTATGGAGGACTATGTGAGGCCTATTATTCTGTAAGGAGGACTATTTGGAGCCAATTCTGTATGGAGAACTATGTGGGGCCCATTATACTATATGCGGGACTATGTAGGGCCCACAACTAGTTTGGCACGCAAATTTGTACAAGTTTTTAATTTTGGCTCTCTGTGTAAAGTGTAAATGTAATTTCATTGGAAAAAAAAAGCATAACAATACTGCACTGGTTGTTAATAGTGGGTCACATAGCATATACAGTCATATGAAAAAGTTTGGGCACCCCTCTTAATCTTACTCTTTTTTTTTTTTTTAAATTGGGTTTTTGCAACAGCTATTTCAGTGTGATATATGTAATAACTGATGGACACAGTAATATTTCTGGTTTGAAATGAAGTTTATTGTACTTACCAAAAATGTGAAATATGCATTATTTCAAAATTTGACAGGTGCAAAAGCATGGGCACCCTTCTGATTTTCATGATTTGAATACTCCTAACTACTTTTTACTGACTTACTGAAGCACTAAATTGGTTTGGTAACCTCATTGAGCTTTGTACTTCATAGCCCGGTATATCCAATCATGAGAAAAGCTATTTCAGGTGTCCACTTGCAAGTTGTTCTCCGATTTGCATCTTCTCTGAGGAGTGGCATCATGGGCTCCTCAAAACAGCTCTCAAATTATCTGAAAAAAAAAGATTGTTCAACATAGTTGGTCAGGGGAAGGATACAAAATTGTCTCAGAGATTTAACCTGTCAGTTTCCACTGTGAGGAACATAGTAAGGAAATGGAAGACCACAGGGACAGTTCTTGTAAAGGCCAGAAGTGGCAGGCCAACAAAAATATCAGAAGGCAGAGAAGAAGAATGGTGAGAACAGTTAAGAACAATCCACAGACCACCTCCAAAGACCTGCAGCATCATCTTGCTGCAGATGGTGTCACTGTGCATCGATCAACAATACAGCGCACACTGCACAAGGAGAAGCTGTATGGGAGAGTGATGCAAAAGAAGCCGTTTCTGCATGCACGCCACAAACAGAGTTGCCTGAGGTATGCAAAAGCACATTTGGACAAGCCAGTTTCATTTTGGAAGAAGGTCCTGCGGACTGATGAAACAAAGATTGAGTTGTTTGGTCATACAACAAGGCGTTATGCATGGCGCCACAAAAACACAGCATTCCAAGAAAAACACTTGCTACCCAATGTCAAATTTGGGGGTGGGTCCATCATGCTTTGGGGCTGTGTGGCCAATGACGGCACCGGGAATCTTGTTAAAGTTGTGGGTCGCATGGATTCCACTCAGTATCAGCAGATTCTTGAGAATAATGTTCAAGAATCAGTGTCAAAGTTGAAGTTACGCCGGGGATGGATCTTTCAGCAAGACAATGATCCAAAACACCCTCCAAATCTTCTCAGGCATTCATGCAGAGGAACAATTACAATGTTCTGGAATGGCCATCCCAGTCCCCAGACCTGAATATCATTGAACATCTGTGGGATGTTTTGAAGCGGGCTGTCCATGCTCGGCGACCATCAAACTTACTGAACTGGAATTTATTGTAAAGAGGAATGGTCAAAAATACCTTCATCCAGGATCCAGGAACTCATTAACAGCTACAGGAAGCGACTTGAGGCTGTTATTTTTGCAAAAGGTGGATCTACTAAATATTAATGTCACTTTTCTGTTGAGGTGCCCATACTTTTGCACCTGTCAATTTTTGAAATAATGCATATTTCACATTTTTGGTTAGTACAGTAAACCTCATTTCAATCCTGAAATATTACTGTGTCCATCAGTTATTACATAGATCACACTGAAATAACTGTTGCAAAAACCCAATTTTAAACAAATAAAAATGAGTAAGATTAAGATGGGTGCCCAAACTTTTTCATATGACTGTAAGATAATGATTTATGCCATATCACTGATTTTCACATATTTTTCTGTGCTCTTTAAAAAGCTGCATTTTTCTGCCTGTGTGGGAGTGGCCAGCAGCTCATAGCTCTGTATGTGAGAACAGGCTTTTAGTAAACGGTGTGGGGAGCCAGCAGGAAGGGATTACAGAGATTGCTGTCTGGAGACAGATGACACTACAGAGCTTGTATAGAGGAGTTTACATTCAGCTCTGTGCTGTAATGTGATACCTTGCCTCCTTGTGAGCTGCCATCAGCAGGATAGGCCACGCCCCCTCTCCATTATCTCCTCACAGTGAAGACGGACATGTGAAGACGGCCCTGACACAGAATCGGCTTCACTCACAGTGCACTGAGGACATCTTGTGGAAGGATTATGAATGGTAACCAGACAGAATTTTCTATTGAGCTATATTATGTAATTTATTAAACTCACTTGCTCTACATTATTATTAAATAAACATTTAAACGGTGGTCACGCTTTAAAGTTTGACATCCCTAACTTAGAAATTCGGTAAGCTATTGTGAAATCAGATGTTTGCACTTTATAGTCTATCATGTCTGACACTTACCTGTCCAAGTCTTGCACACATGATATCTTCCCAGCCCTCTTCAGGAGGACATTCTGGAATAAAAAGCCAGTCAGCCCCAGATGCTAAAGCTGACACTAACGCCAAATACCTATAAAAGTAAACAGAAAGAATGTGACAGATATGTAGATTATTAGTCATTAATTTGTGAAGTTATTGTATACTAGATGGGTGCCCGATGCTATTGCATCGGGACGGCGGTTTCAGGACTATGGGGATGGGCTCTTTGATGCTGGGGGTGTTGGCCATTTCTCCCCCCACCCCCCATTCCACGTGTGCTCTCCTAATATACAATGTGTTCCAAATTATTATGCAAAAAGAGTTTAGGAGTGATAAGGTTAGAATTTTTTAGTTTGTCATTTAAACTCATTGATGGTGATGTGTGTCAGGGCTCTTTATATCACTGAAAGCAATTGCAGATACCTGTGCAAATTAGTTTGGTAGGTGTGTCCAAATAAAGGCAAGACTACTTAAGAAGGCTGTTCCACATTATTAAGCAGCCTACATTTTTTGCCAAAATGGGAAAGAAAGAGGATGTGTCGGCTGCTGAGAAGCAACAAATTGTGGAGTATTTAGGTCAAGGCATGACTACAATCAACATTGCTAAGACACTTCATCGTGATCATCGCACAATCAAGAAGTATGTAGCTGATTCCCAGCACACACGTGTGTGTGCTGATAAGGAAAAATTCAGGACTCTTTCCAACAGGCAATTGCGTCAGGTTAAAAGAGCAGCTGTAAAAATGCCTTGTCATAGCAGCAGACAAATTTTTGAAGCTGCTGGTGCCTCCAACATCCCCCGAACAACAAGATGCAGGGTCCTTCAGAGGTTTGCAGCTGTGCGTAAGCCATCCTGTCGACCACCTCTATCCACTGCACACAAGCAGAAATGGCTCCAGTGGGCCAAACGATACATGAAGACTGACTTCCAAACTGTTTTATTCACCGATGAGTGCCGTGCAATGCTCGATAGTCCAGATGGATGGAGTGGAGGATGGCTGGTTGATGGACACCCCCATATAAACACGGCTAAGGCGCCAACAAGGAAGAAGTGGAGTAATGTTTTGGGCTGGAATCATGTTTTGCTCCTTTAGGATCCCTGAAGGGGTAAAGATGAACTCCATAATCTATGTGGAGTTTCTAAAACAGCACTTCCTGCCATAGTTCAAGAGGAAGAACAGTGCTTTCTCCAGCAAGATCATTTTCATGCATGATAATGCACCGTCTCATGTTGCAAATAACACATCTGTATCTCTGGTTGCTATGGGCATAAAAGAGGACAAACTTATGGTGTGGCCACCATCTTCCCCTGACCTCAACCCCATTGAGAACCTCTGGAGCATCATCAAAAGGAGTGTCTATGATGGTGGGAGGCAGTTCACATCTAAGCAACTGCTCTGGGAGGGTATTCTGTCCACATGCAAAACAATTGAAGCATAAACCATCCAAAAACTGACAAATTCAATGGACGAGAGAGTTCAAAAGCTTCTTTCGAACAAGTGGTCCTATGTGCAAATGTAACATCACCTAGAATAAAGTTTTGACTTGAAAACTGTTTGATTTCATTTTGCAATAAGCTGATAATGCTTATCATTTCACAAATGACCATTTTTTTTTTTTAATTAAAAATAAAAAGGTTGAAAACTCTGCTATGCATAATAATTTGGAACATGCATTTTGAGGTTTATTATTTTTAAAAATATACTGCATATAGCATGTTTTTCAAAAAAATTCCAATCATACTAGAATAGTAGATGACTGGAAAATAACAATGACTGCAATTCATATAGGTAATTTAGTGAAAATATGAGGTAAATATTGTTTGCATAATAATTTGGAACACAGTGTATGTAAATAAAAGTATTTTTACTTAAAAACCTGTTTGTGGTATGCTTGTTTTTTTATTAATATAGTGTTTAAATTCCTGGTAAACAAAGTGTAGGGCTTTGCTGTATTTTCTATCGCCAGCACAGGTAATCCAAGCAGCTACTGGCTACCAACCCCTGCTGCCTGGTGTTATCTTCGTTGGCAATAAAAAATACAGAGGACTACTTGTGGCGGAAGTGGTGGGGCAGATGATTCATGTAGCCCCCATCTGTATACTCAAGTGTCTCTCGGCCCCTTGTGCCTTAACCTTCTATGCGCTCCCTGCCTACCATCCCCCTCCGTGGTAATTATCTGCACCCCCCCAAGTGGTGTCTTTCTACCCCCACCTATGCGCTCGCTTTTCTCCCCACCTGTGCTGTCCCACTACCCCTCCCACCTGTGCTGTCCCTCTGTCCCCCCACCTGTGCTGCCCCTCTGCCCCCCATTTAGTCTCTCTGTCCTCCCCCTGTGGTCATTATGCCCCCCTCCCCCTGCGGTGGTTGCGTCCTGCTTCCCCCCATGCTCACTCTCATGCTGCAAAAGAGTGTGGAGTTGGGACTAGGGAGTGTGGACCGGGAAAGGACCTGTGATGATGTCAATGTCATATGATCTGGCTCCACCCATGACCGTGACATCACCATAGCTCCTGTAGGGTGTTTGAAGTGAGCAAAGTGCGGATACTGGTGTTGGGCTGTGGCCATGGGTTAGCGGGGGGTGCGTTTCGGGTGGTGTCATTTTGGTCCATAGGCGGTACCGCTGATGGTCCCATACCGCCAGTGGGTACCAACTTTGAACAGCCATTACTTGGCTGTTCAAATATGGCACCCACAACTTGTGCTGGCCAATCGCATGATAGGGGGACACAATGACAGACACCACAAGGTAAGTATTAGAGATTCTATATAATATAAAAGAAAACTATGGCCTTGACTCATCATGTACAATATTGATGATGGGGCAGGAGTGGATTGTGAGACCATTTAAGTAATCGCACCTTTTAATGAATCAGGCAAGACATGAAAAAAATGTTTGCCTTGCTACAATCTCAGTGTTTATCGCGTAGCAAATGCTGCTGCTTGTCATGAACTTAACAAGCATGGGTCATCAAGCCCAATTTGGAGGAGCTGAAAAACACTGGAGAGAAAATGTCAAACGTCACAGAATTTTGAATGTCTTCTATAACAGAACACTGGTTGTTAATACAAATAATTCCATAAAAGTAGAAAAACAAGGAAAGTTCTTGCAATGCACAACACCACCCTGTGAACAACAACTCAGTTTTCAAACTATACACGAGGATCTAGAGTTGGAAACATCATTTATATTTTATTGACCTAGTGATTTTAATTAAAAAGCACACAAAAAACTGCAGCACCTTAAGGGAAGCTTTACTTCTGTGTTCCCCCTGAAGAATCTGACGCCTACGGGTCCGTGAAACGTACGTAGGAGAATTTGAGAATCAGGGTCTTCAGTCCTGATCAGCTGTTATATCAGAACATGGGTATGTGCACTACTGTTGTGGTCATTAGGGTTTTTGCCACCTTTTAGATGACCCTTGAGGATGGTACCAATAACCCTGGGATGTGCATAGTAATTTAAGTAACTTGGGGGTAACTTGGGGGTATATGTCTCATTATGAATTCTTTGTGTTATCAATTTCCCTCTTTGACAATATCTGGAAATTGTGAACATGTATGGATTTATGTAATGTGAGCTGAGCCACTTTTTGTTCATGCAAGTGCTCTCCTGAATGTGACAACCTCCCATTGTATATCACTTGTGTACTTGTACTCCACATATTTGCATGTTGATTGTCAGCTTTTTGCAGATGAACCACTTTTTTGTGTGCTTTTTAATTAAAATCACTAGGTCAATAAAATATAAATCATGTTTCCAACTCTAGATCCTGTTTTTCTTGTATAAAAAAATACTGGTGTAAAAGCTTTGATTAATTGAAGCCATTGTGTATACAGAGAAAAAGATATAGATACAGGCAATAAAGCTAATGCATTAGTTATCTCTATCACTGTTAACCTTTTAACTACCTTTGACGTACAAGTACATCAAAAGGTAGTGTCTCTGATTTTAATTACTGGCTCAAATGTTGAGCTTGCATCTTTCCCCACACGATGGCTGATTCAATAACTCATCATGTGCCTACTACACAGAAAATAGAAAGTAAAGTCAGCTCACCGTTCACGTCTCACTCCAAGGGTCCTTCCTTCAGCCTGGATCGCGGCTCGGCAACCACCACAGTAGAATCCTGAAGCAAGTATGAGACCCGGCGATGGAGAGCCCAGTGCACTTCAGATGTCTTTTTTGCATAAAACTTCCATTTTATTGAAAAATATTAAAAATGTGTGAACCACAGTTACAAGCAGTCAGATCAACTAATGAACATCTAGAGCATGGATGGGGAACGTCCGCCCCTCGGGGACAGATCCGGCCCGCCATGTAATCTGATCCGGCCAGCGGCCACTCTGCTCATTTTGTGACAGCGGCTCTTTAATCCGTCTGAAGTGCACGCCGGAATTATGTCCGACGTGCAACATGAGCAGTGTGTGAGAGTTCTGTGTGGGAGGAGCGATCTTCAGCTCCCCTGCAGCCTTTGAAGTGTGCAACTGCAATCAGCTCTTGCCGCCACATGTAAAGTCACAATGCCTTATTGCCTTCCACCTCCTCCTAGGTCAGTAAGCAAACATGTAGGTGACTAAATAAATAAAAGTCATCTGTCCTGTACAGAATGATGATCTCCGGGCCGTGCAGGGAAGGGATGAGAACTGTCAGTAGCAAAAAGGAAGGTAATGAAAACCAGTTTCAGATTTAGCGGCGCTTCCATACTCGTCCAGGGTTTTCTTTTTAAAATATTTTTTCTTTATTTAATTCGGATTGTGAAAATGAAAAGGGGGCGGATTGCAGACATATGAAGGACTGTCGGACACAGAGGAATAAAGTCTCTTTACACCTCTGTGTATAGACTACATAGATAATTACTGGTTTTACAACTAAACAAAGAAATAAGACCATACTGTCCACTTTTGGAACAATCCGCTCCTCTTCCCCGATGCTGCTTACTAGGCTCATGAATTCTCATAGAGCCTTTGGGCAGATTGGAGACATACGGGAGACTGCTATACTGAGAGAAATAAGGTCTCTCCACATCATTTTTGGGAGCAGCATGCTCCACTTGTCCCCGCTCTCACATACTAGGCTCATGAATACTCAGAGCCTGGGGGCGGACTGGAGACACCTCTTACTAATTGTAGATCAATTATTGTAATCACTAATTAGGGGCGGTGACTAACTTCCCAATCTCTCAAACTCAGTTGAAAGGAGGATTTTAGAAGAATAACATATATATACATTTTTAAGATACCTTTTATGTTATTACTAAATGTACCTGAGGAAGATTGTATCTAGGTCGAAACACGTTGTACTATACTGTATTGCTTTTTTAAAAAAACTATTAATTTTAATTTTTACCATCCGAATGAATTAAAAAACATTTTTTTAAAAGAAAACCCTGGACGAGTATGGAAGCGCCGCTCCAATCTGAAACGGGTTTTCATTACCTTTCTATTGACTGATCAGAGACACACCCCAAGTCTCTGGAATCTCCGGAGGAGTGCGCAGCAAGCATGCAGTCCAGCAATCTACTAAGAAATACGATATACATCCTTTAAAAAGGCGAGCAATGACAGTAACTGTTAATTGAAAAAAACTATTACACTTAGATCTGCGCCAGATCTACTCCATTTGTCTCTCCCCCTACTAGCTCTTATCCGGAGCAGAATTCTAAAAGTAGCAAAAAGGAGCCGCATCCAGCCACACAGTCAAGGGAGGGAGATAAGAATCATGTTAAACCATGTTAAAATCATATATGACCACATCGATTTTTATCTAACTTCCCTTGGATGGTTGATGTATACATCTTATTTTTGCTCAGGCCTTGTGTACCGTTGTGCTATATACTATGCCTCAGATCCCGTGTACGGTGTACTATACCTCTGGCCCTGTGTACCTGTGTGCTGTATACTATGCCTCTGGCTCTGTGTACTGTATACTGTGCCTCTGGCCCCATGTACCCGTGTGCTGTATACTATACCTCTGGCCCCTTGTACCCTTGTCCTGTATACTGTGCCTCTGACCCAATGTACCTGTGTGATGTATACTATGCCTCTGGCCCCGTTTACCCTTTGCTGTATACTATGCTTTGGCCCGATTACTCGTGTGCAGTATACTATGCCTCTGGCCCCATTTACCCTATGTGCTGTGTACTATGTCTCTGGCCCCATTTTACCCATGTGCGGTATACTATGCCTCTAGCTCTGTGTACCCGTGTGCAGTGTACATCTGGCCCCGTGTACCCGTGTGCAGTATGCCTCAGGCTTCGTGTACCACCCAGGTGCTGTATACCTCAGACTATGTGTTCGCTGATGAATGTGTGTGTTTACAAGCATGAGGACACACTTTGTAGTTGGGGGTCAGTGCAAAATGTGCTCCAGTCCACAAGTGATGATGCATGTCAGTAACTGTCCAGATGTTGTACCCCCAGTACAGTATGTGTCCCCAAGGGTGTCTGTGCCCCCCAGTGTTTTAGATTTCCTCCAATGCTGTATGTGCCCCCAATGATGTATTTACCCTCCAGTGCTGCCTCTGCTCCCTAGTGCTGTATGTGCCCCACTGTGCTCTATACGCCACCAGCACCTCCTGTGATGTATATGCCCCGGCCCCTCCTGTGCTGTATATGCCCCCCAACTCCTCCTGTAATGTATATGCTCCAGCAACTCCTGTGATATCTACGCCCCCCAGCCCCTCCTGTGATATCTATGCCCCCCAGCCTCTCCTGTGATATCTATGCCCCCCCAGTTCCTCCTGTGATATCTGTGCCCCCCAGCCCCTCCTGTGATGTATATGCCCCCAACTCCTCCTGTGATGTATATGCCTCAGCAACTCCTGTGATATCTACGTCCCCCAGACCCTCCTGTGATATCTATGCCCCCCAGCCTCTCCTGTGATATCTATGCCCCCCCCCCCCCCAAGTCCCTCCTGTGATATCTACGCCCCCCAGCCCCCCCTGTGATATCTATGCCCCAGTCTCTCCTGTGATATCTATGCCCCCCCAGTCCCTCCTGTGATATCTGTGCCCCAGCCCCTCCTGAGATGTATATGCCCCCAACTCCTCCTGTGATGTTATGCCTCAGCAACTCCTGTGATATCTATGCCCCCCAGTCCCTCCTGTGATGTCTATGCCCTCAGTCCCTCCTGTGATGTCTATGCCCCAGTCCCTCCTGTGATGTCTACGCCCCCAGTCCCTCCTGTGATGTCTATGCCCCCCAGTCCCTCCTGAGATGTCTATGCCCCACAGCCCCTCCTGTGATGTCTATGCCCCCCCAGTCCCTCCTGTGATCTATATGCCCCAGCGCCTCCTTGTGATCTATATGCCTCAGCGCCTCTTGTGATCTATATGCCCCAGCGCCTCCTGTGATCTATATGCCCCAGCGCCTCCTGTGATCTATATGCCCCAGCCCCTCTTGTGATCTATATGCCCCAGACCCTCTTGTGATCTATAAGCCTCTGTCTCTCCTGTGATGCATATGCCCCAGCTCCTCCTGTGATGTATATGCCTCGGTCCCTCTTGTGATGTATATGACCCCCTTTTCTCCAGTGATGTATATACAGAAGTTCCAGTGTCTCCTATGTGATTTACAAAAATTATTATAACAGAGTAGACTGCGCTCCAGGCAAACATAATCCAGGAAAGGCAGTTGTGAGCAGCAACAAGATCAGTATCATTAAACATCACAGCCGAATTAAAGAGCAGCAGCGCCAGACACCACATTAGAGGCGAGTTCATTTTTTGACATAGTCAGGTAATTTTAAAGGTGATAATTTTGTGCGGCCCCCGAAGTTGGTAGAAATTTCCAAATGGCCCTCGGCAGGAAAAAGGTTCCCCACCCATGATCTAGAGCAACACCACGAAGCAAGGCCTGAGGGATCAAAGTTTCCCTGCATGGGAACCCTCAGCCCAATTCCAAAACACCTGGGAGCAGGGCCTACTCCATTGTTCCAGAATCATAGTATGCTTCTGGACCATGACCGGGTAGTATTAACAGACCAAAAATAAAATCAAAACCTTAGAGCAGAAATTATCAGATTTTGACGAAGAGATAGTGGTAACACCTTTTCTCACTAAACTTAAAACCACTTTAGAGGAATATGAAGCCTCGGTCATAGATAGCAAGAAAAAGAAATTCCAACGAGATAAGATGACTTTTAAACTAAAAAAGCCTTCAGGTGGAGACAGAGGGATCCCCCGTAACCATAAACCTTAAAAAAAAAAACACCGCCGAAAGAACCAACTCCCTCTTACCCACCCACGGATCCATCAGGCGACAGCAGCAATTTTTTAGGGGCGGGCAGCGCCCCGAAACGAGTCAGGAGGGGAGGGAAGAGGGGGAGGGAGAAGCCTAGTACAAACCCCAAAAGGTGGGAAAGGACATGGGAAGGGCAGGGGCAAGAGCTATCCCAGATACTAGAAGAACCTGAAAATATGTCACCAGCACCGAAAATCACTAGCCCCACTACTCCCTCTTGTAACAAACTACAGATAATCAACCTTTCTACTCATATTCTTACCCCAATTGAAAAATCCGTATTGAAACGGGGACTTACTTTTTGTCCTATGAAAAATAGGATAAATTTACTTTGATCAAAGACTTGTATTTGTTTTGTCGAAAATTAATTTTCTCTGTGATATGCAATCAACCAGAGACTCTTGAGACACTGCCTGAAATGGAACAAAAGACAATACGGGATCCGCTAGATCTGCTGGAGGACAATGGGCCAAAAACAGGTAGGATGACCTTTCAATACCGTAATAAATCTACAAAAGCCCCCCCACTTTCCACCTTACCAGCAAGCAATCAATCTCTTTTTTGAGATTGTCAAAAGGGACATAAATAAATTAAAGCCCAACACGGTAAAAACAAATCTAAAGGGACAAGAAATTGCAGCCATTCGCCAACTCAAAATGAATCCGGAATTCGTTATAAAAGAGCCTGATAAAAGGGGGAAATGTCGTCCTTTGGCCATCAACAATGTACCTTGATGAAGCCCGGAGACAACTGTCCAACAGCAGATTCTATACCAAACTGCCATCTGACCCTACCTTTGTTTTTCAGAAAAAATGAACTAGACTTCTGGAAGCCGCCTGCAGATATGGCGTTATCAGCCAAAAAGAAAAATAATTCCTCTGCGTAGCGAAACCTGAGATTCCAACTCTCTACCTACTTCCAAAGGTACACAAAAACATAACACCACCAGGCAGGCACATTGTGTCAAGTATGGGAAGCCTTTGTGAAAAGGCGAGTCAGTATGTGGATTTCCACCTTCAACCACATGTACAAAACCTACCATCTTATATAAGGGATAGTACCCATTTCATTCAGAACATACAAAATTCAACCTTTTCGGAGGGCATGCTAATGGTCACCTGTGATGTTGAATCACTATATACAAACATCTCCCATGCAGAATGCGGGCTGTTATGCATTTTCTAGACCGCCAAACTGGATTTGACAGAATGCACGATTCATTTCTGGTGGTTCTTCTTGATTTTACATTGACTCACAACTACTTTGTCTTTGATCGCTCATTGTATCGCCAAATTTCTGGGGTAGCAATGGGTGTGAAGTGTGCGCCAGCTTTCGCTAACCTATTTTTAGGTTGGTAGGGGTCGACAATAGTGTTTCATATAGTGTTTGAAACATACCAGAATAGGATGAGTGGATGGCACAGGTTCATTGATGACAATTTTCTTTTGGAACGGCACTGAACCTGAGGCCATCGAATTCCTCTCTACCCTAAACCAGAATACTATGAACATTTTTCTAATGTATATGATATCACCTGATAGGGCTATATTTCTTGACCTTGAAGTGATCAAAAAAGGAAAACTTTTAACCAATCTGTACCGTAAACCAACCGCCACTAACGGCCTTCTTACGTTATCTAGTTTTCATCCTTATCATCTGAGGAAAGGAATACCGATGGGACAGTTCTTATGGACAAGACGCAACTGCACCAGGAAATCCAATTTCAGACAAGTGAGGTCCTTCACAGAGCGATTTAGCAACTGGAGTTACCCCAATAAAGTAATTGCAGGTGCATGGGCCAATCAACATGACCAGAAGTCATTACTACAAGGGCGACAACGAGAACCTGACAAAAGGATTCAAATTATCACTGAGTACAACAACCAGTGGTCAGAGGTGGGTAATATAATCCAAAAACTCACAATAGATCCCAAAATTAAACCCTTGATTGAGGACCACCCACTTCAGACAGCACAGAGGGCACCCAACTTACGGAACCAACTCACTGCCAGTCACTATTCTAGACCCACTACAACGATCTCAGGAGGCCACAGACTGAAAGGTTCGTTTCCATGCGGATCGTGTAATATATGTCAGTACATGATCCCTACACAGAATCACTTTGTAAAACCCCATGACTCTAAGGAGTATCCCCTGAAACAGTTCAACTGCAAAACGTGCAACGTGATTTATTGTTTTATCTGCCCCTGCAATAGGGTATTCGTAGGGGAGACGACACTAGAACTGCGGAAAAGAATACATAAACATACCTCTACAATCAACTGTGCATCCTCTGATCAGAGAAAAGGTATTAAAGTTAACTTTTGTGGCATCCCGCTTTCTAGATCACCATCGTGGAAATCCCTGGCATCTAAGGGTAGTGGGATTGGACCAGGCCAGACTAAATATCCATGGAGGGGATGTTACAAGATTACTCCTCCGTCTGGGAATGAAGCAAAAAGCAAAACATTGATCATTTCACATAAAACTCCAAAAATGGGTCGGACAAAAGTATTGGCACCCTCAGCCTAATACTTGGTTGCACAACCTTTAGCCAAAATAACTGCGATCAACTGCTTCCAGTAACCATCAATGAGTTTCTTACAATGCTCTGCTGGAATTTTAGACCATTCTTCTTTGGCAAACTGCTCCAGGTCCCTGATATTTGAAGGGTGCCTTCTCCAAACTGCCATTTTTAGATCTCTCCACAGGTGTTCTATGGGATTCAGGTCTGGACTCCTTGCTGGCCACCTTAGGAGTCTCCAGTGCTTTCTCTCAAACCATTTTCTAGTGCTTTTTGAAGTGTGTTTTGGGTCATTGTCCTGCTGGAAGACCCATGACCTCTGAGGGAGACCCAGCTTTCTCACACTGGGCCCTACATTATGCTGTAAAATTTGTTGGTAGTCTTCAGACTTCATAATGCCATGCACACGGTCAAGCAGTCCAGTGCCAGAGGCAGCAAAGCAACCCCAAAACATCAGGGAACCTCCACCATGTTTGACTGTAGGGACCGTGTTCTTTTCTTTGAATGCCTCTTTTTTTCTCCTGTAAACTCTATGTTGATGCCTTTGCCCAAAAAGCTCTACTTTTGTCTCATCTGACAAGAGAACATACTTCCAAAACATTTTAGGCTTTCTCAGATATGTTTTGGCAAACTCCAGCCTGGCTTTTTTATGTCTCGGGGTAAGAAGTGGGGTCTTCTTGGGTATCCTACCATACAGTCCCTTTTCATTTAGACACTGACAGATAGTACGGGTTGACACTGTTGTACCCTCGGACTGCAGGGCAGCTTGAACTTGTTTGGATGTTAGTCGAGGTTCTTTATCCACCATCCGCACAATCTTGTATTGAAATCTCTTGTCAATTTTTCTTTTCCGCCCACATCTAGGGAGGTTAGCCACAGTGCCATGGGCTTTAAACTTCTTGATGACACTGTGCATGGTAGACACAGGAACATTCAGGTCTTTGGAGATGGACTTGTAGCCTTGAGATTGCTCATGCTTCCTCACAATTTGGTTTCTCAAGTCATCAAACAGTTCTTTGGTCTTCTTTCTTTTCTCCATGCTCAATGTGGTACACACAACGACACAGGACAGAGGTTGAGTCAACTTTAATCCATGTCAACTGGCTGCAAGTGTGATTTAGTTATTGCCAACACCTGTTCAGTGCCACAGGTAAGTTACAGGTGCTGTTAATTACACAAATTAGAGAAGCATCACATGATTTTTCTAACAGTCAATACTTTTGTCCACCTCCCTTTTTAATGTTTGGTGTGGAATTATATCCAATTTGGCTTTAGGACAATTATTTTTGTGTTTTTTCATTGAAGACAAATTACATGAAGATAATAATACCAAAGAATTTGTGATTGCAATCATTTTCAGGAAGAAACTGAGTATTATCTGACAGAATTGCAGGGGTGTCAATACTTTTGGCCACAACTGATATATGATATAATAAATATAAATATAGTAGATAATAAATATAAATATAGTAGATATAGTAGATATATATATATATATATATAAAAAGAGAAAATGGAACAGCACAATAATATACTCATCCGCGGTGCAAGTCCTGTGTATTAGTGTCCAAACCAATTCAAATAAATCAAGGAAAACAGGCAGCACTCCAGTTCAGGTGAATAAAGGGTCTGTTTTTTATTCAGAGCCCATGTGGCACGACGTTTCGGTGCACTAGGCACCTTTCTCAAGTACAGAGTGCAGGCATACACAGTGGGTTTATATAGCTCACAAATTTACATAATTAACATTAATTCATTAAGACAATAACGATAAAACATCCATAAAATCATTATTGATTTGTGTACAAATAAACTGACATATACATATATAAAGTGCAATCATATAGGTGCTATTAGTGCATATAAAAGTGCTACGTTGCTGTAATAAAAGACTTCAATCCCTTAATAAGGTGCAGATTTGATCACAAGTGCACCTGTGTGAAGATAAGAACATTAGCATTAGTATAACATATGGGACTCACATACACAGTAACGTTGTACAAGCAGAGCTGCCTCCATTAGCCTCCATTTCCTCATTGTGACATGTGATTCCAGCTCTGTACCTCATTGGCCAAGATCGCCGCCCTCTACTATTGGATATGGCCGTGCATGCTCAGTATAACCTGTTCCATCCAGGCTTCACACTGAGCATGCTCAGAACCACCGAAGCCTCATACGCCATTTTGGAAGTGGGTAAACATTGCCCACACAGCGGTGTATCTGTTTTCTTTATAGGGAAACGATATATATCTCATAATAATAGGTTTATAACCTTTATTCCTTTCCCCAGGTATCATTATTAGACTATATATTAGAGTATATCCCAAATTTGATGACTTTATACAGTTCAATTAGTTATATATACATCCCATAGTATTAATTTTACCACTGTAAGGATTTTCCCAGGCGTAGACTGTAGGTGGTCCTTTACATAGATTTTCCCACTGTCCAAGTTAATGCTGCAAGTTAATGCTGTAATAGATAAATATACATGTATAAAAAACTCATACATATGTAATATTAAATAAAAATTCTTTAATATAAAAAATGCACAATTCAGCTGATAGGATCGTAACCTAGGTTATTCTATAGGGGTTTTGTGGCCTGTAATTAATTTATATTGTATGGATTTTAAAGTCCACATTTAAGCCGCCTGGCCTTAATGTCTGCAGCTTATAAATCCATTCCATTTCTAATTTTTTTAAAACACTTACCCTATTGCCCCCTCGTCTGTTCTTTGGAACCTGGTCTATGATTCTAAACTTGAGATCATCCTCAGTATGTCCTGCATCCAAAAAATGTTTGGGAATCGGTAAGTTTTTTTGTTTTTGCCTTATGGAACTCTTGTGTAGTGCAAACCTAGTTTTAAAGCTGCACGTTGTTTCCCCCACGTACCACAGGCCACATGGGCACTGCAATTGATACACTACGAATTCACTATGACAAGTGAGATAGTGCCTGATTTTATATGTGACCTGGGTACGTGGATTGGTAAAACTAGAACCTTTTAGCATAGCTGTGCAATATACACAGCTCAAACAGGGAAAGCAACCCTTCCGACTCATACCAGAGAGGAATGTCTGTTTTTTTCCTTTCAGTGGTCCACAATCTGAGTGTACCAATCTGTCTTTTAAGCACTTACTTTTTCTATATGAGAATAACGGGGGGTTTTTGAATTCTTCTATTTCTGGCATTCCTTTTTGCAAAGTGGACCAGTGTCTACGAATAATATTCGCAACTTTATTACTACCTTCAGAGTAAGTCATTACCATAGGAACCCTATCTAGTTTCTTTTGTTTCTGTTTTGGGTAAAGAAGGGTATCCCTTTCAATCTCCTTTACCCTATTGCACTGTTTTTGTACAAGTGCCTTAGGGTAACCCCTATCTGTGAACTTTTTACACATTGTATTTAGATCCTGATCCAATTGGTCTTCCTCACTCACTATTCTTCTCACCCTAGTAAACTGACTAAAGGGGATTGATTCCAATGTTTTCTTTGGATGGTTGCTGGTATAGAGCAGCATATTATTTTTATCCGTTTCTTTTGAATGTACTCTGGTAATTAAATGTCCATTATTTATATTTATATTAACATCCAAAAATTGGATTTCCTCTGTGGAGTACACCATTGTGAACTTAATATCCTCATTGACAGAGTTCACAAACTTGAAAAAATCCAACAGTTCTTCATATGAGCCCCCCCAAATAAAGAAAATATCGTCTATATATCTCATCCAACTTTTTACTGTCCTAAAGTGGTGAGATACATAGATATGATCCTCTTCTAGTCGGGACATGACCAAATTAGCATAAGCGGGGGCCATATTGGCCCCCATTGCGGTCCCCCGCTTCTGCTGGAAGAATTCATCCCCAAATAAAAAATAATTTTTTGTTAATACCAATTCTAATAATTGCAGTACAAAATGCTTTGAGTCTTCAGATAAGGTGGTGTCATCCAAAGATTTTTTTATACACAATAGACCGAACTCGTGTGCTATTGAAGTATAGAGAGATACCACATCAAAAGAAACCAGCATTTCTCCCACTTCTACCTTTAAATTTTTTATTTTGTTCAAAAAATCTGTTGTATCCCTAGTATATGATGATGTTTTAATAGCTAGAGGATTCAGTATTTTATCCAAAAATACCCCTATCCGGCTGAACACAGAGTCCGAGCCCGAGACGATAGGTCTCCCTGGGGGATCTATCAGAGATTTATGTATCTTTGGTAAAACATATATGGTAGGTGTGGTTGGCAAATTGACCAATAAGTATTCATATAAACTATCATCGATAATTTTCTTTGTTTTGGCATCATTCAAAATCTTTGATATGGTTCTATTTAGGTCAAATTTCGGATCATATGGTAATTTTACATATACTTCCGTATCTGATACCTGTTTTTTTAATTCGGCTATATATTTTTCTTTATCCATTACCACGATAGCGCCACCTTTGTCTGCACTCTTTATTTCTATTTTGTCATCTTTTGATAACTCATCTAGTGCTGCAATCTCTTCCTTTGTCAAATTAGGGTGTTTATAACTATTTGGGGATGTCTTTTTTAATTCTTCCAGATCCTTATTCACTGCATCCATAAATGCTGCTATATGTGGTGAATTACTAGGGGGTTGGAAATAACTCTTATTAAAGAGTCCTAATATTTTAGATTCAAATTCAAATGTTTGTTCTACTGCCTGCTCCTCTTCTTTTTTTGATCTCAACCAGTCTTTCAGCTTCAATCGCCTATAGAAATGATTGACATCAACTGTTAATTGGAACCAATCAATTTGTTTGGTTATACAGAAATTTAACCCTTTGTTAAGTAAACTTAATTGGGTAGGTGTTAATACCTTTTGTGAGAGGTTAACCACTAACTCTGGTCTTTCTTCTGACGTTGAAGGGTTTTGTTCCTTAATTTTTTCTCTTTTTTGTTTCCTGTTTTGTCTTCTCCCCCCTCTCCTTGTCCGTCTGGTCTCGGCTTTATAGGATCTAAAATGTGAATCACAGTTAGTGCAAACAAGATTATGCAATTTGTTAGTACCAATAACCTTTTTACATGAAGTATTATTACAGTAATGACCTCTCCTCCTCCACATGTCGTTTTTATCACGTTGCCAGTTATATACATTCCCCAGTTCATAGTCCTCTTTATCTCTCCCCCATTTTTTTCGTTTATTCTCCTCAAGTTCAGTTCTTAGTTTTGAAACATGTGTATCCACAGTGTCTCTAAAAGTCCTCCATTCCTCTGTAGGTAAAGTACTTTTTAGTGTCCTCTCCAATGAAGCAATTCCTTCTTGCAAGGTTTGTAATTCTTCTTGCAGATATTCCATATTTACAAGTATGACATCAAAGGCATATTTGTTGGATACTTGGCAGAACTTGGCACAATATTTACGAGAATTCATCATCAAATTTGGTCTGATATTAGATCGCAGACCACGAGGTATTATTTTAGCCTTATAATATTCATTTAGGGTCAACAAGTGCAATTGAAGAGTCACTTCCCGTTTCAAATCATTTTCAAATTTTCTTTTGTGTTCAATAAGTGATGGTGTACACAAAAAATTGGCACCTCCTCCTCCTATGGCACCCAGGATACGCTCCTCCTCATCAGCTGGATATGAGTAAGCCACAGGCTCAACTACACTGTTTTCCATGGTTTAAACCACAACAAACAAAAAAAAAAAAAAAAAAAAAAAAAAATTATTTTGAAAGATCTTTCAAAAAAAAAAAAAAAAAAAAAAAAAAAGTGCAAATTTCCCAAGAAACAATACAAAAAGAGAAAATGGAACAGCACAATAATATACTCATCCGCGGTGCAAGTCCTGTGTATTAGTGTCCAAACCAATTCAAATAAATCAAGGAAAACAGGCAGCACTCCAGTTCAGGTGAATAAAGGGTCTGTTTTTTATTCAGAGCCCATGTGGCACGACGTTTCGGTGCACTAGGCACCTTTCTCAAGTACAGAGTGCAGGCATACACAGTGGGTTTATATAGCTCACAAATTTACATAATTAACATTAATTCATTAAGACAATAACGATAAAACATCCATAAAATCATTATTGATTTGTGTACAAATAAACTGACATATACATATATAAAGTGCAATCATATAGGTGCTATTAGTGCATATAAAAGTGCTACGTTGCTGTAATAAAAGACTTCAATCCCTTAATAAGGTGCAGATTTGATCACAAGTGCACCTGTGTGAAGATAAGAACATTAGCATTAGTATAACATATGGGACTCACATACACAGTAACGTTGTACAAGCAGAGCTGCCTCCATTAGCCTCCATTTCCTCATTGTGACATGTGATTCCAGCTCTGTACCTCATTGGCCAAGATCGCCGCCCTCTACTATTGGATATGGCCGTGCATGCTCAGTATAACCTGTTCCATCCAGGCTTCACACTGAGCATGCTCAGAACCACCGAAGCCTCATACGCCATTTTGGAAGTGGGTAAACATTGCCCACACAGCGGTGTATCTGTTTTCTTTATAGGGAAACGATATATATCTCATAATAATAGGTTTATAACCTTTATTCCTTTCCCCAGGTATCATTATTAGACTATATATTAGAGTATATCCCAAATTTGATGACTTTATACAGTTCAATTAGTTATATATACATCCCATAGTATTAATTTTACCACTGTAAGGATTTTCCCAGGCGTAGACTGTAGGTGGTCCTTTACATAGATTTTCCCACTGTCCAAGTTAATGCTGGACAGTGGGAAAATCACACAGGTGCACTTGTGATCAAATCTGCACCTTATTAAGGGATTGAAGTCTTTTATTACAGCAACGTAGCACTTTTATATGCACTAATAGCACCTATATGATTGCACTTTATATATGTATATGTCAGTTTATTTGTACACAAATCAATAATGATTTTATGGATGTTTTATCGTTATTGTCTTAATGAATTAATGTTAATTATGTAAATTTGTGAGCTATATAAACCCACTGTGTATGCCTGCACTCTGTACTTGAGAAAGGTGCCTAGTGCACCGAAACGTCGTGCCACATGGGCTCTGAATAAAAAACAGACCCTTTATTCACCTGAACTGGAGTGCTGCCTGTTTTCCTTGATTTATTTGAATTGGTTTGGACACTAATACACAGGACTTGCACCGCGGATGAGTATATTATTGTGCTGTTCCATTTTCTCTTTTTGTATTGTTTCTTGGGAAATTTGCACTTTTTTTTTTTTTTGAAAGATCTTTCAAAATAATTTTTTTTTTTTTTTTTTTTTTTTTGTTTGTTGTGGTTTAAACCATGGAAAACAGTGTAGTTGAGCCTGTGGCTTACTCATATCCAGCTGATGAGGAGGAGCGTATCCTGGGTGCCATAGGAGGAGGAGGTGCCAATTTTTTGTGTACACCATCACTTATTGAACACAAAAGAAAATTTGAAAATGATTTGAAACGGGAAGTGACTCTTCAATTGCACTTGTTGACCCTAAATGAATATTATAAGGCTAAAATAATACCTCGTGGTCTGCGATCTAATATCAGACCAAATTTGATGATGAATTCTCGTAAATATTGTGCCAAGTTCTGCCAAGTATCCAACAAATATGCCTTTGATGTCATACTTGTAAATATGGAATATCTGCAAGAAGAATTACAAACCTTGCAAGAAGGAATTGCTTCATTGGAGAGGACACTAAAAAGTACTTTACCTACAGAGGAATGGAGGACTTTTAGAGACACTGTGGATACACATGTTTCAAAACTAAGAACTGAACTTGAGGAGAATAAACGAAAAAAATGGGGGAGAGATAAAGAGGACTATGAACTGGGGAATGTATATAACTGGCAACGTGATAAAAACGACATGTGGAGGAGGAGAGGTCATTACTGTAATAATACTTCATGTAAAAAGGTTATTGGTACTAACAAATTGCATAATCTTGTTTGCACTAACTGTGATTCACATTTTAGATCCTATAAAGCCGAGACCAGACGGACAAGGAGAGGGGGGAGAAGACAAAACAGGAAACAAAAAAGAGAAAAAATTAAGGAACAAAACCCTTCAACGTCAGAAGAAAGACCAGAGTTAGTGGTTAACCTCTCACAAAAGGTATTAACACCTACCCAATTAAGTTTACTTAACAAAGGGTTAAATTTCTGTATAACCAAACAAATTGATTGGTTCCAATTAACAGTTGATGTCAATCATTTCTATAGGCGATTGAAGCTGAAAGACTGGTTGAGATCAAAAAAAGAAGAGGAGCAGGCAGTAGAACAAACATTTGAATTTGAATCTAAAATATTAGGACTCTTTAATAAGAGTTATTTCCAACCCCCTAGTAATTCACCACATATAGCAGCATTTATGGATGCAGTGAATAAGGATCTGGAAGAATTAAAAAAGACATCCCCAAATAGTTATAAACACCCTAATTTGACAAAGGAAGAGATTGCAGCACTAGATGAGTTATCAAAAGATGACAAAATAGAAATAAAGAGTGCAGACAAAGGTGGCGCTATCGTGGTAATGGATAAAGAAAAATATATAGCCGAATTAAAAAAACAGGTATCAGATACGGAAGTATATGTAAAATTACCATATGATCCGAAATTTGACCTAAATAGAACCATATCAAAGATTTTGAATGATGCCAAAACAAAGAAAATTATCGATGATAGTTTATATGAATACTTATTGGTCAATTTGCCAACCACACCTACCATATATGTTTTACCAAAGATACATAAATCTCTGATAGATCCCCCAGGGAGACCTATCGTCTCGGGCTCGGACTCTGTGTTCAGCCGGATAGGGGTATTTTTGGATAAAATACTGAATCCTCTAGCTATTAAAACATCATCATATACTAGGGATACAACAGATTTTTTGAACAAAATAAAAAATTTAAAGGTAGAAGTGGGAGAAATGCTGGTTTCTTTTGATGTGGTATCTCTCTATACTTCAATAGCACACGAGTTCGGTCTATTGTGTATAAAAAAATCTTTGGATGACACCACCTTATCTGAAGACTCAAAGCATTTTGTACTGCAATTATTAGAATTGGTATTAACAAAAAATTATTTTTTATTTGGGGATGAATTCTTCCAGCAGAAGCGGGGGACCGCAATGGGGGCCAATATGGCCCCCGCTTATGCTAATTTGGTCATGTCCCGACTAGAAGAGGATCATATCTATGTATCTCACCACTTTAGGACAGTAAAAAGTTGGATGAGATATATAGACGATATTTTCTTTATTTGGGGGGGCTCATATGAAGAACTGTTGGATTTTTTCAAGTTTGTGAACTCTGTCAATGAGGATATTAAGTTCACAATGGTGTACTCCACAGAGGAAATCCAATTTTTGGATGTTAATATAAATATAAATAATGGACATTTAATTACCAGAGTACATTCAAAAGAAACGGATAAAAATAATATGCTGCTCTATACCAGCAACCATCCAAAGAAAACATTGGAATCAATCCCCTTTAGTCAGTTTACTAGGGTGAGAAGAATAGTGAGTGAGGAAGACCAATTGGATCAGGATCTAAATACAATGTGTAAAAAGTTCACAGATAGGGGTTACCCTAAGGCACTTGTACAAAAACAGTGCAATAGGGTAAAGGAGATTGAAAGGGATACCCTTCTTTACCCAAAACAGAAACAAAAGAAACTAGATAGGGTTCCTATGGTAATGACTTACTCTGAAGGTAGTAATAAAGTTGCGAATATTATTCGTAGACACTGGTCCACTTTGCAAAAAGGAATGCCAGAAATAGAAGAATTCAAAAACCCCCCGTTATTCTCATATAGAAAAAGTAAGTGCTTAAAAGACAGATTGGTACACTCAGATTGTGGACCACTGAAAGGAAAAAAACAGACATTCCTCTCTGGTATGAGTCGGAAGGGTTGCTTTCCCTGTTTGAGCTGTGTATATTGCACAGCTATGCTAAAAGGTTCTAGTTTTACCAATCCACGTACCCAGGTCACATATAAAATCAGGCACTATCTCACTTGTCATAGTGAATTCGTAGTGTATCAATTGCAGTGCCCATGTGGCCTGTGGTACGTGGGGGAAACAACGTGCAGCTTTAAAACTAGGTTTGCACTACACAAGAGTTCCATAAGGCAAAAACAAAAAAACTTACCGATTCCCAAACATTTTTTGGATGCAGGACATACTGAGGATGATCTCAAGTTTAGAATCATAGACCAGGTTCCAAAGAACAGACGAGGGGGCAATAGGGTAAGTGTTTTAAAAAAATTAGAAATGGAATGGATTTATAAGCTGCAGACATTAAGGCCAGGCGGCTTAAATGTGGACTTTAAAATCCATACAATATAAATTAATTACAGGCCACAAAACCCCTATAGAATAACCTAGGTTACGATCCTATCAGCTGAATTGTGCATTTTTTATATTAAAGAATTTTTATTTAATATTACATATGTATGAGTTTTTTATACATGTATATTTATCTATTACAGCATTAACTTGCAGCATTAACTTGGACAGTGGGAAAATCTATGTAAAGGACCACCTACAGTCTACGCCTGGGAAAATCCTTACAGTGGTAAAATTAATACTATGGGATGTATATATAACTAATTGAACTGTATAAAGTCATCAAATTTGGGATATACTCTAATATATAGTCTAATAATGATACCTGGGGAAAGGAATAAAGGTTATAAACCTATTATTATGAGATATATATCGTTTCCCTATAAAGAAAACAGATACACCGCTGTGTGGGCAATGTTTACCCACTTCCAAAATGGCGTATGAGGCTTCGGTGGTTCTGAGCATGCTCAGTGTGAAGCCTGGATGGAACAGGTTATACTGAGCATGCACGGCCATATCCAATAGTAGAGGGCGGCGATCTTGGCCAATGAGGTACAGAGCTGGAATCACATGTCACAATGAGGAAATGGAGGCTAATGGAGGCAGCTCTGCTTGTACAACGTTACTGTGTATGTGAGTCCCATATGTTATACTAATGCTAATGTTCTTATCTTCACACAGGTGCACTTGTGATCAAATCTGCACCTTATTAAGGGATTGAAGTCTTTTATTACAGCAACGTAGCACTTTTATATGCACTAATAGCACCTATATGATTGCACTTTATATATGTATATGTCAGTTTATTTGTACACAAATCAATAATGATTTTATGGATGTTTTATCGTTATTGTCTTAATGAATTAATGTTAATTATGTAAATTTGTGAGCTATATAAACCCACTGTGTATGCCTGCACTCTGTACTTGA
The DNA here is from genome assembly GCA_033576535.1 of Allobates femoralis. NCBI lineage: Eukaryota > Metazoa > Chordata > Amphibia > Anura > Aromobatidae > Allobates > Allobates femoralis. Next base: position 136,720,787 of record JARQOC010000011.1, read on the forward strand.
GAAAGGTGCCTAGTGCACCGAAACGTCGTGCCACATGGGCTCTGAATAAAAAACAGACCCTTTATTCACCTGAACTGGAGTGCTGCCTGTTTTCCTTGATTTATATATATATATATATATCTACTCTATAATTGCCGTAGGCAAAATCGTGTCGGACCCCGGAATCGCCGTGGCTTTGTCACTATGTGACGTCACCACGCGCGAGCAATGGCCGCGAAGCGGCCATTGCAAGTCGTTGCCCGAAAATAGAACCAGAGGCTCGGCCACAAACTTAGCGATTTACCGCTGAGGTAGCGCGAGCAATGGCCGCGAGGCCATTGCGAGTCGCTACCTCAGCCGCCGCACCTGCCGCAAGTCTCCCTATACTTTGTATGGGGATCCATTGCGAGTCGCTGTGTAGCGCGAGCAATGGCCGCGAGGCCATTGCGAGTCGCTACCTCAGCCGCCGCACTGGCGGCGCGGTTGCGGTAATCCCCATAGAAAGTATAGGGGGACTTGCGGCAGGTGCGGCAAGTGCGGTTTTGCACTTGCGGCAAGTGCGGCCGCTAATTAAAATTAAAAAAATTAATACAAATAAATTTAATTAAAATAAAAAAATTAATATACAAATAATAAAAATAATAAATAATAAAATAAATCAAAATTAAAAAAATAAATAAATAAAATAAAAATATATATAATTAAAATATTAATAACATAATTCTAAGAACATCAAATTACTCAAAAAAAAAAATTCAATTAAATAAAAAAATAATATTAATTAAAAATAAAAAAATAAATATAAAATAATAAATATAAATAATAATAAAAATAATATACATATAAAAATTCATATTAATAATTAATTAAAAAAAAACAAATAAAAAAATTATTCATAACATTAAGTTATTCAAAAAAAATGTACGGTAAATAAAAAAAAAAATATAGCTACTATAGTCTAATTAACGCACGTTCTAGAATCCCGATGCATTTGCATCGGGCTCACAGCTAGTATATATATAATTGTCTTAGGGATTTTTGAGTCTGTCTGGTGCCGAAATCGCGCGCCAGACACAGGCCGCTCATTGGTGCCCGCCAAGTTCTGTCAGTCACAGTATGTCAACTACATACATATTCTAGAATACCCGATGCGTTAGAATCGGGCCACCATCTAGTATATATAATATATATATATACAAATAAAACCCAAAAAACTGCACAGCACTCACAGACACAAAGTGAACTGGTGCCAAGCAGGGACACTGAGTTAAACAACTAGAAAAAATTCTCTGCAGTACTCAGGTAGTTGCTGAGTGCTGCAGATAATTTTTTCTAGTTGTTTAACTCAGTGTCCCTGCTGGGCACCAGTTCACATTGTGTCTGTGAGTGCTGTGCAGTTTTTTCTGTTTTGTATCATGTGGAGTGGCTGGCTCCATGTCTGCAATTTGCACCCTCATCACCTACAGGTGGTCTAGGGTTGAGATGGTAGTGGGATAGGGAGGTAAAGGAGGACAGGGATGTCATCGCTAGGACTCATCAGACCTGTGGTCACTGTCACGCAGTTGATGAGCAGACAGACATTGGCCAATGTATGTCTTTAGAACCCCAGAAATAAAAAAAATATGAATTTGAGTTTTTTGGAAAAAACTTAAGTTTTTGAATTTTTCTCTCAAATATATACAGCTTGTTAGCATATGTACATCATTGGTAGTAGCTGAGTGCAGCAGAGAATTTTTTATAGTATATATATATATATATATCTATATATATATATCTATATATATATATATATTCAGAAAAAAACAGGCAGCACTCCAATAGGATCTCAATGTGGATTTATTCCAGCCTCATGTGCAACGTTTTGGAGTTGATCCTCCTTCCTCAAGCATGAGGAAGGAGGATCAACTCCAAAACGTTGCACATGAGGCTGGAATAAATCCACATTGAGATCCTATTGGAGTGCTGCCTGTTTTTTTCTGGAACTATTGGAGGACGGAGAAGCACCGTTATGCAGGAAGTATTGCAGCCACTTTTTTGATGAGGTTGTGCTGATTCTATTTTTCATATTTTTATATATATATATATATATATATATATATATATATATATATATATATACATTATATATACACACACACACACACACACACACACTCCTATATTGTATATACTGTGACCTCTAGATGATTGTTATTCCTCACACCCTTGATGTTATAGTTTCAGAGGCAAACATTTAACAGAAAGATTGGAAAACAGATTGTGTATCTTGACATGATGATAGCAGCCTTGTTGGGCAATACATTTTTTATACTCTGATGGATCAATACAACTGCATTCATTGATCTTCTATTTAAGAATGTTTCCCCTTTATGAATCATGTATATAATGGTCGGAAATGTCTGGGGCCCCTTTGTTTTTAAATTGTTTTTAGCATGTTTGTCCATATTTATAAATAAAGCTTTCTACTTGTTTGAATATAATTCAGGTGTGCTCCCTTCATATATATACAGTATATACTAGATGGTGGCCCGATTCTAATGCATCGGGTATTCTAGAATACCTTGTAAACAGGAGTGAAGTGCATCACAGTGACTTACAGCCTTGTAGACAGGAGTACAGTTCATGACACTGACTGACAGCCTTGCAGGCAGGAGTGAAGTGCGTCACACTATGAGTGACAGCCTTGTAGACAGGAGTGAACTGCGTCACACTGACTGACAGACCTAATAGACGGATAAGGAGTGAGATCGGGAGATGAGGATGGGAGACTGAGGATGCGGGAGACTGAGGATGCGGGAGACTGAGGATGCGGGGGACTGAGGATGCGGGGACTGAGGATGCGGGGGACTGAGGATGCGGGGACTGAGGATGCGGGGGACTGAGGATGCGGGGGACTGAGGATGCGGGGACTGAGGATGCGGGGACTGAGGATGCGGGGACTGAGGATGCGGGGGACTGAGGATGCGGGGGACTGAGGATGCGGGGGACTGAGGATGCGGGACGAGGATGCGGGGACTGAGGATGCGGGGGACTGAGGATGCGGGGGACTGAGGATGCGGGGGACTGAGGATGCGGGGGACTGAGGATCGGGACTGAGGATGCGGGGGACTGAGGATGCGGGGACTGAGGATGGAGGAGGCTGTGAGGATGGAGGAGGTTGTGAGGATGGAGGAGGCTGAGGGAATGGAGGAGGCTGAGGGGAATAGTGGCGCGCACCATGGCGCCATATTTCAAATACAATATGGCGCCATGAAGCGTGCCGCTCCTCTGATTGGTCAGCGCTGAACGCGGCGACCAATGAGAGAAGCGGCGAGCGCTTTGAATGCCGCTCCTCTGATTGGTCGGCACTGAACGCGGTGGCCAATCAGAATAGCGGCGCTCACCATGGCGCCATATTTCAAATACAACGAGTACAGTGTATTTGAAATATGGGCACGCCGCTATTCTGATTGGTCGGCGTTGAACGCGGCGACCAATCAGAGGAACGGCATTCAAACCGCATGCCGCTTCTCTCATTGGTCGCCGCGTTCAGCGCCGACCAATCAGAGGAGCGGCACGCACCATGCCGCACATTGTATTTGAAATATGGCGCCGTAGTGAGCGCCGCTATTCTGATTGGTCGGCGCTGAACGCGGCGGCCAATCAGAGGAGTGGCGCGCGGTTTGAATGCCGCTCCTCTGATTGTTGGTGCTGAACGCGGCGACCAGAGGAGCGGCATTCAAACCGTGCGCCAAGCCGCGCTACTTCTCTGAGTACTGCAGCTTGGTGCGCGGTTTGAATGCCGCGAAGGGCACCACCGCTGCGAGCAGTCGGAGCTCAGCCACGGCTACTGCAGCACAGAGGTCAGCGGCTCGCCAGTCGGGAGATGACCGGCTAACGGGGGTCATCTCCCGACTGGCGAGCCACGGCCCTCTGTGCCACAGGTAGCCGCAGCTGAGCTCCAGTCAGCGGCTCAGCAGCCGGGAGCTGACCGGCTGACGCCAGTCATCTCCCGGCTGGCTCGAGCGCGCTGCAGTCACCATCGGCCAGACCTGTGTATCCCAGCGACAGTGGCGCTAATGCGCCGCTGTCGCCGGGCTGCATATTGGCGCGAAATTCGAACTTTGAATTTGCACGCCTATTTGCATAGTCTGCGCTCATTGGTGCCCACCTCTGGCGGCCACCAATGAGCGGCCTCTGTCTGGCGCGCGATTGCCATGACAGACAGAGAACATTAGACGATTATATAGTAGATGCCAAATATTTTTCTTGTTATACATAGAGCAACACATTTCGGTGTATAGCAAGTACTTAGTCATGATCTTGCTTGAAAAGACACAAAAAAACCACCAAAAACCTTTAAATAGCTACAATTCACAAGTCCATGTAGAGGCTGAGTGGAAACAGATATTCAACTGTGTGGATAACCCTTTCATGTCCAGCATGCATATACTGTGCGTTGTGAAAGTATTTGTCCAAGATATAAATTCAATTTTTTTGTGAAGAATCAAAAACAAGTGGGACACAATCATGAAGTGGAACGAAGTTTATTGGATATTTTAAACTTTTTAACAAATAAAAAACTGAAAAGTGGGACGTGCAATATTATTCGGCCCCTTTACTTTCAGTGCAGCAAATTCACTCCAGAAGTTCAGTGACGATCTCTGAATGATGCAATGTTGTCCTAAATAACTGGTAATGATATACCAGTGTATAATCAAGTGTCTGTATAAATGCATCGGCTCTGAGACAGTCTGATGGTGGGGTTACACGTCCCGATATCGCCGCGATATCGGAGGCAACGCCGCGGGAGCCGCTTTTTTCAGCCCTTTTCCCGATATCGCATCGCCGGTTTACACGCTGCGATATCGGAAAACAACGTCCCTCCGATGTGTACGCCCACCAACCCAGTAACGACCATTTAACATGGGAGTTAATGGGTGAGGTGCGAGTACATATCGGAGTTGGGCTGTCACACGCAGCGATGCTGGTACAACGGCCTTGCGATATCGGGGAGTTGAATAGCTCTGCTATTCAACTCCGATATCGTTTTGGCATCGTTCCAGCATCGCGTTGTACACTGAAACCGTACAACGCGCACCCGATATCGGCTCCAACTCGCACCCACGTGACTTTTTGTCGGAGTTGGGTCGGAGTTGGACGCCGATATCGCGGCGTGTAAACCCATCATCAGGGTTCGGTTTCAAGTGCAGAGAGTATCATGAAGACCAAGGAACACACCAGGCAGGTCTGAGATACTGCTGTGGCGAAGTTTAAAGCTGGATTTGGATACAAAATGATTTCCCAAGTTTTAAACATCTCAAGGAGCACTGTGCAAGCAATCATATTGAAATGGAAGGAGTATCAGACTTTCATCTCGAACAAGGAGAGGACTGATCAGAGATGCAGCCAAAAGGCCCATGATCACTCTGGATGAACTGCAGAGATCTACAGCTGAGGTGGGAGAGTCTGTCCATAGGACAACAATCAGTCGTACACTGCACAAATCTGGCCTTCATGGAAGAGTGGCAAGATCTCAAAGAGAGCCATAAAAAGTCTCGTTTGAAGTTTGCCAGAAGCCACCTGGGAGACATACCAAACATGTGGAATAAGGTGCTCTGGTCAGATGAAACCAAAATCGAACTTTTTGGCCACAATGCGAAACGATATGTTTGGCGTATAAGCAACAGAGCTCATCACCCTCAAAACACCATCCCCACTGTTAAACATGGTGGTGGAAGCATCATGGTTTGGGCCTGCTTTTCTTCAGCAGGAAGAAACTGAAAGAAAGCAGAAAAGGGCACATATGGTCTTATCCGAGTGTGAACGGGATGTGCGCATGTAATTGCACGAACCTTATGTTGTTGTGAAAGTCACAACAACTATTATGCAGAAAACCGGCTTGCAGCACTCCACCGAATGGTAACAATTGGTAACCCAATGGTAACGATTAAAGCAGTGGAAGAAAGGGAGGTTTGTAAATGCTCTGCCGTTTATTCAATAGATCCAAAGATTCCAAGGAGTCGCAGGAATGTTAATGGCAAACACCTTTATTGTTCTTACACATTTCGTGGTACTACAGACCACTTCATCAGAGAAAAACCTTTTCGAGAATCTCTGATGAAGTGGTCTGTAGTACCACGAAACACATAAGAACAATAAAGGTGTTGCATTAACGTTCCTGAAACTCCTTGGAATCTTTGGATCTATTGAATAAACGGCAGCACATTTACAACCTCCCTTTCTTCCACAGTCTCTCAATATGCAAAACTGATAGTGTACCTTTACACGTCGCAACATTGCATGCATTTTCACTTGCAACTTACTGGTTGCAGTGAAATCATGGACACATTGTTACATTTGTACACGGCAATAAAACGGAACAATGTGTCCATGATTTCACTGCAACCAGTAAGTTGCAAGTGAAATTGCATGCAATGTTGCGACGTGTAAAGGTACCCATAAAGACATACCCCAAGCAACTTGCAGCTGTAATCGCAGCAAAAGGTGGCGCTACAAAGCATTAACTCAAGGGGGCCAAATATTGCACGCCCCACTTTTCAGTTTTTAATTTGTTAAAAACGTTTAAGATATCCAATAAATTTTGTTCCACTTCACGATAGTGTCCCACTTGTTGATTTTTCACAAAAAAATTTGAATTTATATCTTTATATTTGAAGCCTGAAATGTGGCAAAAGGTTGAAAAATTCAAGGGGGCCAAATACTTTCAAAAAGGCACTGTAGACAGTTTCAATGCAATCATTAAACCTCAGTTGTTTTGATAAATTTGATAAATTTGTTTGGAATGATGATTTTTCATGGATTGCAGTGGATGTGGTGGCACTGTACCCACCAATTTCCTTTGAGGTGGGTATAAGAGCTCTGAAATGTTTTCTTTTGAAATAATGACCCTATGAGCTGCATGTAATTTAATTCATTATAGAATCTGTAAAATTTCTTCGACAGAAATTATTTTACATTCAATGACAGAATCTATATTCAGAAACAAGTGTGAGTGTGGAAGGGAAATTCTCTCCTTCCCTTGCAAATATTACCATGGCTTATGGGGAAGAAACTGTATTATATTCTCCCACTAATCCTTTTCTGAAGAACATAATGTGGTTCGGGAGATCTATATTAATGACCACCTGCTGGCATGGACAGGTGACAGATGAGGCACATGCGTTTTTTACATTTTTGAGCTATAATACATTTAATTTAAAATGTACTTATTGTTACAATAAAACAGGGATTTTTGTGTACTCACCGTAAAATCCTTTTATCCAAGCTCATCATTGGGGGGACACAGGACTGTGGGTGTATGGTTTCCTGCCACTAGGAGGCAACACAAAGTAGAAATAAAACTTAAGTCCTCCTCCCTGCAGTAACACACCGCCAGTAGGAGTAGTTGATCAGTTTAGTACTAAAGCAGTTGGAGAACGTGTTAACGTAATAAGGTACAAGAGGCTTAAGCCAAGGTTCCGTGTAGGCCATTGAAGGCTGTTAGGGTGGGTGTTGTGCCCCCCAATGATGAGCTTGGAGAAAAGGTTTTCACGGTGAGTACACAAAAATCCCTGTTTCTTCTTCGCATCATTGGGGGACACAGGACTGTGGGACATTCAAAAGCAGTCCCTGGTTGGGAATTAGCTGAGTAGCGGTCGAGCATCATGCGCCAGCCATTTACAGATGTGCGACTGCGGCTTGCAAAATTTTTCTTCCTAGGCTTGCATCTGCAGAGGCCTGTGAGTGAATGTTGTAGTGTTTGGTGAAGGTGTGCAGGCTGGACCAAGTTGCAGCTTTGCACACTTGAGCTGCCGATGCCTGGTGTCGAACAGTAAATTAGGCGCTTACTGATCGAGTTGAGTGAGCCTTGATCCCTGCTGGGATTGGCTTGTTTGTAATGTGGTAGGTCTCTTGGATAGCTGAGCGAATCCACCTTGCCAATGTGGATTTAGAAGCCGCCATATCTTTGTTATGTTCGCCGGGAATGACGAACAGCATTTCTGTTTTACGGAAGGGGGCTGTTCAGGAGATGTAGCGTATGAGAGCCCTTACTAGGTCCAGGGTGTGAAGCTCTTTTTCGAAGTGGTGTATTGGTGCTGGGCAAAAAGAGAGTAGGATGATGTCCTCATTGAGGTGGAAGTGGGAAACTACTTTGGGCAAGAAGGACGGTGATGGACGGAGGATTACCTTATTTTTGTGGAAAGATAGGAGGGGGGCCAACAAGATAGGGAGGCCAATTCTGATACGCACCCGATTGATGTGATTGTCACTTGGAAGGCAACTTTCCATGAAAGGTGGGTTAGAGGTGCTTCTTGTAGTGGTTCAAAAGGGTGCTCTTGTAGGGTGACCAGGACTAAGTGCCTTTTAGGGGGACCGTGTGTGCGAGACCCTTGGATGAAGGTTTTGACCTGTGGTTTGGTCGCAATCTTGTGTTGGAACAATACGGTTAGGGTGGAGATTTGGCCCTTGATAGAGCTGAGTGCTAGGCCCGCGTTGAGGCCGGTTTGAAGGAACTCCAGGATTGTGGGGATGGAAAATAGGAGTGGGTTAAGGTTGCGGTCCTCGCACCACCAGAAGAATGTATTCCAGATGCGGTGATAGATGCGCGAGGATGATGGTTTGTGGGCGTTAAGCATGGTGGTTATCACCTCAGGTAGCAAATGGAGCCTTGGGTCAGGACGTCTGGTTGGTTTGGGAGTTGCTAGGGCATGTCGGCAAGGAGCTGTATGAGCTATGCGTACCACTCTTGTCTTGGCCAATCTGGTGCAATGAGTATTACTCAGACTCTTTCTGTTTTTATCTTTCTGATTACTCGTGGGATCAATGGCAGTGGGGGAAAAATGTATGGGAGTTGAAACTGGTGCCAGGGGAGGACCAACGAGTCCACTCCTAGCGCTAGGGGGTCCCGGGACCTGGCTACGAAGGCTGGAACATTTGCGTTTAGCCTTGATGTCATTAGGTCCACGTTGCCACAGATTTGTCGAAAGACTTCTGGATGGAGGTACCATTCTCCTGAGGCCAGTCCCTGGCAGCTTAGGAAGTCTGTCGCCCAGTTGTCAACTCCCGGGATGTGGACTGCTGATATGACTGAGTTGTTTTGGTCCAGAGGAGGATATGTTCCAATTCGCACATTGTGGCTTTGCTGCGTGTGCCACCCTGGTGATTGATGTACGCCACTACTGTTGCATTGTCTGACAATGCGGATGAGGAGACCGGCTAGAAAGTGGTGGAAGTTTTGGAGCACTAGGCGGATCACCCGTAGCTCCAGAATGTTGATTGGGAGGTGTGATTCCTGGGGTGTCCAGCGGCCTTGGGTCAGGTGTTGGCAATAGACGGCCCCCCAGCCGAGTAGACTGGCGTCGGTGGTGACAACTAACCATTGGACTGGGAGAAAGGATTTTCCCTGTGCGAGGGATGATGGCCGTGTCCACCAGTTGAGTGCCTTTTTGAATTGCGGAGATAGTTTGTGCCTGCGGTCAAGACTGAATGAATTTTTGTCCTAGCCAGGAGGGTGAGCTGCAAGGGTCAGAAGTGTAGCTGAGCAAAAGGAACTGCTTCTATGGCCGCTACCATTTTTCCTAGGGCCCTCATGCAGAAGCGGATGGATTGTGGTGGACAACCACAGAGTGAGAACTCCCTTGCGAATTGCTGTGGCCTTGTCTCGAGGGAGTATTACTAGTCCTCGTATGGTGTTGAAGGTCATCCCTAGAAAGTCTATTCTTTGGGCCGGCGTTTGGGATGATTTGTCCAAGTTTATGAGCCACCCTAGGCGAGAGAGTGCGTCCGATGTAATTCGGACACTTTCGAGGCAAGCATGAAAGGATGGTCCCTTGATTAGCAGGACATCTAGGTAGGGGAGGACTACCACTGCTCTCGAATGGAGGATAGTTATGACGGCCTTCTGACGGCCGCCATGACTTTCGTGAAGACTTGGATGCGGTTTCCAGACCGAAAGGTAGGGCGATGAATTGGAAATGGTGTTTTTGAATGGCGAATCGCAGATACTTTTGATGCGGGGGGAACATGAGAATGTGGAGATATGCGTCTTGGATGTCAATGGTAGCTAGGAACTCCCCTTTTTCTATTGACATGATTACTGAGCGTAGGGATTCAATCCTGAATTGTCGGACATTTACGAATTTGTTGAGGAGTTTGAGGTCTAGGATGGGTCGTAGATTCTGTCTTTTTTTCTGTCTTTTTTCGGAACGACGAACAGGTTTGAGTAGTACCCTTTGAACTTGTCTGTTTCTGGTACTGGTGCTATGACACAGGTTTTGAGTAGTGAGTTGATGGCTTTGAAGAACGGACGAGCGTTTGGTTTGGGGGGACGCGAAAGGAAAAAACTAGTTGGGGGCCGGGATGAGAACTCTATTTCGTATCCCAACGACACTAGGTCTCTGACCCAATTGTCGTGTACGACAGCGAGCCATGAGTGGCGTAAGCGATGGAGACGTCCGCCTATTGTGTTGGTGTCAAGTGCGTGGGGAGGGGAGTTATGCGTTGAATCATTAGGGTCTAGTGCCTTTAGAGCGCGCTTTTTTCGGGTGACTTTTCCCAGGTGGAGTTGGTTTTGAATGAGAACGAGGTAATTCTGTCACCACTGATAGGCCACCCTGTGCTTGCATTAGCCGTTGACGTGGGCCATCCTGTCGTCCCATGAGAGGTGTGCAATCGTGAATGTTGCTGTGGGTAGAGAAAGGACCGCTTGAGCATTTGCTCAAAGAAATTTGATTTTTCCTCCTGTGGCCTCGGAGATGAGTTGGTCCAGCTTTTCCCCGAATAGGCGAGCGCCCTGGTAGGGTAGGTTTATGAGGGATCTCTTTGATGCGGAATCCGCGCGCCATCCTCTGAGCCAGAGTGTTCGGCGAATGGAAATGCCATTAGCCGGCTGCCAACGCAGAGTAGTTGGCTGTGTCTAGGGACGCTAGCAAGAAGTACTCCCCGGCCATTGTGAGGCGATCGCATAAATCCGCTGCGCCTTGTGGGATGTCAAGATCTTGTAGGATCCCGCGTAGGGTATCTATCCAAGAAACCGTGGCTTTTGCGACCCATGCCGTCGCGAAAGAGTGAAAGGGCTGCTCCTGAAACTTCGAAGACCAAGCGTGCAGGTTATCTATTTGACATTGTGATACCAATGTGATAAGAATGGCATGTGGATGTGGATAGAATAGGTATAGAACAGGTAATCATAATTAGAATATAGTGACCACAGGTCTTATCATTCATTCAATAAATATATATAGGTATCAGTACTCTGTTGAAATACAAAAAGGGTGAATTCTTCTTGACATTATGCGGTTATGATGAAAGCCTGAGCTCAGCTGAAATTATTGAGGCATACACATCCTGGGACAGGAAATCACATCCTGTAACAGGAAAACAGATGGTGTATTGCACAGCCAGTCACAGGAAGAAGTGAATATCTTGTGGCTGATGGTCACGGCTGGATCATGCCATCAGCGCATGATCAGGGATATTTTAAAATTGTATAAATTGAAGCTGGTCACAGTCAGTAAGTGGGAGGAAAACCTTTCCAGAGGCCAACATGGATGAACGTCTCTGTGAAGCAAGCGTGGTTTTGATCCCTTCTCCCTGATCGTGACCTCCCCGATGACGAAGGTGAAGCAGCTACAATACACGGTAAAAGTATTGACGCTTATTCGCTATAATTAAGCCTAGGTATAATTGGTATACTTTGTGTTAAGCCTGTATTCAATTGATGACAATTCATGTGCTACTTTGTAAACAAATAAATTTAATCTTGCTATAAAGAATATTATTATTCATGCCTGATTTGTAAGTCAGTGAGCGCTAGGAAAGTACGGGCTCTGCCCCGATCCAGGTAAATTTAGCAAGACATTAATTGGCATAGTTGGCGGGATACCCCACAGTGGGGTATTTAAAGAACACCTTATTTTTTTTTAGTGATATTCACTTATTTGGCATTTTTCCAAATTATTTGGCAAAAGTACCAAAAATATTCAGAAAACGTAAGGAAACAGCTAAGGAATTGTTATGGAGGTTCCCGACTGGACATGGCTCCATAAAATATCATAAGCACATGAATTGGTCAATTGTGGACTAGCAGAAAAATGGCAGGATAAGCTCAAAGATTCTATAATCCTATAATGTTGGTGATGTACTTATATAGGACCCCTGCAAAGGCAGGTGATGTGGTAACCCTCGATGTTGTGAAGTTACTCGAGAGGGTCCCTGCAAAGGCAGGTGATGTGGTAACCCCTCGATGTCGTTAAAATTACTCGAGAGGGTCCCTGCAAAGGCAGGTGATGTAGTAGTCTCTCGATGTTGTTAAAATTACTTGAGAGGGGGGCGTGGCCTGGCTATGGAGGAGTGAGGACGCTGGTTGCTCTGGCTCCCGCTCCCAGGCGCTAATATATGTGGCTTATAATCAGCCAACGACGGTCGAGAGATAGCCATGCACAAGGGGAAGTCGGGGAGACAATCAGGTACAGGACCGCTGACCCCACGGACCCCTGGAGCGACCATACAGCGCTTCTTTAACAAGAAAGAAAAGATTCCCGCCAGAAACACCCTATCCAAGATGGCCGCAGTGGACAGGAGAAGCGGCGGTATGGAGCCTGTCGGGCAGGAAGCGTCGCAGCATAGACGAGACGGGCAGCGCTCCGCTGAGAGTCACCACCACCCGGAGGGCATACAGACCAGAGAATCCAGCAGCAGACAGGCTGCAGCGATGGAGGAAGCTGCGGGCTCGCAGCTAAGGCGCCAGGCGGAGGCGAAGAATCCCACATGGCGGAGCTCCGGTTCCCTATCAGCGGAGGATGGAGGAACAGAGATGGTGGGCCCCCGCTCTCCCCCCACTGAAGGTACTGTAACCCAACATGCCCAGGAGGCCCAGGGGAGGTTTGAGGGGGAAGCAATGAGAGCTCCAGCTTACGGAACAGCCCTGGACTTGGACTTGGTTAGCCCAGCAGTGCCCCACCATGAAGGGCCCAGGCGTCACCTTATAATACAGAATCCGGGGATGGTACCCCCCCAGATGACCACCTACAGAGTGTCAGTGTGCTGGTAGAGCTGGGAGACCCAAGGGAGGACATGGAATCATACATTGCACGATTGGAGCAAGCTTATAGGAGCGAACTGTCCTGCCTGAGGGGAGAAATGAATAGAGTAGATACTCAAGGTCAGGATCATGCCCACAGAATAACAGCTCTGGAAGAAATGTGTAGATCACAACAGATTATGCTGCAAACTCAGTCCAGTCAGATCTCTCATTTGGTTGACGCCCTGGATGATGGAGAGAACAGAGGGCGGCGGAACAATATACGTATAAGAGGGCTGCCTGAGACGGTGGAGTTTAGAGATCTTCCTGAAGTGCTCCAAGTTTTGTTCAACGAGATCTTGGGAGATCCCCCCACAAATGTTATTGAACTTGACAGAGCTCACAGGGCTCTGGGCCCTAAACCATCAGATCCTGAGTGGCCACGAGATGTGATTTGTAGAGTCCACCGTTATGTCATAAAAGAAGCTATTATGACCAAAATAAGAAATGGGAAGTTGTGCAGATTTGGAGATAAGAATGTGCCTATCCTCCCTGACTTGTCGAGTTTGACTTTACAAAAAAGGAGACTGGACTGGACATTCCACCTGTATCCATCCATGGGTGGCCGGAGTTTCCATTGAGAGCTGGCGGGGGATTTCAGGGACCGATGGGGGGTCCTCGTCGAGGACAAAGGCTGCGTGAGGAACTGAGACCCCACCGTTAGACGGTCTATTGGATGGGAGAAATTGGTGCCCAGTACCAGTCATGTTATCATAAATAATACTATTGCTTCTTATGCAATCTGATGATGCTATAATGATTCTTTCTGTTGCCTTTTGCCAATTTTCCTTCCCCTGTTCCCAATCCATCCCTCTCCTTTGTCCGGTTCCTCTCCCCTCTTGCCTTACACTTGCTCCCTGTTCAATTCTTTACAGTGTTCTATTCCCATCGGAGGGGGGGAAGGGAGGTTTATTTTTATTCTCTGCAGACATACGGGTGATGTACCAATTTATAAATGATCTGGTATGCCCTGTTAGACGGTTGCTATGGGCGACATATGTTAGTCCCTTCTCCTTGTGTTTGGATGATGATACGTGGCTATGATTTGACCACACATGTTATTACATAGATGATTACCTAAGAATTTGAGTTCATGGCCAGGGACGGGGGGCTCCTCAGTAGAAGGCCCTTTCCTAACCAGGGATTCCCTAGAGCACAGGTGCATAGGGATACATTTTTCCCAATAATGTAAGTTGAAATATAAGCTTGTTATAACATATAACACATTGTTAGAGGCATTTCTGATTAAGCCTCTGCTATTCCTTTACTTCTTGACTCTATCTTTTCATTTTATTTCTTCACTATTCTGGTAAATTTCCCTTGATAGACAACTAATCTCTCTACCCTATAGATTGATATCTCATATTCCTATCTGGTTATTAATTGTTTTATTCGTACCCTCCCCCTCTTTTTTTTCTCTTCTCTTCTCCTTGCTCTCCGGGGACCCTTACTGCTCCTGTAGTTTCCAGGGGCTCTCCTTGTTTGGGACAGTTGATGTGTAAGTTGACCTGACTAACCTGAAAAGTGCATAATGGACCAATTGAAAATATGTTCCTACAATGTTAGGGGCTTTAATATCCCACAAAAACGTGTTCAAATAATGGAAGAAATGCATAAACAAAATGTCATGTTATTACTCCTACAGGAGACCCATTTCAAGAGTGGCCATATCCCTGGCATCGGTGGCAGACAATATAATGTTTGGCTGCATAGCTCCAATCCGGAGGCGCGATCTCGTGGAGTCTCTATAGCGGTACACAAGTCTTTAATACATACTGTGTTGGATTCAGTCATAGATCAGGATGGGAGATATATCTTCCTGAAAATAAGGATAAACTCTACCATCTTTACTGTAGCCAATTGGTACCTCCCAAACAATGGCCCATTAGACAAATGCATAGCACTTCTGGAGAAATTGGTTTCATTTGCCGAGGGGGTTTTGCTGGTGGGAGGGAATTTTAACTTCAGCCTTGACCCAGTACTAGGTAACTCCTCTGGAGGACGGGGACTCCCTAGGTCTAAGCTGAACGCGGTTAGGCGATCAATACAAAATTTGGGACTGGTAGACGTTTGGCGGGCCCTTCACCCTAAAGATGGGGATTATACCTTTTTTTCCTTTGCCCACCAGACTTATAGCAGAATTGACATGATATTGGTGAGTCAGGGGGTCTTGACTTGGGGGGCCCAGGCGTCCATAGGTCATATCTGTATGTCGGACCATGCACCCATATTCTGTAAAATGCAATTACCAGGGGGACACAAAAAACAATGGACATGGAGGTTAAATGATAACCTTCTTAACGGCACGATGTGTAGCTCTGAGGTTAAAACAACTGTCTCTGAATTCTTAGAAGTTCATACCAATGACCCCACGCCTCTCCCAACTCAGTGGGAGGCGTTGAAATGTGTGATCAGAGGGGTCTTAGTGAAACACAGCTCCAGACTTGAGAGAAAGGTGGGAAAAGATTAATTCCCTTACTGGAAAAATAGCGGCCTTGGAGTGTTCTCATAAGCAGTCCCTGTCGCAAAAGACCTTGGCAGATCTAGTGATCGCCAGAGATGAGCTGAGATACCTGATCGATCAAAAATATTTACGGGGTAAAGAGAGATTGCATAGGTTTGTTTACGAATATGGTGACAAATGCAGTAGGCGATTGGCAAGGTTGCTGCACCCTAGGGGTACTCCGGCTAGGATTCCCCAACTTAGACGACCGACCAGGGAAATGACTCAGAACCCAGACGATATCCTACAAATTCTCAGTAGTTTCTATAGTCGTTTATATGATATTAAAGGTCATTATGAAGATATGGATCAGGTACAAGTGGATGAGAGGATTAAGGAATACATTGAGATGACAGCACTGCCGACTATAGAACCAAATGACGCTGATTCTTTGAACACAGATTTTTCTGACACAGAGGTGACAGAGGCCATAAAGAGTTCTCCGGGAGGGAAGAGTCCGAGCCCTGATGGCTATACAGCAAAGTTCTTCAAACAATTTGGTCCCCAGATTACGCCATTCTTGACGAGGGTCTTTAATTCAATTTCCCTGGACGACCCATGGGTTCCCCAGTCCCTGGAGGCACATATAAGCGTAATACCTAAGCCCGGAAAAGATCATACCGAGGCAGCCAATTATAGACCTATCTCATCTAATATATAATTACCCTAAGGCCACTTCCGTCATATTCGGCAGTGTTTCCGTCGTCGTATGCGTGGCTGCCACACTCGCAATGCCTTTGCGAGTCCTTCCAGATTCTCTCCTCACTCGCAATGCCTTTGCGAGTCCTTCCAGAGTCTCTCCTCACTCGCAATGCCTTTGCGAGTCCATGCACAGTCTCTCACTCTCAGGACCTGAGATGATGTCACTGGTATGGGCGGGGCTATTTCACATGACTGTGACATCATCACAGGCACTTTCATTGCTGCAGTCAGCACAGGAGACATCATGCCGCTGTCTCACATCAGACGTGTCCTCATCACTGATTCTCTGCCTCTGACATCCTGCGATCACAAGGGAACATACAGCTGACAGAGGACCCCGGACTGAGCCCCCAAGAGCTGATCTCCAGGATACAGGTGAGAGGAGGCTACACAGGAGCAGCGCTCTGCAGTGAGCAGCCTGCACAGGAGCAATGCTCTGCAGAGGGGAGGCTGCACAGGAGTAATGCTCTGCAGAGAGCAGGCTGCACAGGAGCATTGCTCTGCAGAGGGGAGGCTGCACAGGAGCAATGCTCTGCAGAGATGAGACTGCTCAGCAGCAATGTTCTGCAGAGAGGAGGCTGCACAGGAGCAATGTTCTGCAGAGAGGATGCTGCACAGGAGCATTGCTCTGCAGAGAGGAGGCTACACAGGAGCAATGTTATGCAGAGAGGAGGCTGCACAGGAGCAATGTTCTGCAGAGAGGAGGCTGCACAGGAGCAATGTTCTGCAGAGAGGAGGCTGCACAGGAGCATTGCTCTGCAGAGAGGAGGCTGCACAGAAGCATTGCTCTGCAGAGAGGAGGCTGCACAGGAGCAATGTTCTGCAGAGAGGAGGCTGCACAGGAGCATTGCTCTGCAGAGAGCAGGCTGCACAGGCTGCACAGGAGCATTGCTCTGCAGAGGGGAGGCTGCACAGGAGCAATGCTCTGCAGAGATGAGGCTGCTCAGCAGCAATGTTCTGCAGAGAGGAGGCTGCACAGGAGCAATGTTCTGCAGAGAGGAGGCTGCACAGGAGCATTGCTCTGCAGAGGAGGCTACACAGGAGCAATGTTATGCAGAGAGGAGGCTGCACAGGAGCAATGTTCTGCAGAGAGGAGGCTGCACAGGAGCAATGTTCTACAGAGAGGAGGCTGCACAGGAGCAATGTTCTGCAGAGAGGAGGCTGCACAGGAGCATTGCTCTGCAGAGAGGAGGCTGCACAGGAGCAATGTTCTGCAGAGAGGAGGCTGCACAGGAGCATTGCTCTGCAGAGAGGAGGCTGCACAGGAGCAATGCTCTGCAGAGAGGAGGCTGCACAGGAGCAATACTCTGCAGAGAGGAGGCTGCACAGGAGCGATGCTCTGCAGGGAGGAGGCTGCACAGGAGCAATGCTCTGCAGAGAGGAGGCTGCACAGGAGCATTGCTCTGCAGAGAGGAGGCTACACAGGAGCAATGCTCTGCAGAGAGGAGGCTACACAGGAGCAATACTCTGCAGAGAGGAGGCTGCACAGGAGCGATGCTCTGCAGGGAGGAGGCTGCACAGGAGCGATGCTCTGCAGGGAGGAGGCTGCACAGGAGCGATGCTCTGCAGGGAGGAGGCTGCACAGGAGCAATGCTCTGCAGAGAGGAGGCTGCACAGGAGCATTGCTCTGCAGAGAGGAGGCTACACAGGAGCAATGCTCTGCAGAGAGGAGGCTGCACAGGAGCAATGCTCTGCAGAGAGGAGGCTGCACAGGAGCGATGCTCTGCAGGGAGGAGGCTGCACAGGAGCGATGCTCTGCAGGGAGGAGGCTGCACAGGAGCAATGCTCTACAGAGAGGAGGCTGCACAGGAGCATTGCTCTGCAGAGAGGAGGCTACACAGGAGCAATGCTCTGCAGAGAGGAGGCTGCACAGGAGCAATGCTCTGCAGAGAAGAGGCTGCACAGGAGCAATGCTCTGCAGGGAGGAGGCTGCACAGGAGCAATGCTCTGCAGAGAGGAGGCTGCACAGGAGCATTGCTCTGCAGAAATGAGGCTGCACAGGAGCAATGCTCTGCAGAGTGGAGGCTGCACAGGAGTAATGCTCTGCAGAGAGGAGGCTGCACAGGAGCAATGTTCTGCAGAGAGGAGGCTGCACAGGAGCATTGCTCTGCAGAGAGGAGGCTGCACAGGAGCAATGCTCTGCAGAGAGGAGGCTGCACAGGAGCAATGCTCTGCAGAGAGGAGGCTGCACAGGAGCAATGCTCTGCAGAGAGGAGGCTGCACAGGAGCATTGCTCTGCAGAGAGGAGGCTGCACAGGAGCAATGCTCTGCAGAGAGGAGGCTGCACAGGAGCATTGCTCTGCAGAGAGGAGGCTGCACAGGAGCATTGCTCTGCAGAGTAGGCTGCACAGGAGCATTGCTCTGCAGAGAGGAGGCTGCACAGGAGCAATGCTCTGCAGAGAGGAGGCTGCACAGGAGCAATGCTCTGCAGAGAGGAGGCTGCACAGGAGCAATACTCTGCAGAGAGGAGGAGGCTGCACAGGAGCAATGCTCTGCAGAGACGAGGCTGCACAGGAGCAATGCTCTACAGTAAGGAGGCTGCACAGGAGCAATGCTCTGCAGAGAGGAGGCTGCACAGGAGCAATGCTCTGCACAGAGGAGGCTGCACAGGAGCATTGCTCTGCATGAGGGGAGGCTGCACAGGAGCAATGCTCTGCAGAGAGGAGGAGGCTGCACAGGAGCAATGCTCTGCAGAGAGGAGCCTGCACAGGAGCAATGCTCTGCATGAGTGGAGCCAACATGCTGGCGACGGCGGAGTGAAAATGCCGTGGCGGGGAAGACGATGACCCGCTGGTAAGTATGACAGGCAGAGTGCCTCTGTCCTCTGCTGACCACTCTGCCCGCCGCACTGCGCTGACCACTCTGCCACCCACTCACTGCTAACCACTGAGCCACCATACTGCTGCTAACCACTGAGCCAACCGCGCACTACTAACCACTGAGCCACCGCGCAGTGCTAAAGTGCTAACCACTGAGCCACCGCGCAGTGCTAACCACTGAGCCACCGCCCAGTGCTAACCACTGAGCCACCGCCCAGTGCTAACCACTGAGCCACCGCCCAGTGCTAACCACTGAGCCACCGCCCAGTGCTAACCACTGAGCCACCACGCAGTGCTAACCACTGAGCCACCGCGCAGTGCTAACCACTGAGCCACCGCGCAGTGCTAACCACTGAGCCACCGCGCAGTGCTAACCACTGAGCCACCGCGCAGTGCTAACCACTGAGCCACCGCGCAGTGCTAACCACTGAGCCACCGCGCAGTGCTAACCACTGAGCCACCGCGCAGTGCTAACCACTGAGCCACCGCGCAGTGCTAACCACTGAGCCACCATATGCAGTGCTAACCACTGAGCCACCGTATACAGTGCTAACCACTGAGCCACCGTATACACTGCTAACCACTGAGCCACCATATACAGTGCTAACCACTGAGCCACCATATACAATGCTAACCACTGAGCCACCAGTATACAGTGCTAACCACTGAGCCACCATATACAGTGCTAACCACTGAGCCACCGTATACAGTGCTAACCACTCAGCCACCATATACAGTGATAACCACTGAGCCACCATATACAGTGCAACCACTGAGCCACCATAGACAGTGCTAACCACTGAGCCACCATATACAGTGCTAACCACTGAGCCCACATATACAGTGCTAACTACTGAGCCACCATATACAGTGCTAACCACTGAGCCACCGTATACAGTGCTAACCACTGAGCCACCATACAGTGCTAACCACTGAGCCACCATATACAATGCTAACCACTGAGCCACCGTATACAGTGCTAACCACTGAGCCACCGTATACAGTGCTAACCACTGAGCCACCATATACAGTGCTAACCACTGAGCCACCATATACAGTGCTAACCACTGAGCCACCGTATACAGTGCTAACCACTCAGCCACCGTATACTCTGCTACCCACTGAGCCGCCATATACAGTGATAACCACTGAGCCACTATATACAGTGCCAACCACTGAGCCACCATATACAGTGCTAACCACTGAGCCACCATCATATACAGTGCTAACCACTGAGCCACCTGTATACACACAATTAATTTCACCGCACTCCCCTAAATATTAGTAAATAAACTATATATGCATTCTAGACTACCCGATTCTTTAGAATCGTGCTCACAGCTAGTTAATTAATATTGATGTCAAAATGTTTTCCAAATTACAGGCCAACCAACTGGCTCCTCTCCTTCCTTCTGTGATCCATGGTGACCAGGTGGGCTTTATACAGGGAAAGGAGGCCAGAGATAATACAAATAAATTAATGCTGCTAATGACACGGTCGAGGGCCTTGAAGGTCCCGATGTGTTTGCTCTCGGTTGATGCTGAAAAGGCCTTCAACCGTGTTAACTGGAGGTTTATGAGGGACTCTCTGGTGCAACTGGGACTGGGGAACGCTTCATAAATAAGATAATGTCTCTCTATAGAGGACCCACTGCAAAGGTTAGAGTAAATGGAGGGCTGTCTGCTGCATTTCCAATTAAAAACGGGACTCGTCAGGGATGCCCTCTATCCCCATTGATTTATGTTATTATAATGGAACATCTAGCGAATGCGATAAGACAAAATCCAGACATTAAGGGTCTGACTTGGAATAAAGAATATATAAGTCAGCTTTATTCGCGGATGACCTTCTCCTGTGTGTCATGCAGCCTAGGACGTCCTTTCCCTCTATACTAAAAGTGTTTGGTGAATTTGGAAAACTGAGTAATTTCAAAGTGAATGTAGCCAAAACGGAGGCCATGGATATTTCCCTTCCAGAGAACGATAGGGTTCACCTGATGGAGCATTTTCCATTCAAATGGAAGACCGAAGCCCTATAATACTTGGGGATTTTAGTCCCCAGAGATCCATCTGGGTGGTATGAGTTAAATTATCTTCCCCTATTACAGAGAACATCTACTGACCTACAGAAGTACGATAAACGGGGTGTCTCCTGGGTCGGTCGCATCAATGCGATAAAGATGGACGTACTCCCGAGATTCCTATTTCTATTTCAGATGGTCCCGATAGATGTCCCTACTAGTTTTTTTGATCGTTTAAAAGCCCTTTTCACTAGATTTATATGGGGTGGACGCCGACCTAGAATAGGCATTAAAAATCTTTATCGTCATAAGCTCCAGGGGGGTGCGGGGTAGCCTAATTTTAGGACGTACTACAAGGCTGCTGTTTTAATGAGAATGTTCGATTGGCAATTCCATCATAAATCCAAACAGTGGGTGGAGCTGGAGCAGGGAAATTTGGAAGTTCCCCTTAGATATCTGCCTTGGCTGAGACCAATTGATAGACCCAAAATAGACTCAGAAAATCAATTCATTCTGACAACTCTCAAAACATGGGATATTGAAACTAGGAAGGGTGTACTGGCTAAACAGTTAGGGCCCTCTTAACCCCACTCTTTAAAAATCCTTCGTTCCCCCCGGCTTTGCAGGCTACATCATTTTTGAAGTGGAAGCTCGACGATGACCCCCGAATGTTCCAAGTGTTGGGCGAGGGAAGATCAATGTCCGACAGAGTATTGACAGGTTATGACAGTGGAGGATCCTGGATGGAGTATGCCCAACTACAGTCATATGTGGTTAAGGTGGGAAGGGAGGGTAATTTCTCAGCTCAACGTTCAGAGTTTGAGGTCATGTACACACAGGAAAACCCCCCTACACATCTAGTTAACAGTGGGGTACCACAGGGGTCAGTGTTGGGCCCGCTTCTATTTAATATATTTATTAATGACCTTGTAGGGGGCATACAGAGTAGAATCTCAATATTTGCAGATGACACTAAACTCTGCAGGGTAATCAATACAGAGGAGGACAATTTTATATTACAGGAGGATTTATGTAAACTAGAAGCTTGGGCTGCTAAATGGCAAATGCGCTTTAATGGGGATAAATGTAAAGTCATGCACTTGGGCAGAGGAAACAAAAGGTATAATTATGTGCTTAATTGTAAAACACTGGGCAAAACTGTCACTGAAAAAGACCTGGGTGTATGGGTAGATGACAAACTCACATTTAGTGGCCAGTGTCAGGCAGCTGCTGCAAAGGCAAATAAAATAATGGGATGTATTAAAAGAGCATAGATGCTCATGAGGAGAACATAATTTTACCTCTATACAAGTCACTAGTGCGACCACACTTAGAATACTGTGTACAATTCTGGTCTCCGGTGTATAAGAAAGACATAGCTGAACTAGAGCGGGTCCAGAGAAGAGCGACAAAAGTTATTAGAGGACTAAGGGGTCTGCAATACCAAGACAGGTTATTAAACTTGGGGTTATTTAGCTTGGAAAAACGAAGGCTTAGGGGTGATCTTATAATAATGTATAAATATATGAGGGGGCAGTACAGAGACCTTTCTAATGATCTCTTTACTCTTAGGCCTGAGACTGGGACAAGGGGGCATCCTCTACGTCTGGAGGGAAGAAGGTTTAATCATAATCACAGACGCGGATTCTTTACTGTAAGAGCAGTGAGACTATGGAACTCTCTGCCACATGATGTTGTAATGAGTGAGTCACTACTAACATTTAAGAAGGGCCTGGATGCCTTTCTTGAAAACTATAATATTACCAGTTATATATACTAGATTCTTTGATAGGGCGTTGATCCAGGGAATTAGTCTGATTGCCGTATCTGGAGTCAGGAAGGAATTTTTTCCCCCAATGTGGAGATTAGTGTTGCCACATGGGGTTTTTTTTTGCCTTCCTCTGGATCAACATGTTAGGCTATGGGTTGAACTAGATGGACTTAAAGTCTTCCTTCAACCTTAAAAACTATGTTACCATGTTACTATGTTACTAGTTTCTTTTATATATTCTGCTTTAAACAGTAAAGACCCAGAGGATAAACCGAAGTACTTTGATAAATGGGAGAATGAGTTAGGCGAAGAGCTGACTGACGGGCGTGTCTTTATACCCATAAGCTGTCGATGGCTTGTCTGGCTCAGGAGAGAAATTTTAAAATTCTCTCCCGATGGTACCAATGTCCCGTTAACCTACATGCTGCTTTCTCCTCCACGCCTGACAGCTGTTGGAGATGTAGTGCTTGCAGGGGGTCTATGATCCATATTTGGTGGGATTGTAGCAAAATAAAGCCATTTTGGAACTCTGTGTTTAATTTTTATAAGGAAATGAGTGGAGAAGAATTGGCAGTATCACTGGCGCTGGCCCTGTTGTCTGTCCTTCCTGGATCGATAAAATCCCAGAAGTCAGACCTACTCTGATTTTGTTTAACTGCGGCCAGGACAGTTGTTCCGAGACACTGGAAGACCTCTCACACCCCTACTTTGACTAAATGGTTGGAGGAGATGGGGAAAATCCGCAGAATGGAGGAGCTAACGGCGGAAGTCACCGATACTAGGGATAGATACTTAAGGGTGTGGAGCTCTTGGGTCTTGTTCCTGGACTCCCCAAATTTCAGGGATATGTTTCCTAGGTAGCTGATTGGTGTGATGACCCTACTTAATCGGTTCCTGGGGCTAATATGGTGGGGGTCCTGTGGAGAACCTTCCTCTTTTCTCTTGGATCCACCTTCTTTCTAGTTCTTATTATTTTTGTTCTTTCCTATTACTCTTTTTTTCCTCTTCTATATGTTTCAAATAAATGATAAGATTTTAAAATAGCTCACTCCCGATATGAATAATAGGAACGTGTCTAGCTGCGAGTACAACTGCAAGACAGTTTAGGGGTTTTGGAGGGATGTTCCTAAATTTGGAAGTATGCGATATATTATAAATGAGCTAAAACCAATGGTTCCTATCTCTTTTGCGAATTCAATGTTAGTAATTTTCACAGAGATCCATGATGAAAATACTATACAAGTTTATTTTAGTGCAAATACTATACTGTTTATGAAGAAACTTAGTAGCAGTACTTGTTGTAGATGTCTGTTACTAATTTGATGCACAGTGTTATTATTAGGAGACATGTTGTCTCCAATTGTTTGTATTTGTGTGTATTTTTATGTTATCCCTTATTCCCCTCCCCTTATTCAATAAACGAAGATTGAACATAAAAATTACTCGAGAGGGTCCCTGCAAAGGTGATAAAGTAATATTGGGGAAGTGAAACTGGATGCTAGCCTCAGCCTATAGGACAGTTTATAGGAAAAATTCTCAGCTAGTTAAGGAAGTGAAGCGCACGTTGGGTGTGCAGTTTGAATCAGTTAGCATTTTGTCAAAAATGTTAAATTAAAATAGATAAATTTGTTTAAGAGGTAATACACAAATGCAATGTGTTTGCACTAAAATTTATTTGTCGAATAATTGTGTGTGAAAGAACGCGATTGGTATAAAGGCCACTTCACACACACAGATATCTGAGTCCAATATCTGAACAGATCTCTGGTTGCAGTGAAATCATGGATACATTGTTCCATTTTGTTTCTGTGTACAACATGGAGCAATGTATCCATGATTTCACTGCAACCAGAGATCTGTTCAGATATTGGACTCAGATATCTGTGTGTGTGAAGTGGCCTTGAGACTCCTTGATTGAACTGAATGACCGTATGCATGTAATAAGGATTTAAAAATAAAAATCCTGATTGCATAAAGGAGTCCACTTATTCCAATTAGTTGTGATCCCTTGTCAACTGGTATCAGGGATAAAACGGAGGAACATTTAGCAAGTGAAAAAACACAGTCACACTTGTGAGAATGAGATAAGCTGAAACCAAGTATTTTGTTAACATTGCTAAACTAAGCAGAAAGACTGGGAATACACGTAGTCGGGCTTGTCCTGTCCGTGTTTTACCGGTGGCCTATGGTTTTGCAGTAAACTAACTAATATTTGGGGAGGCTGCAAGTGAAGCGATTGTGTTGAATGTTCTGCAGATTTTGTGTGGGTTGAGCATGTTTCAGAAAAGTTGGACGTCCGAGTCTGGTCCGAGGCTCCCTACAATATCATAGCGCAGAAATTGTTACATAGTAGATTAGATCAGTGTTTCCCAACTCCAGTCCTCAAGGCACACCAACAGGTCATGTTTCAGGATTTCCTTAGGATTGCACAGGTGTTAGTTTAATCACTTGCACAGGGGATAATTCCATCATCTGTCTAATGATAAGGAAATCCTGAAAACATGACCTGTTTGTGTGCCTTGAGGACTGGAGTTGGGAAACACTGGATTAGATGATGCTTGAAATAATAAGATCAAGGGTTTATAACCCCTTGATGTTGTTAATGTACTCAAGGGAATCCCTGCCAAGGCAGGTGATGCTATACAGTTAGAAGGTGAAATTGGGTATTAGCTATTTTCTTAGCCCAAAAAATATGAATATGAACAAGGAATAAAATGTTATTTGTTCACGGATTCATGGTTTATAGTTAGTGGTTCAGCTACTTGGATTATAGGATGAAAAAAAGAGAATTTTGTGTACTCACCGTAAATTCCTTTTCTCTTAGCCTCTAATTGGGGGACACAGGACCATGGGAGTTATGCTGCTGTCCACTAGGAGGCGACACTAAGCAATCTGCAAAAGAGTAACAGTGGCTCCTCCTCTGCAGTATACACCCCTGGAGCAGGGCTGAATAGGGTCACTGTGGATGTAACAGTGCCTGCTGCAGGAGGGGATGTGGAGGAGAGGGATAGAGAACCTCTGCAGAGGAGATCCCTGCAGAGGTCTTACCAGGTCCAGCGTCGCTCCTGTGACAGGCCGCCCGGATCCTGTGTCCCCCCGGATGGCTGAGGCGCAGGGTCCACGTGCTGAGGCTAATGGCGTCCGTGGAGAAGAAGGAGGAAGGGGCGGAGCTAAACGGGCGGGCTCCAGCCTGGAAAACGCGCCCGTTTCGGCTCCGCCCCCAGTAGGACGCGCGGTCAGCGTCATCCGGCGGGGCGGGACAGGGGCGGCACAGGGGAGGCAGCCTCAGCGCTAGGCCCAAGCCAGGGCCTCAATTAGTTGAGGTCCCCGGAAATAGTGAGGGGTCGGCGCGGAGGCGCGAAAAAGGCGCTAGGGGGGCCCAGAAAAACGGGGAAAAAAGGTCCCAGGGACAGTTTGTAAAGTACTGGTAACTCCGGTAACTCTCTATTCATCCACAAGGGGGTGTATTCCGTCACTCCAGAAATGCCTCTTATTTGCTTAACGCTATCCCATACCTTTTGGACCAGACCCAGAGTGGGGAGCCCGCCGCACAGCCTGCCAATATCTCCAGCCTCCACCCCTCCTACAATGGGGATCCTACCCGTTAAGATCTCCAAGATCTTCTTACTCCTCGATCCGCTCTCTCCGTCTGCCCATCCCTTTAGGTGTTGACTCTGTGCCGCCAGGAAGTAAACCCACGGGTTGGGCAGAGCAATCCCACCCTCCGTCTTTGGCCGTTGTAGGATCTCCAGCTTTATCCTAGGCTGGCCGCACACCCAGACCAGTCTCTAAACAGGGAGTTAATCCTTCTGAACACACTTCCTGATAGCCACACTGGTGAATTGTGTAGCAGATACAATAGTTTCGGCATGAGTATCATTTTTATTAAATTTGCCCTGCCCACCACCGACAGCCGCATTCTGCTCCAAGTTCTGGCTTTGTCTTTGAGGCGTACCAACAACGGTTCCAAATTAAGCCTTATGAAGTCTGTGACAGGCAGAGCAATACACAAGCCCAAATATTTAAATTGTTGAACTAATTTTAATTTCGTGCAGCCCGCCGGCTCAGGTGACCCCACACTCCCCTCGTCCACCATCATCATACTAGACTTGTCCCAATTAATCTGCAGCCCGGACATATCTCCAAATCTTTCTATCAGATTAACCACTTGTCCCAATGATTCTCCCGGGTATTGGAGAAATAATAGGATGTCATCTGCGTATAATGCAATCTTCTCCTCAAAACAGCCAAACCTAAACCCCATAACCTCTCCGGTGCTTCTCACGCGTATAGTGAGAGGCTCAATCGCGAGGGCAAACAACAAAGGCGACAGAGGACAACCCTGACGGGTCCCACTGGTCAAAGCAAACCTTTCCGACCTTCCTCCTTTTACCCTCACCCTGGCCACTGGTGAAGAGTACAACAACTGTGTCCAGGCAATAAAAGACCGACCAACACCAAACCTCTCCATTACCATCCATAAATAGTCCCATTCCACGCTGTCAAATGCTTTTCTGGCATCCAGGGAAACCACCGCCCTACAACCCACATTATCCGCTGGTAGCTGCAAGTTTAAGTATAATCGTCTCAGATTGACAGCAGTCGATCTGCCTGGCATAAATCCAGACTGATCCGGATGAATCACATCCGTCACCACTCCCGAGAGTCTATTCGCCAGAACTTTAGCTAATAATTTTGCATCCACTGACAGCAGTGAAATAGGCCTATATGATTCAGTCTTCACTCTATCTTTATCTTCCTTGGGTAACACTACAATAGTAGCCTCTCTCATGGATTCTGGCAGCCGTCCTTCTACAAGTGCCTCCTGGAACACCGCCAATAACCTGGGTAACAACACATCTTTTAATTGTTTATACACCTCCACCGGTAAGCCATCACCCCCTGGGGCCTTGCCATTCGGCATCAAAGCCAATGCCTCCTCTAATTCTTCCACTGAGAGATCCCGCTCCAAAGAGTCCCTTCCAGCCAACCCGATCTTCCTCATTTCTGTTTCTGCTAAGTAGTCTGTCATATCATCCCTCGACACCTTCAAGCGAGAAGTGTACAGGTCCGAGTAAAATCTCCTGAAAACAGCCAATATATCCGCTGTCTCATCAACCAATCTACCTTTCTCATCCTCCACCGCATACACGTATGAAGAGTCCCTCTGAGCCGACGCCACCACTGACAACAAGTGTCCCACCCTCTCCCCCTCAGCGAAGGAGATCCTCTGGAACTCCTGCTTTTTTTCCGCTAGGCACGTATGTACTCTGTCCACAGCTTCTTGGGCCTGCCTCAAAGCTTTCTGCGACTCCGGTGTGAGCAGTCTCATTGCCTCTCCCTCCGCCTTTCTCACCGCCTCTACAGCCAGCTGTTCCTCCAGACGTGTCTTTGTTTTACACTTGGATATTTCTCTAATCAGCAGTCCCCGCAGGAAGGCCTTCATGGCATCCCACACCACCCCAACCGTGGCGCTCCCCTCGTTCTCTTCAAAGAATATTTCTAATTCTTTCCCAATACCCTCCACATCAATTGATTTCAACCATGCAGGGTGCAGTCTCCACTCCACAGAGTGTCCCACAGTCCCATCTTTCATGCAAATACTGACTTCCACAGGTTTATGGTCTGAGACCACCCTCGGCAGATAATCAATTTTACCTATCAGTGTATTCATACAAGCATTTCCCAGCACTAAGTCTATCCCTGACATCGACCCATGTGTGGCGGAGAAGCACGAGAAACACTTCTCAGGGTTCCTCACCCTCCACAAATCAATTAATGCCAGTTCCTGGATGTGTCTAGCAAAAGCCGTCTCCCCACTCCTCCTAGACCCTAATTGGCCCCTCCCTTCCCGGTCTAAATCCCAGTTTAACACATTATTCATATATCCCAATACTAGCAGCTGGGATCCCAACTCTGCGCCCGGCCAAGTCCATAATTTCCTGTAGTTATTTGTCCGAATATGGAGGAGGGAAATACACCGCCACCAGACACAACATACATCCATACATCTTACACACCACAAACACATACTGGCCATCCCGATCCACATTCACTTCAATTTCCTCATATGGTACCGAGGCATGCACCAACACTGACACTCCCCTGGCATACTCTGAATACGTGGCATGGTACGAATGTCTGATCCATGACCGAGCCAACGTGCCCACCTTATCCCTGACCAAGTGAGTCTCAAGTAGGCAATTATCGATGGCTTGAAAGACATTGTATGACGAAATACTACTGCCCTCTTTCCCCTGTCAGCCAGACCCCTTACATTCCAAGTAATCACTTAAAGTTTAGAAGCCATATTCGTGCATGATACACTGTCCCCTCCTCATCCCTCACAGACCAAGCAACTCTGTCCCCCAACCATCCAGAACCGTCCCAAAAAATAAACACCCTCCCAAGGCCCCCGCCCCCCCACCCACATACCCCCTTCTCCTTCCCTCTTTGTTGATCTCCACCGAGAATGGGCAAAACAGAGTTTCCGGCCTCCTACCTCCCACCAAGCACACCCCTCTGGCATCTCACCAACCACCCAAATTGCTCTCCCGCCTTTTTGTAACAATCTATTCAACTATCCCATAGACCAGCAGCCACCACAGCTGCACCACCCCCCTCACTGCCCCAGATCCCCCCCACTCCGTCCTATATTGCAGCACCTCTCCGTAAATAATTTCCCCCACCCCCCGAGGGTAGAAGTAAAATAGAAAACATAACAAATCAACAGTCTGAGTCACTCATGAAACACTAGACCCTTCTTAAAAAAGAATAAAAAGTAGACGAAGGGTAAGAAACATTTTCCCCGCTTCAAAAATTAGCAGGATCCGGGTTATTCCAGCACATTCAGTTCCCGTACAGATACAAAGTGTTCAACCGTCTCCATTGTCTCTCAGTTTCCTATTATTTCGCTCCATCCACTCATCCACCTCCTCCGGGGATTGAAAAAACTGGACCTTGTTTAACGCCTCGACCCGTAATTTGGCCGGGTACAGCATAGAATACCGCACTCCTAGGTCCCTCAGCCTGCGTTTAACCTCTCCAAACCTCAAGTGAAGCTTTTGCACAGCTGGGGAATAGTCAGAGTAGATGGATATGTCCTTGACCATCAATTGTCATGTCGTTAGTGGTTCTAGCTCTTCTTAGTATGGCATCCCGGTCTCTATAGTTCATAATTTTAGCCAACATTGCTCGGGGAGCCGCTCCAGGGGCCACTGGACCCAAGGGGATTCTGTGGGCTCTTCCACTACGAATACCTTAGAGAGGTTATCGGCTCCAATTTTTTGCAATAGCCAGTTTTCAATAAACTCAGTGGGGCGAGATCCCTCTGCCTTTTCCGGCACCCCAACAATCTTTATATTGTTCCGCCTTGAGCGGTTTTCCAAATCAATATTTTTGGCTATGACTTCCTCCAATTGTTTCGCAAATTGCTTATGGCCTTTCTGCAGCTTCACTATATCCTTCTCTGCAGTACTGACCCTATCCTCAACAGCACCCGTTCTCATCATTTGGTTTTTATTAGGTGAATTTCTTTACAAGGACGTATAAAACAGTACAACAATAATACAGAAAGAAAGAAACCAAGGATGAGGCTTTCAAGTGGGGGAAGAACGGGGTTACAAGTATAAGTTGAGTTGAGAATGGCTTCATGGAGGCACGGCACCGCAGGCACGGTATAAATGTGAAGGGTTACACCCGTGCGACGAGGTGTTTTAATGTATAGGAGACTGAGTTGCTGGGGTGCAGATTTTTAAGGGCAAGCTAGATTGAGGAGCCGCCGAAGTGACCGTGTTTAGTAGTGAGTATGGTCAAGTTCAGTCGTTCTGCTGACTCATGTGCCGGAGGTAATTTTTAGAGCTTGAGCAGGTTGGACCCCATATTGGTGCAGACGGGTGATAGGAGTCTATGAGTTTGTCTTCTTCCGTCCTTCCCAAGCGGCACCAAACGCCACCATGAACCTTGCCACTTAGAGGCGTGACATCATCATGGCAAGAGTGAAGGTTAGAGTGGAGAGAGGAAAAAATAGAAGAGACTTAGGTCAGGGGGAGGTAGGACTGGGGAGGAAGGGGGGGGACATGGGAAAGGGAGGTTGGGGAGGGAGGTGAGGAGGGAGTAAGTACCGGCTGCATTCCCTTCATCTCCATACCAGAGGTCCGGGTGCACGAATGATTTAGCTTAGCATGGTAGCCGCAGCGCCAGAGGGTGACGGGCCCATAGGTCCCATGCCTCTGTGACATACCTCCTCGCCCCCCGCTCCAAGGCCAGATAATTATTCGTGTGTAAAGATTACATTGATTTTGTTTGTTAGATCTTTCATTGTTGGTGGAAGTGGGTCTTTCCATTTGGACGCCACGCATAGCCTGGCCGCCGTCAGGACATAGGTCATCAGTCTACGGATCACTGGGGGGAAAGGCATGACGCCCAGGTGTAGGACTGCAACCCGGGGTTCAAGTGGGATCGAGGTCTCAGTCACCGTCGTCAACAGGGCGGCCGTGGAGAGCCAGAACTGACGAATCTTCGGACAGTCCCACCACATGTGGGAGAGAGTACCGGTTTGACCGCACTGTCTCCAACATAGGGGAGAGGCGTTTTTGGTGAACTTCGCTAGCCTCACTGGGGAGGAGTGCCAGCGAAGGTGAATTTTCTTGGTTAGTTCGACATGGTTGAGGCAACGCGACGCTTCCAGAAGCAATGAATGGCGTCCTCCCAATCCTCTGAGGACGCCGTGAAGCACAGCTCCTCTTCCCAGGACCTGACATGTGCAGGGCTGGGGGGGGACTCAAATTCTGCGAGATCCGCGTAAAGCTGCTCGAGACCCCTTTTCGGGGGCGGGTCGTCTGAGAGACTGCGTCGCAGGGCCGAGGGGGCTCTTGGAGGGGTCAGGTTATGTCCAAATTCCGAAGAACGGATCAAATGTTGCACCTGCAGGAACAGTAGGAATGTGTTCCGGAGGGTTGGGAAGCTCACTGTAAAGTCCTCCCAGGTCATGAGGCGAGGGCCGGACATGATGCCCCCAAGGTCTGCGGGCCGCCACTCCAGGGGGAGAGGTTCAAGGAGGGGATGAACCCTTGAGGGCCCCCAGAGGAAAGGCCTCCGTGGGGATCTTGGTCCACTCCCCCCTCAAAGATCCCAACACCCGGAGAAGCTCGGTGATGGTACCCGGTATCCCAATCGGGGAAACCACTCCCGCAGTCTTCGCCACAATGAGGCTCCGGATAGAGCCCTTCTCAACCATCGCCTCCTCGAGCTGCCTCCAACCCGGGGATTTGTATCCCTCCACCATCCCCCGGCCGCCTCCAAAATCGTCGCTCTCCGATATCTTTCTACGTCGGGGACTCCCATACCCCCGTTTGTTAGATGTTTGCACATGGCCGATTTTTTAATTCTCGCCGGTTTGTTAGCCCACACACATCTACTGATGAGCGTCTGAAGGCGCGCCACCAACCCGGACGGGTAACGAATCGGGACACAACGAAACATGTAGAGGATTTTTGGCAACCACATCATCCGCACAGCCTGGATCCTAGCCATGAGCGACATTGAGGATAGCGGAAAGCTTTCCAACGCCCGGGACAGGTCACCAAGGATGTGCGTGATGTTTTGTAGGGCTACCGTCGTAGAGGAGCTTAAAATAATCCCCAGATACTTGATCCCTGAGGGTGTCCATCGAAAGGGGAATGTTCCTGACAATCGCGCCGTTTCTTCCCTCCCAACACCAAGGGGTAGTAGCTCCGATTTGGAAATATTTAATTTGTAGTAGGAGATACCTGCGAAGTGGTCAAGCTTTTCCAATACAACTGGGAGGGAGGAGGAGGGGTTTTCCGTCATCACTATGACATCGTCGGCATACAACCCCACCACATGCTTCCTGGAGCCCACCACAATCCCAGAGATCCCTGGGTCAGATCGTAATGACATCGCCAGGGGTTCCATGAGGAGGGCAAACACCAGGGGCGAGAGGGGGCAGCCCTGTCGGGTGCCATTCGTAATGCGGAAAGGTCTGGAAATCTGTCCAGATGCTAGAACCCTGGCACATGGGTTGGAATATAGGCTGAGGATGGCCGACATGACAGGGCCCGAAAACCCGAAGGCGGAAAGTACCTCCCGGAGGTATCCCCAATGTACCCTGTCAAATGCCTTCTCGGCATCAAGAGACAGGAATACAGTGGGGACCCCCCTTTTTTCTGCCACCTCTATCAGGTCGAGCATCCTCCTTGTGCCATCCTGGCTTGGCGACTTCGTACGAACCCCACTTGGTCGAGGTCGACCAGGAGCGAAACTGCATCTCCAAGCCGGATAGCAATCAGCTTGGCGTACAATTTAAGGTCGGTGTTGAGAAGGGAGATAGGGCGAAAGTTTTCAGGTCGGTCGCGATCCTTTCCCGGCTTAGGTATAGTGATTATCGTGGCTTCCAGCGCAGAGCTGGAATGGAGCCCAACGACTGCCACTTGTTGAAGAGACGTAGCAAGTACGGGGATAGGATGTCGCCGAACATGCTGTAGTATTCGTTAATGAACCCGTCCGGTCCGGGGGTCCGAGCCCCCCTTAGCTGCCCCTGTCACCCCTCCACCTCCGCAAGTGAAAAAGGCCTGTTTAATGCTTCCAAGGCCTCCAAAGGGAGCGAGGGGAGGTGCAGTCTGCCCAAGAAATCAGAGATCGCCTCCGACGTGGGCTGAGGAGTCGAGAGATCATCTCTCAGGTTGTATAAACCCTCATAGTAGGACGCAAAAACCTCCACTATCTCCCCCGGGTGCCTAACCAGTGTGCCCCGAGCGTCTCGTAGTGCCGAGATCGCCGAGCGAGCTACCTTGCGTCGAAGTCTGTTCGCAAGCAGTTTCCCGGCTTTGTCCCCGGATTCGTAGTATTTTGTTCGCATTTTTCGTAGGCTAATTTCATGCAGGTAAAGCAAATGAGAGCGCAACTGGGTCCTGATGGAGCGGATTTGGGTCAGGAGGTGTTGGGAGGGCGACCTTTTATGGAGATCCTCTAATCTGTGCAAATCAGAGAGCCAGCCTTCCATCAGGCGTTCCCTACGTTTTTTGGCCTGAGAGGCCTTTTGGAGAAGGAGTCCGCGGAGGACCGCTTTGTGGGCATACCACAGTGTGTCGTCCGCGATCTCCGCGTCGTCATTGATGCGAAAGTAAGAGGAGATCGCGTCTGCGACGGACTCCGCCACTGCGTTGTCCGCGAGTAGTTAGTCTCCATCGTCGGGGAGCGCCACCCCCCGACCCCAGATTCACCACCAGGTCTATCGGGGCGTGGTCCGACCAGGAGATCAGTCCAATCCCCGAGGACCCACAATGCTCCAGGGCCCGGTCGTTGACCAGGAAAAAATCAATCCTGGAGTATGTTTTGTGCACAGACGAGAAGAACGAAAAGTCCCTCTCCTCCGCGTGGTGGTACCTCCAGACGTCGTGGAGGCGGCGCTCCCGACAAAGGTCGCCCATTCCAACTCCTCTCCTGGTCTGCGCAGACGAGACGTCCATGAGCTGTTCCATCACCGCATTGAAATCCCCACAGATTATCAACCTGTTTGCGTCCTCCATCTCCAGACGTGTCAGGAGCGCTCTTGCGAATTTCAATTGCCCTGTGTTAGGTGCATACGCTGTAACTATGGTGTAAAGTGCTCCGCCTATGTCGCAGCGCAAGATCACGTATCTGCCTCCCGGGTCTGTGTAGACGGAATGGAGGGTGAACTGCACAGTGTGCCTCACCAAGATGGAGACTCCCGCCTTTTTCTGCATCGCATTAGCGTGGAAGGCATGTGGGTACTGTGTGTGTTTCAGCCTGAAGTTGTCTGTCGCCAGGAGATGCGTCTCCTGGAGACATAGTATGTCCGCGCTTTGCCGCTTAGCCTCCCTCCATAGGAAGGAGCGCTTGGCCGGCGAGTTTAGTCCTCGTACATTCAATGAAACAATTTTACAAGACATGGCGGGGGCGCTGGTGACGCGTGGGCGGAAGCCGGCAAGGAAGGAGATGGGACCTCCTTGGGGAGGAAGGGGAGGGGTAGAGGGCGAGGGAGAAGAAGAAGAAAGGGAGGAAAGGCGGGAAGAAGGGCGGAAGAGAGAGCAGGGAAGAAGGGGGGGAGGGGTGAAGAAGAGGCGGGAGATCTAGGAAAGAGTTTGGAGATCCAAGCAAGGAGAAAGTCAGAGGGAAGTAACGTTAAGTAAATAACAGAAATCACACGAATTAGTGAACAGATCTGCAATACAGACAGGTCTGCGCAGATTCAAGCGGGGTAGGGAGAGGAGGCGAAGAACCGGCACAGCCGGAACATAGGTCCCAGTCCCCAATACACACCGATTAAAGTAACACTAACCAGTGGAAAGGTCCAAACGAGCGGAGGTCATAGCAACCGGCCCATGTCCGCCGCAATAGTCCCGAACTTTAAAAGTTCTTGTCTGCTCTGTGGATTCACACAGCATTGTTGTCTCCTGGAGCCGCTTGTTCGTCTGGTAAATCCTCTCGTGGAGGGGGCCTGGCGCCTTCCCCTCCCCCTGGCGAGGCAGCAGGGAACAGGCGCCATGATCGTAGTGTTTTCCGTAGAAACGTTGGTGAGGCGAATGAGTGTCGTCTGCCGTCAAATCGAAAGTTCAGGGAAACCGGCGAACCCCAGGTGTAAGGGATGCCTCTGTCACGGAGGATTCCGCAGCTGGAGGCAAACTCCCTCCTTCGGGCTAGGGTCCCAGGGGACAGGTCCTGATACACCGCCACACGGGCGTAGGGGCCTTGTATAGGGGGACCCTGCCGCATCCTGCGGAGGAGCTGGTCTGCAACCCCGGTGCGATGCATACGGACTAGGATGTCTCTGGGAGTCCCCGCTGGGAGGCCTCGTGGTTTGGGGATCCGGAAGGCCGACTCAATCTCCAGATGAGCCGGGGGGAGATTAGAGATAGCCGTCAATAGGAAGTCTTTCGCAAGTGCTGCAGGGTTCTCCTCCTCTCCAGCCTCAGAGACGCCTCGGAGCTTAAAGTTATTACACCTTAGTTTGTCTTCGAGATGGTGCAAGACATTGTTGAATGAGCTAATTTCCTTGTCTATAGTCGCATAATCGTCGGCCAAATTGTTGTGCGCTTTCGCGATCTCTCCCATCTTACCCTCCAAATGATCCGTGCGTTCCGCGATCGCTCTCACCTCCTCTCTAACGGAGCCCAAGAGTGCCGCTATTTCGGTCATCATGGAGTCCCGGAAGGATCCCAGAAGCACCTTCAACATGCCCTGAGTTACCGGGGCGTCGTCATCAGACGTAGGCTGTTTCGATTTGCCTCGGGTGTTTGGGCCTGGACTGGCCGAAGGTCTGGAGTCCAGGGAGAGGCGTTCGGTAGCCGGCGCCATCTTAGGGAGGGTGGCTCGTGGTGAATCGGGGGAGAAGTAGTCCGTGAGCCGATTTCCAGCTGGGGGCCGTTTAGACGCTCTCTTCGACATCTCACCGGAGGCAGTAGTGTTAGGAGAGGTGGTTTGTTCGGTTCAGCGTGGATCCGAGCAGCTAGGACGCCGTTTGATCGTCGTAGAACGGGACGGTTGCCGGAGCTCTTTCAATGTGCGACCAGCGCCATCAACAGCTGGACACGCCCCCAACAGCACCCGTTCTAATGTCTGCTTTCTGCATGGCCCTTTTCATGCTACCAATCTCATCTTGTATCCCATGCACTTGTTTAGTTAGGGTGGTCAGGGTGTCCTTGCAATAAGTAACAGCAAGAAATATGTCCTTCAGGGTGGGCTCTACATCACACACATTTTGTCCAGCACTGCCCTCACCCTGCATCTCCTGCGTGTCCCAGGCCACTGCTGTACCTTCCACCCCTTCGCTTTGCTGTGAACGCTCCTGGTCCTCATCCGTGTCTTCAGCCCCCGAAGTGTCCTCCATCCTCCCCTGCTCCCCTTTCCCCTCCAACCTGGCGAACTTTGCAGCCGCTGCCATCCTGGACGCGCACGCAGCGTTCTCCTTCACAGCCTCCTTCACTGCTGCGGCGCCATCTTGGACACTGTTGCCGTCTGCGGTCCCGGCGTCCCGCTGCCTCCTGCGCGGCATCTCCTCCTCACCGGTCTCTAAAAGCAGGGCCCTCGGGTCCAGGGATCCTCCGGTAAGCATCCGGGTGGTTTTGTGTGTCAGCCAGCCGGCGGCTGCGGTCTATACGCAGAGTCTCAGGCGGGAGAGCTCCGCGATGCAACCACTTAGATTGCCGGCTTAGCTCCTCATAGGAAAGAAGTTGGGGGAAAGAAGTTTGGCAAAATATTGAAGAATATGTCCAAACAACCAAAAATACTCTTTTCATGTTGATGCACATGTTTCTCTTGACTCATTGAAATGTTTGTTTAATTCCCAAGCAGATGCGGCAGCCTCAATGTCTGTCGCAGGTACTGAACCTGATAAAGAGAAAGAAATATGGTTGCAAGGTATAGCTGTCTGGACGAATCAGAAAAGTGGACACTTGGGAGAAAATGCCACTTACAGGTGGGCACAAGACAGAGGAGTGCCCTTAACTTTAGATGTTATAAAATAAGTCATTGCACAATGTCCCATATGTCAACATTCACAGACTAGGGCAGTACCACATACTGTAATGGGACACATAAGTGAAATGCCAGCTTAGATTTGGCAGATGGATTTCATCGGTCCTCTGCCAGAGAGTAGAAGTTGTAAAAATATCTGTACACCTGCAGACACATAGTCAGAATTGATGGTGAGGTTACTTTGTAAATCCGCCACCCAGTGGAGTACTTTGAGAACACTAAAACTGATCACATAGTATTATGGTACTCCATTACAAGTTTAAATGGAAAATGGAGAGATAATTTGAATGAGGCTCTCCAAATAATTAAGAACAGACTTATCACTGATTACACATAATCTGAGCATACATAAAGTACATGTAGATACACTGATCTATTGGAAATTGAATGAGGAAGCACAAATTCCTTACAGAGCTATTCCAGCGGCTGCAGGACTGGACCTCTACTCAGTAGAGGCAGTGCTCATAGCACCAGGTAAGTACCATTTCTACTGGTTTTGCATGTAAGAACATTTTGGTGAAATTGCAACAAGATCTAGTTTTGCTTTAAAAGGTGCAATAGTAGTAGGAGGTGTTATTTATCATGATTATCAAGGAGAAATTAAGGTTCTCATGTTGAATCTAGTGACAGAACCCTTAGGGTACCTTTACACGCCGCTACTGGAGGATGGATACAAACCGCTACTTCACGTGCACGAGCACGCCCAAACGGTTACAAACGGGAAACACACCACCTTTACACGCCGCCACAAGGTGCGC
Source organism: Allobates femoralis (assembly GCA_033576535.1). Taxonomy (NCBI): domain Eukaryota; kingdom Metazoa; phylum Chordata; class Amphibia; order Anura; family Aromobatidae; genus Allobates; species Allobates femoralis. Next base: position 136,758,920 of record JARQOC010000011.1, read on the forward strand.
TACGCTACATCTACAGCTAGATACATCGCCGGGTGTCTCAAGTAGCCATCTGTAGCTCATCTTACCTCATTTACACACCGCTAAAACCAGCTAATATGGGCGGACCTGGTGCAGCAGGGACAGCACATAGGCATGCCACAATTGTGGATTACGAGACGTCCGTACGCTGATAGGACATTGCAATAACATCACGATTGGGCAGGCATCGCAGGAGGCTGTTTACTACATGACGCTCGAGCTATTTTGTAGTGTGACTGGGCAGCTCCTTAAATATGCCGCCCTGTGCAGCGACAACCAATCGCAACGCAGGAGCTTCCTCCAATGATCGCTGAAGGGGGCGCGGTAACCCGGAGCCTGTGTCACGCCCCAGCTACATAGCATGGTGTAGAAACAACCCTTCTGTTCCTTCTTTACACGCCGATACAGCTCGCTACAATCGGCTTTGTAGCCATCTGTTTTCGAGCAGTGCTCGGAAACAGATGTATCTGTTGCCGGCTGTCTCCTACCGTCTTCACACGCCGCTACTATGGGCTATATTGACGCTACAAGCTACATTTATAGCCTGTAGCGGGTTGTATCCATCCTCCAGTAGCGGCGTGTAAAGGTACCCTCTCTGTTGTCTACAGGCCAAAGGAATGCCCAAATGTTACTTATACCTGTAAACTTGTTCCAAGTTAAGGAAGGAATAGCCCTTACAGAATTGACAGTCAGGGGAGATAAAGGTTTTGGGTCCTCCAATATCACTAATGTGGGGGCCAAAATATGGGTACAAATCTGTGAAAGAAAAAATGCGCAAATAGGGTCTTATCTCAATAACACACTTTCACTTATCGATGTGGAATTGCTCACCTTTGTCAGTTGTGAAACCCATAACTGGTAGAATAGCGTACAAGCAGCTGCTGCAGGGACCCCACTCCCAACGGTGACCATGGTTGTAGTGTAGATTCTTGGACAAAGTGCTTCAGTGTCCGCGCTGCCGCTCCGAGACCAAAGAAACAGACACAGGAATGTCTGGTACAGCTACAGCCTTTATTTTCCGACGCGTTTCGGAGCCTCCTCCCGAGCTCCTTCCTCAGGGAACATCACTATTACACTGAACAGCTACACTTTTATAAGAAAAAAGGCGCCAAAAACATGATGGAAATTACATCAGCAAGAAGGGAGGATCTACCCATGACGTCACAATGTTTACAAAACAAATTGCAGTGACAGCCGATGAGAGAGATATCAAAAAATAAACATAGTGTGTGTTATCCATCAAGTGCATAAATCACATATAATAAAAAAGAGAAAACAGAACAAAACTCACAGCCATATGAGAAGATAAGAGAAGAAAAAAGACGGAAAGGTTCTTGTGTGAAATCAAACCCACAAAAATGAAAAAGTGATGTGTGTCCAATATTTGTAGTCTCTCTGCCAGGTGTGCTATATGTCTGGGCATATTAAATCAAAGTATTATTGGGCTCTAAATTCTCAAAAAGAGTTTTGTAATCTCAATTACATAAAATATATCTTGAAAGTGTATATAAAAAGGAAGGGAAGGGTGTCTAAGATGTGCTCAAATAGTGATCCTAAATAAAGAGAATAACTATATTAGTATCATTTAAATATATATACAGAGCAGAAGGAAAAATGAAAAAAAGAAAATAGGACTGGATCTAGGAGAATCGAGGTGATAAATCAATATGTGCAAACATCAATGGTATATGTGTTGTGCTAAATTGTCTGTGATTAAAAAGTGTTTCAAAAAAGGTCAAAAGTGTCTGATAAGAGGTTAATGGTGATAATTGTGTATTTCTTTTATTCCTATACAGGTATCGACTTTATGGAAGAAGAGAACAATGAAGAATAAAAAAAGAGGGAGTTCCCACGTCAAAAAAAAAATATAAATATAAATGGATAAAAATAGTATGAAAAAATATATATATCTATATATAGAAATATATATGTTTAAAAATATATAAATAAATAATTTTATTACTTTGTTAACAACAGTTGTTCAGTGTAATAGTGATGTTCCTTTGAGGAAGGAGCTCGGGAGGAGGCTCCGAAACGCGTCGGAAAATAAAGGCTGTAGCTGTACCAGACATTCCTGTGTCTGTTTCTTTGGTCTCGGAGCAGCAGCGCGGACACTGAAGCACTTTGTCCAAGAATCTAAAATATGGGTACAAACTACCCAAGGACCGCCATCTGAGGCTGAGGTCATTGCAGTGGGAAAAGATAGAACACTCTTGATAATGAGACCAGGAGTGGAGAAGTGGGAATATGTCCCACAGGAGAAATGTTATTTACGGGAATGATGACATCTTTTATTGTACCCTAGGTATGACTGTTAAGTGGAATCCTTGGAAGCGTATTTTTAGGTATAGCTGATGGATGGAGCAACCTACACCGAGAGGGGCCGATAGCCAACAAGTTCCTAGTGCACCATCAAGTGACGGAAGCGTTGAATAACACTCAACCCACAGATTGTTGGATTTGTACTCATTCTCCTGTGACAGCGATCAGTATTCCTTTCCTGGCTATACCGGTAACAATGGAAGAAATCCTGATGTGGGACAATTTCTCAGACAGTTTGAAATCTGAGCGGGACAATTGAAAATTTGCAGTATATGGCTTTTAAAAGGAGGAGTTTGGGTGCCGAGAAATAAAACCATGTTGACTGATTTGGGATAGCTCCCTATGGACAATATACGTATATGTTTTGGGACAATTACAAATACAGCAGATGCTTTCAAACCTAGTTTGCTGGAAAGGACGATTCATGATGTATTCTGGCCTTTTGCCACTATGTTTATTAATGGAACTAGTGATACCTGTAGTAATATACCAGGTGATGTAATGTGTAATGAATCAGCTGAATATTAAGCTAATGAACAAAGGTGTAGTAACCCTGATGCAGGATATTGTAGTCCTATTGGGCAAAAACCGGGGTGGTGTATATTAACCAATGTGAGTATCTTTGTTGATTTAGTATACCGACTAGTTTTACAACACTCAGCTTTATGAGATCTCCCCAGAGGGATGCATTGGGTATGTGGTCAAAATGCTTATAAATGGCTTCCTGTAGGGGTTAAGAGTGGTTGCACCCTAGCTCGTTTAACTCCAGAATATACAGCATTTAAGGAATAAATATCAGAAAGATTATAATGACCACAAAGATAGCTGGTGGGCTAATACTTTTTCTTTCCTGAATCCGGCAAATTGGTTTAAAGGAATTGGAGGATAGTTAATGGGGCTTCTGCAAGGGGCATTCCAGGTCATATTGTTTTTAGTTTTAATATATGTACCGGTTTAAAGTGATAGTATTTTTATTTCAATGTTGTTTGAAAAATATCTGAAAAGTTAAAATTAAATGTAAATGTGATTTCTTATTGACGTATTGATCAAATATAGTTGCAAAAACCTATTAAAAATAGAGTTTATAACCCAAAATCTGGTATAAAATATTAATTTTATTGGTATATACTTAAAATACATAGGGGAGTATCCAGGGAAGTGACGTCAGACGCCGACCAAGGCGAGGCCCGGGCGAGGCACAGCGAGCGCCATTACCCCGCACGTCATCAGGCGACATCCTTATAAAAAGAGCGTTCATACATGTAGCTGCACCCTCAGGAAGAAGCCCCATTGGCGAAACGCGTCAGGGTGGTGTTGGCATCCATTAAGGATAGGTAAATATACCGCTAACAGAGGTGTACATTTTTATGGACAATGTCCTTTACACATTTTTTGATGTATTTGGGGGAACCTTCTTTTGAATTGATCTAACATAGTAGGTAATGGTTACCATTTTGTGCTCTGGTTTTGGCATTGGCATAGACATTTGTACTAAGGTGTATTGAATCTCTTTTTAACTCTTTCACCTTTTTACTATATGATGACATCTAGTGGTGAATATAGTAGTGTACTTTATGTGAACTGGCATGAGTCTAGTTAGTTTTTATGCAATATACCTTTGGTTGGTGTAATTTTATGTGTATTTATTCGGCACAATTTTTCAGCACTTTTTTCAGCACTTTACTATATGATATTGGTGTTTTCTATTCTTATTTTGCACTGATTGTTTGGACACCATTTTATACATTTGAATTACAATAATATGTGCACTTTATAAGCTTTCATGAATTTTTTTGATATATTTATCATATTGTCACTTGTGTTTACACCAAGCAGTTGATATATTGAGTACTGTATCCTATTTTTCACAACTTTTTTGTAGATGCCGATGTGGTACCATTGTTGAAATATAGATCTGTAAAATATATGTGTTTAGAACCTTTTTATGCATTTTATGGCTCCTCCCTCCTCTTGCAGCTTTTAATTATAAATTGGATGCATTTATCATGGTTGTTTCATCATATTATATTTTTTTTTAAATAATATTGAAATCATATATGTATTTTAAGTATATACCAATAAAATTAATATTTTATAGCAGATTTTTGGGCTTTAAACTCTATTCTTAATAGGTTTTTGTCAGTTCGAGTTTGCCTAAGTGCAATATTGGCCTTTATCGGTTTTTTCAAATATAGTTGCAGATGAAATTTCTCATCATTGGCATAATGTTCTCATGAAATATTCACCCTCTGCTGGAAGAATTGTGAATTTCTTGATTCACCTTGTCTTGGTGATTGCCATTATCGTAATTCCACTTTTTAAACTGGAATTGTTATATAGCATGCAAAATGTTCTGTAGAAAGCCAAAAGTACTGATGGTTTCTTATGGAAATTGAAGATAATTCCTGTGGTCAAGGACCGATTGTGATACCAATGTGATAAGAATGGTGTGTGAATGTGGATAGAATAAGGTATAGAACAGATAATCATAATTAAGAATATAGTGACCACAGGTCTTATCATTCATTCAATAAATATATATAGGTATCAGTACTCTGTTGAAATACAAAAAGGGTGAATTCTTCTTGACATTATGCTGTTATAATGAAAGCCTGAGCTGAGCTGAAATTATTGAGACATGCACATCCTGGGACAGGAAACCACATCCTGTAACAGGAAAACAGATGGGTGTATTGCACAGCCAGTCACAGGAAGAAGTGAATATCTTGTGGCTGATGGTCACGGTTGGATCATGCCATCAGCGCATGATCAGGGATATTTTAAAATGGTATAAATTGAAGCTGGTCACAGTCAGTGAGTGGGAGGAAAACCTTTCCAGAGGCCAACATGGATGGACGTCTCTGTGAAGCAAGCCGTGGTGTTGATTCCTTCTCCCTGATGGTGACCTCCCCGATGACGAAGGTGAAGCAGCTACAATACACGATAAAAGTATTGACGCTTATTCGCTATAATTAAGTCTAGGTATAATTAGTATACTTTGTGTTAAGCCTGCATTCAATTGATGACAATTCATGTGCTACTTTGTAAACAAATAAATTTAATCTTGCTATAAAGAATATTATTATTCATGTCTGATTTGTAAGTCAGTGAGCGCTACGTAAGTACGGGCTCTGCCCGATCCAGGTAAATTTAGCAAGACAGATGGTCGTTTGGATCTTTGATAGATGAGCTGTCTGAGAGTATAAGGAGGGTTCTGCTAGCTAGTCACGATACTGGGGGGAGATCGACGGTTGGCGATTCAGCCCATTCTTTATGTAGTTCAGACTTGAAGGGGTGTTTAGCTCTGTGACCTGCAAAGTGCTTGGCTGGGCGCTGCCAATGTGGTTGGATTATGCCTTTAAATTCAGGGTGATTTGAGACACGGGAGCGTTTTGTCTTTTTAAAGGACACTGCATGCTCCGGGGCGGTGTGTAGGGTCATTGATGAATTTTAGTGTCTTGTTAACAGCCTCAATGAGGCTGTCGACCATTGCCTGGGTGTCTGTCGTATCCAGGTCCTGGGCCGACACTGGCTCTGAGAGTTCCCCTTCGGAGAGTCAAGACGGGGGGGAGGAGGGGCGCACTGCTTATTGTATGAAATCAAGGCGGGTGCTCACCGTACCAAGTGGAGCATAAAGAAATGGGAACAAGAGAAGACAAGGTACGTATGGGAGCAACACTAGTTCAAAATATCAACAAGTAGACAAAAAAATTGTGTAATATATACAAGAGTTTATTTATTATTAATGTGCAAAAAACCTTTTGGATAAAAACAATTAAAACTGTAAGGGCCCCTATGCCCTTGTAACAGAGATAACAGTGACCATAAAATTGCAACAGTATACAGCACTGGGTGATATATACAGTAGAAGGACCCCGTAGGAAAGGCAAATTGATAGGACTGTTACAATTTACAATAAAAAGTGCATACATGCGTGTATAGGACTACTCGCTTAAGGAGTATATAATATTTGTTGGTCAGGTATAATAATGAATCATGTGGTTAGCGTGCAGATACCAAGCCCAATATAGGGAAAAGACATAATCAATACAATAAACGGTAGTGTACCAGGGTCAGCGAAATATTATCCCGCATAATAGCATAGACAATTGATTATAGATACACAATCATACCCTTGTCATATCAACCCAAATGGAGTATGGTGAACCAAAGTATGCTATAGTGAGTCTCAGTACACAGTAATGCACAGAAAAGAAAAATGAACTGAGTGGTGGCCGGCAAGTTACACTGTTAACCTATTAGAGGTTAGGTTGGTTAAACACCTGCGTTTCCATCAAGACAATCTTTTACTTTATGTCAGGAAATGATGTGCTGACACAGGTGTATGTGATCAAGTAGAAATCCACCTACAGGCTAGTATTTCTACAAAATGCTGCTGCAGCCTCAATGTGAGTGAGTGTAGCCCAGTATCAGTACAGTGCCTGTGCACAGAAAACAAATAAGTAAAGGCTGGCGTAGTCAAAATACCAAACCAGTTCGGTGGTCACCATGAGGAAATAAGGCAGGAGCAGAGTGTTGCTGGTCATCAGAACAGAGGGACAGAGGGCGCCCAGACCCCACGCCTATCGCTGCCTGGGTGCAGCTTCGTCAGGGGAGTGATGGAGTTTGCACAATTGAGGTCTAAATACCTGCTTGGAGCTCATTATGGTGCAGGTGGGTGCTGACAGTTTAGCATAATGCTAAAAGTCAGGGCGGTCATGTGATTGTTACCATGGCCGCAAAGAAGTGTCATTGATGACAACTTCCAGTGAAACCGGAAGTGACATGTTCGGTCGCCATGGTGATCTAAATAACACAACAGGGAGGCTTATCTATGGAGCTGATTTAACGCCACAGGGTGCCAAATAAACAGATTTGAGGGAGTAGGAATGCATTTAGAATGGATAACAATAATAAAGCAATACATGCAACACAAGGCTAGAAAACCTGAAGTTGTTACAGTGCACATTTCTCAAAATCTAATGTGAACAAGCACAGACAGGTATACATGTGGGGTCTGTGCGAATAGATGATACATGGTAAAATATACAATATCAAGATGCAACAGTTAAACTGAGCTGAAGCCAGAATGCACATACCATAAATAAATGAAAGAAAAAAAAAATGCATGGCAATAAACCATATTTTTTGCCAAACGTGAAATGGCGGTACGTATCCAACACAATAACATAGTGGTGATGCGGGTGGCTCATCTAGGGGGCCAGTGTACTCCTGCAGAACATCAAATATGAGTAGATTAATTAAATGCATTAAGGTTAATTATACAGAGTTAATAACATGTATTCCCTGGTGGGATATTTGGCTAGTCCTGTGTTTGTGACTCCTAACCGAGGCTCCACACACTCTATTTGCATATTCATAATTTCCAGGAGGCAATGCGCCTAGGAATTCACTGTGTTTGAGCACTTTAGCCAGCTGCCCGCAGTGTTTTCTTGGACTGGTCCCCTGAGATCAGTGAATGCTTTGTGATGTTGGTCTACTAGGCCTTGCTCCCACCTAGCCAGAATCCAACTCCACACTGATGAGGGGCAACACCACCTGAAACAGCTGTCTGTGGATGGATATTCCCTTGTCATATCTCTAAATTTGTAAAAGAGTTAGATATTGACTAAAATGGCCACTTAATATGGTGGTTATGGTGTTCTCTGCAAGGAGCCACCCCTTGGCTCGGTCCTTTCCTGGAGGGATATATGGCTAGTCCTGTGTTTGAGACTCCTAACCAAGGCTCCACAGACTCTATTTGCATATTGGTTTGTTATTTTGACTACGCCAGCCTTTACTTATTTGCTATCTGTGCACAGGCACTGTATTGATACTGGCCTACACTCACTCACATTGAGGCTGCAGCAGCATTTTGTAACTTATACTGACACATACTGCACAGGCTACAGAAATGCTAGCCTGTAGGTGGATTTCTACTTGATCACATACACCTGTGTCAGCACATTATTTCCTGACATAAACTAAAAGATTGTCTTGATTATCGTGGAGAACATCGAGATATACGCCGCTTTGGGATAATCCGGATTTCCCACAGGGAAGGGAAAATGCCTTATTTATGACATGGAAGGTGAGAGGGGTAACCACGCTTCAGGATTTGATTAAGACTTCGGACCAAAGATGGATGACGGCTAAAGAGGCGCTAGAGACTTGGCATTTAAACCCCTCTCACATCCTGCAGTTTGCTCAGATAAAATACCACTTGTTCTCGAGACTTCGGGATGTCGGGGGGGGAGTGTCAACCCTCGGTGTTGGACGATCTCCTTTCACCGCAAGCGCCGGCGGCCAATATATCCTCTATTTATATGGCGCTCAGACGTAACTTGATTCCTTCGGGACCCACACATCTATTTAAAGGTTGGGAGACGAGACTGATGGATGAAGACGTGGGGGACGTAATAGTGGATGGTTGGAGGGATTTACGTAAGCATGTGAAGGATGAAAGGTGGAGAGATACCCACTATAGGATGATTCACAGAGCCATCATGGGGTTTAACATCCCAGTTACTCCTGCTAATCCAGATAGACGACTGATGTGCCCAAAATGTGACAGACACAGGACTAACATGTTCCATGGGATATGGGAATGCGCCCAGGTGCAAGATAAGTGGAAGGAGGTTCAGAGATGGATGGGGGGAGTACTGGGAGTAAACTTGCCGCTGAACACTAAGATATGGGTATTTCATGACTTCTCAGGTCACTCTATTCCTCAAGGGGGGCGCACATTTTTGCATACTGCGTCTCTCCAGTTTAAACGACTTATATTACGCCAATGGTTAGATGCGCAAGTACCTGGTCTATCTAGTTTGATTGTAAACTTGAAGTATACAATGGGGCTGGAGAAATTGGAGGCAGAAACAGATGAGAACAAGGTGAAGAAGTTCTTTTTCACATGGAGAGATTTTATCTTAAGTAACCTCTCTAGATCTGAAATTGACCAGTTGGTGATGCCATTTCGCAACACCCAGTGGTACTGCTTAGAGGACCTGGGAGATACTCTCGGGGGATTGAAAATTGGTTCTACCCTCACATATAGTTGAATACATTTTGATAGTGGCTGATTTGATCTCAGAAATGGAGTAGGCAAGAATGTGGGCGGGAGGGTTGGGGTGGGGGTGGGTGGGGTTTTCTATCTGTTATTGTAGGGCAAACTGTTTATGCATTGTATTGCTTAATTTTGGATTGAATTAATTTTTTCACTGCTGAAGACAATGTATATTGAGTGACAAACATTGACTGGAAAAACTGATTAATGAAAAAAATCCAATAAAAAAGTGTTTAAAAAAAAAAAATAAAATAAAAGATTGTCTTGATGGTAACACAGGTGTTTAACCAACCTAACATCTAATAGGTTAACAGCGTAACTTGCCGGCCATCAACCAGTTCATTTTACTTTTCTGTGCATTACTGTGTACTGAGACTATACAGGGCCAGACTGGGACCAAAAAGCAGCCCTGGAAAACAAGCTCCACCAGCCCACGTATTATATCACCCATCAGCCCCGATCAGTGAAATTTGCTTTTCCGTTGTCATGACCTCATCACTTTCTTAAAGGAGTTATTTGAAGAGCCAGATGTGAATGGTGCAGCAGAGGGAATAATCAATCACAGTTCCATTTACATGTTACTCTTCAAAGCCACATTTCTGAGGATTGTGGGGTCCCAGCGGTCAGATTCGTAGCAAAGGGAAAGTCATAATCTATACAGAAGAGAAGTGGAGACTTCCGTATTGGGGATAATCAATTTAAACAACAGTTAAATACTGAAAATCAAAGTCCAATACTGCCTCTCTGACAACAGGACAGGAGAAGTAGTACTGTGCAGTGAATATATACAGAATAATACAGATACTGAGGATTGCACCTGGTATACAGATACAGGAGAAGTGGTACTGTGCAGTGTGTATATACAGAATAATACACATACTGAGGATTACACCCATTATACAGGACAGGAGAAGTATACTGTGCAGTGAATATATACAGAATAATACAGATACTGAGGATTGCACTGGTATACAGATACAGGAGAAGTCGTACTGTGCAGTGTGTATATACAGAATACACATACTGAGGATTACACCCAGTATACAGATACAGAAGAAGTGGTACTGTGCAGTGTATATATACAGAATAATACAGATACTGAGGATTACACCCAGTATACAGATACAGGAGAAGTGGTACTGTGCAGTGTGCATATACAGAATAATACACATACTGAGGATTACACCCAGAGAAAAACAAGATGCCAGCACAGCCGGAAATTGCAAAAAATTATATATGTGTAGCTACACCTGTTTATGCCATACTGCACAAAAATAGAGACATTTAGCAGGAGATTGCAGCATTGAATCTCCTGAGCTACTCCTCCAAACGTCAAGGAATGTCTCAATTGGAGTAGTCCTAACTCTATGTATTTTTATAATTCTGATGTGTCCTATGGACAGCATAATACATTGTAAAGAGGACCATTCAATGCAAAACACTCACCCATACTTGTCAGACATAGCTTCCCATGCTGCCAGGAGGTCCAGTGGATGAAGAGCAACTGAGGCCCAGACACCTGCAGCTTGCACCACAGGTGTCTGGGCTATTTCACAGTTTAACCCCCACCAGACCATCCCAACCTTATGGGTAAAGCATGTCAGGTCTGGGTGAATGAAGCTGTTATAAAAAAAACCCTCAAGGCTGGAGGAGGCAGCCGCATGTGAACAGCCACCAAAAATAATGTAGTCAAATGCAGATGGCAACAGACAATCTCTAGCGTGCACGGCGAGTGGTGGTTAGCCACTTAAACCAAACCAGAGAAAAACAAGATGCCAGCACAGCCGGAAATTGCAAAAAATTATATATGTGTAGCTACACCTGTTTATGCCTACTGCACAAGCAGGTGTGGGGGCCTCAGTTGCTCTTCATTCACTGACCCACCTGGCACCTTGGGAAGCATTGTCTGACAAGTATAGGTGAGTGTTAGCTTTATATGGTCCTCTATATTTTATATTATATTATGCTGTCTACGGACACATCAAAAATTTAAAAATATGTAGAGTAGGACCACTCTATCTGAGATATTCCTTGACGTGGGAGAGTGGCTCAAAAGATTATTTCGGTAATCTTTTGCGAAATGTCTATTTTATGCAGTATGGTAGTGACAGGTGTACTTACACATTTATTTTTTCAGCAATTTCTGGCTGTGCTGGCTCCCCGTTTTCTCTCTGGTATGGTTTAGTGGTTGACCACCACTTGCCGTGTACGCCAAATATTGTCTGTTTTCCATCTGCATTGACTCCATTATTTTTAGTAACTGTTCACATACGGTTACCTCTTCCTGTCCTCAGGCTAGTTTATTGCAGCTACACTCACCTGAACCTGACTTGCTTTTACCCTTAAGAGCTGGTTGGGTCGGTGAGGGTTAACTGTGAAATAGCCCAAACACTTGTGGTGGAGGCCGCAGGTGTGGGGGCCTCAGTTGCTCTTCATTCACTGACCCACCTGGCACCTTGGGAAGCATTGTCTGACTAGTATAGGTGAGCGTTAGCTTTATATGGTCCTCTTTATTTTATATTATATTATGCTGTCTACGGACACATCAAAAATTTAAAAATATGTAGAGTAGGACCACTCTATCTGAGACATTTCTTGACGTGGGAGAGTGGCTCAAAAGATTATTTCGGTAATCTTTTGCGAAATGTCTTTATTTTATGCAGTATGGTAGTGACAGGTGTACTTACACATTTATTTTTTCAGCAATTTTTGGCTGTGCTGGCTCCCTGTTTTCTCTGAGGATTACACCCAGTATACAGGACAGGAGAAGTGGTACTGTGCAGTGTATATATACAGAATAATACAGATACTGAGGATTACACCCAGTATAGAGGACAGGAGAAGTGGTACTGTGCAGTGTATATATACTGAATAATACAGATACTGAGGATTACACCCAGTATATAGGACAGGAGGAGTGGTACTGTGCAGTGTGTATATATACAGAATGATACAGATACTGAGGATTACACCCAGTATACAGGACAAGAGAAGTGGTACTGTGCAGTGTACATATACAGAATATAGATGCTGAGTATACAGTATACACCTGGTATACAGGACAGGAGAAGTGGCACTGTGCAGTGTATATATATACAGAATACTACAGATACTGAGGATTACACCCAGTATACAGGACAGGAGAAGTGGTAATGTGCAGTGTGTAGCATATGAATCATGCAAGGATTGCACCTCCTGGCAGCTCTCTTGACCTGTGTGTGACAGCTCCATGCATTTCTATGCAGCTGACATTTTCAGGTTAGGAGAGCCGCCAGCTGGTCCAGGCAGTGCGGTTTGATCCTTGCACAAGTCATACGCACCCATAATACTCCATAGATTATAATGAAGCCCCCATAGCCTTCTATATATTATAAGGCATCTCCAGATAGTATAGTGCACTACCCATATTGCTCCATGTTATAATACAGCCTCATATTCCTCCATATATTATAATGCAGACTCTATATATAATGCTCCAACACAGGTTATAATGCAGCAGCCCCGCTCTACCATAGATTACAATGCAGCAGTCTCCGCTCCACCCTAGATTATAATGCAGCAGCCCCCGCTCCACCATAGATTATAATGCAGCAGCCCCCGTTCCACCATAGATTATAATGCAGCAGCCCCCGCTCCACCATAGATTATAATGCAGCAGCCCCCGCTCCACCATAGATTATAATGCAGCAGCCCCGCTCCACCATAGATTATAATGCAGCAGCCCCCGCTCCACCATAAATTATAATGCAGCAGCCCCGCTCCACCATAGATTATAATGCAGCAGCCCCGCTCCACCATAGATTATAATGCAGCAGCCCTGCTCCACCATAGATTATAATGCAGCAGCCCTGCTCCACCATAGATTACAATGCAGCGGCCCCGCTCCACCATAGATTACAATGCAGCAGTCCCCGCTCCACCATAGATTATAATGCAGCAGCCCCGCTCCACCATAGATTATAATGCAGCAGCCCCCGCTCCACCATAAATTATAATGCAGCAGCCCCGCTCCACCATAGATTATAATGCAGCAGCCCCGCTCCACCATAGATTATAATGCAGCAGCCCTGCTCCACCATAGATTATAATGCAGCAGCCCTGCTCCACCATAGATTACAATGCAGCGGCCCCGCTCCACCATAGATTACAATGCAGCAGTCCCCGCTCCACCATAGATTATAATGCAGCAGCCCCGCTCCACCATAGATTATAATGCAGCAGCCCCGCTCCACCATAGATTATAATGCAGCAGCCCCGCTCCACCACAGATTATAATGCAGCAGCCCCGCTCCACCACAGATTGTAATGTAGCAGCCCCGCTCCACAATAGATTATAATGCAGCAGCCCCCACTCCACCTTAGATTATAATGCAGCAGCCCCACTCCACCTTAGATTATAATGCAGCAGCCCCGCTCCACCATAGATTATAATGCAGCAGCCCCGCTCTACCATAGATTATAATGCAGCAGCCCCGCTCTACCATAGATTATAATGCAGCAGCCCTGCTCCACCTTAGATTGTAATGCAGCAGCCTCGCTCCACCATAGATTATAATGCAGCAGCCCCTAGATAATGCAGCTGTTTTTTTTTTTTAACCATCTTTTTTATTGTTTAATAGTTGTATATGTACATTGACATATATGACAGTGGAAAAACATAAAATATCAAAAGTTAACATTGAAAAGTCATAACATATTGTGTCATAGCCGCGTAACATCAGTGACAGCTTAATATCAACATTTTAGAAAATAATAGTACCCCTTAAACCCACCCTCTTCCCTTCCTAGAGAACATCTCTGCAGTCGTTGTATTTATTTGATTTTACTGTGGATTTCTAGATGTAATTTCATTTCTGAATTGTACACTTAAGTCTACCCAGTGTGTCTCCTAAGTCTTCAATGGCATACCATGTTGAATATCTATGAGACATCATAAGAGTCCTAATTTCAACGTCAGTGAATTCTTGTTCAATGAATCGTCTCCATTTATGAAAGAATTTTGGTGTTAATTTGCTGGGATTACGCGTTGCGTCTGAGGATTCAATTGCAAGAATATTTCGTAATGAAGTCTTAATTTGCGATAATTCAGGGGGGTCTATCATTAAGACAAAACTGTAGCAAGAGTCTCTTTGCAGTTATAGCAATATAATGAAACAATACAGGTGGTTGTTCCCTTCCCGTCGAGTCTCCCTGGTAGTGGAAAAGCCATAGCATCGGGTTCAATTTTTCTAGCCCCTCACACATTCCTCTCGCCCACTTTTCAACCGAATTCCAAAAAATTCGAGAAGCAGGACAGGACCAAAGACCATGCTCTAGATCTGTCATGTGTGATTTACATTTAGGACAATTTACCCATCTCTCTTGGTTACCTGGTGCCGAGGGTATATTAAACGCCTGTATTGTCCCATGAATAATCCTAAATTGGGAGTCTCTCCAGCGTTCGTTGTGTATAAATCGTCTGTAGGTCCCCCAACCCTCTATTATTTTCTGTGTGAGGTCAGGGTCCTCTATGTGCTTTTTCCATTTTGTGAAGAGAGTCACCTTCTTTGCTGGTCGTAAAACTGCTTGCAAATTAGCGTAAAGAGAGGTAATGGATATATCTCCCTCGTTCATAGAGAGCAATTTAGACCATAGGTTGTCACTGACCTCTCCTGAAATATCTCTCAATCGCGAGAGTATATAGTGGTGTATCTGACGGGTATTGCATGGCTTGAGACCGAGGAAGATTATAAGTATGCAGGACCTCATTTTCAGTCATCCACCTTCTCTCTCTTGTGTCCATAAGGTCACCCAAAGTTCTAATGCCTCTCTCTCTCCATGCCATGAAGAGTTGGTTTTCACGGCCTAACGGGAAGGCCGGGCACTTCCACGGGTTGAGCAATTTAGGGATTTTCCAGGATAAATTCAATTTTTTCCTCACCCCCTTCCAAGTTGCTATCGTGTCTCTATATATTATCGTGCTCTTAAAAGTCTTAGGCAGATGAGGCATTGGTGAGTGCAGCAAAGCCGATAGGTCCCAGGGTCTAACAAACTCTCCTTCCAGGACTACATCTGAGTATCTGTTAGTGCCCTTGATCCAGTCAAGAACATTACGTAAGATACATGCCAAGTTGTAGCCACAGACATCTGGGAGTTGAAGGCCTCCCTCTTGTTTCGACTGCATCAACACACCAAAAGCCAGTCTAGGTTTTTTTCCCCTCCATAGGAATCTCGAGAAGGCTTTGTTCAATTTAGTTAAATCTGTATGTTTTAACAGCATGGGGATATTTTGAAGCGGGTATAATAGCCTGGCAAAACTGATCATCTTAAGTAGATGGCATCTTCCCATCAGAGAAAGTGGCAAATTAGCCCAGCCTGTAAGCTCCTTCTCAATTTTTGAGAGAATTGGGACAAAATTAAGTTTATAAGTCTGATTAGGATATCTAGCCAGATGGATACCTAGATATTTGATACTATCTTTAGTGACTGGGATATCGCAAAATTGCGAATTTTGTGAGAGTTTACTTTTAGGGTTAATGAACATTATCTCACATTTCTCTTTATTTAGGCAAAAGCCTGATTGTTTGCCTAAGGTTTCAATGTTTTCAAGTATGCGAGGGAGGTCTCTTTCTGGGTTTTGTACATATAGAACAATATCATCTGCAAAAAGCGATAATTTAACTTCTTTCGTTCCCACTCTAAAGCCTTCATATGTGGGACTCTGTTCCAGATATAGAGCCAGAGGCTCTATGGCCAAATTGCAGAGCAGGGGTGACAATGGGCACCCCTGTCTCGTCCCCTTCTGTAAAAAAAAAAGAATCCGACAAGTAGCCCGGTGTACTGATACATGCCTTTGGATTGTTGTACAGAGATTGGAGGTATTGCCTGAATGGTCCCACTATCCCAATGGAATCTAAGACCCTTCCCAGCCATGACCACCGTACATTATCAAACGCTTTTCTGCATCTAGGGTGATCACGGCTGGGTCCCCTTTCTCCGTTCCCACTTTCCTTCCCATAACATCAATCAGAAGCATCGTTCTTCTAATATTGGTAGCAGTTGATCTCCCTTTAAAAAACCCCGCCTGGTGGGTAGGTATTAATTTAGGCATAATTATCGCTAGCCTGTCTGCCATTATTTTGGAAAGAAGTTTTAGGTCCTGAATTATCAGGGAGATCGGTCTAAAGCTTGCAGGGTCTGTTGGTACCTTTCCTAGTTTAGGAATAAGTTTTATGTGGGCCAAGTTCATTCTATCTGGGATAGGAGTTCCCTGAAGTATTGCATTAAATAAGTCTCTCAAGACAGGGGAAACCTGCTCCCTGAGGGCTTTAAAGAATGCACCATTGTAGCCATCGGGGCCAGGTGCTTTGCCCGGATTTATATTCCTAATAGCATCCTCTATCTCTTCTACCGTGATAGGACTATTCAAAAATTGTTTGTCCTCTTCTGTCACACTCGGCAAACGTATCAAGTGTAACAAGTCAGGTTGTACGGATGTGTCAGAATCGGTATCTGAGTATAGAGATGCATAGAATTTTCCTAATGCCTGGCTGATATCTTTAGGGTTGGTCCAGGTGTTACCTCGCTTATCAATGACTAGCTGTGAGCCCGATGCGATTGCATCGGGATTCTAGAATCTGTGTATAGGGCATTGCTCGGGCTGCTGCAACGACTCCCAATGCCCCCTTCGCGGGCATTGCGAGTGAGTCGCGTGGGCGATGCACGTCCACGAACAAAGCCACGGAGGTAGCGGCGTGTGCGAGGGAAGTCGCTACAGCAATTATATAATAGATTATCAGTATGTAACATATAATTTCCCTAACGCACTTCCGTAAGTTTCGGCGCTGTTTCCGTCGTTGTGGGCGTGGTAGTCTAGAATCCATATATAGTATATTTACTAATAGTTAGGGGAGTGGGGTGAAATGAATTGTGTGTATACAGGTGGCTCAGTGGTTAGCAGTGAGTGGGGTGGCTCAGTGGTTAGCAGTGAGTGCGGTGGCTCAGTGTGGTTAGCAGTGAGTGCGGTGGCTCAGTGGTTAGCAGTGAGTGCGGTGAGATTGGTGAGCACAGTGGCGTGGGCAGAGTGCTGAGTGCAGCGCTGTGGGCAGATTGTTCAGCACACACATACATACATACACACACACAGACACTTCGCTATAGTTAGCACCGACCCTGCGTCTTCCCTGCCGGCTGGATCCTGAGTTGACATGTCGGCGCCCGCGGACGACTGGATCCAATATGGCGTCCGGGAAGTTTGGCGAGACTTTTTGGACGCGATATTTGATCGAGTAGTTCGGGGGCGGCGACATGTCGGTGATGCAGGGCCGGTGGTAAGTATAGCGGAGTATGTGTGAGGTGTGGTGAGGTGGCCCCTGGCCGGGTGCATCACACAGGTTATCAATGCAGGTCTCTGTTCACATGGGCCGGTTTTCCTGATTGTGTGTGGTGTGTGAAACCTGTCCGATGTACAGGGGGTTAACAGCTGAAGGGTTTTCATGAGCTGAGTAAAACAGCTGAGTGTGAGTGCTGAAGATCCGATACATTCATGAGCCTAATGAGCGGCTGAACCTGTGGGGATGAGTGCTTTGCTGTGCGGAGAAAGTGAGGTGTGGTGATGTGGCCCCTGGCCGGGTGCATCACACGGGTTATCAATGCAGGTCTCTGTTCACATGGGCCGGTTTTCGTAATTGTGTGTGGTGTGTGAAACCTGTCCGATGTACAGGGGGTTAACAGCTGAAGGGTTTTCATGAGCTGAGTAAAACAGCTGAGTGTGAGTGCTGAAGATCCGATACATTCATGAGCCTAATGAGCGGCTGAACCTGTGGGAATGAGTGCTTTGCTGTGCGGAGAAAGTGAGGTGTGGTGATGTGGCCCCTGGCCGGGTGCATCACACGGGTTATCAATGCAGGTCTGTGTTCACATGGGCCGGTTTTCCTGATTGTGTGTGGTGTGTGAAACCTGTCCGATGTACAGGGGGTTAACAGCTGAAGGGTTTTCATGAGCTGAGTAAAACAGCTGAGTGTGAGTGCTGAAGATCCAATACATTCATGAGCCTAATGAGCGGCTGAACCTGTGGGGATGAGTGCTTTGCTGGGCTAAACCTGAATGGTGCACATGGGGTTAATCACATCTCAGGTCTGTGTGTGAGTGAAGATGTGCTGATTGACTCACTGGGTTGCAGCTGTGAATGAGCAGGCTGGATAGGAACCTGCCAGGTGTCTGAGTGAGGAGAGGACGATGGGATTCAGGAGTCCAGAGCACTGCCATGTGAGGAGGTGCTGGAAGTGATCCGTCCCCAGTGGGTAAGTGATGGGAGCCTGCCAGCTCCATGCTAGTGCACCTGATGTGTGCATGGCAGCCAGTGTCTAAGGGCCAGGCGGTCAGATGTGCGGTGTGAGAAACCGAGTACGGCTCCAGGGTCAGGTGGTCACAGCTGACTTTGGGACTGACTGTGTTCTTGTTACTATGTGATGTCTTATGTAAAAATGCCATGTGTGATGACTCGTGTGGCGGTGGCGGTGGTGGTGGTGGTGGTGGGGTGGCGGTGGTGGTGGTGGCGGCGGTGGTGGTGGTTTGCACGTTTACTGCTCGCAATGCCCGCTTTGCGGGCATTGCTTCGCGTGGCCGGACAGAGTCCTGGAGAAAGTTCCGAGCTACGCGAACAAAGCCACAGGAAGTAGCGCCAGTCAGACGGAAGTCAGCTACGGCAATTATATAATAGATAGTTTGGATGGGGGAAGAGAGTTGTTTACCACGTGACAGTCGTGCTAGCAATCGTCCAGCTTTATCGTCAAATTTATGGAGACTAAGTTCTATTCTATTTTTATATATGTCTTCCCTCCGTCTTGCCCACATATCAAATTTTTCTTTAGCCTGTTGCCAGGTTTCCCTATCGGGGTCAGCCATCGTGCCTTTATAGCGAGAGTAAGCGTTCCTCACCTCCAAAGCTGGCAGCTACAAATTGTTCTTTTATTTTTTTCTTTATCCCCATGCTGTAAGCCATTACATATCCCCTCAACACAGATTTTGCTGCTTCCCAAAACAAGCACGGGTCGGAGCGATGGTTTTCATTATCTCTTGAATAAGTTGACCACCATTCTCTAAGGAGGGAAACAAAATTTTCATCTTTGGTGAACATGTCTGGAAACCTCCACAGATAATCCGTGCCTTTTTCATAAGTGTCTTTGGTTTCCAACACCAATGGGCTATGGTCAGATATCACCATGTCCTCAATTTTGATTTCAGTTAACCTCTGTAGTACATTGGGAGATGTGAAAAACATGTCTATTCTAGACCAAGACCCATGGGGGTGGGAAAAGTGGGTAAACTCTCTATCAAGAGGGTGCATCGTTCTCCATGCGTCAGTCATATTTACAGCTGTAAAAAGAGTGTCAAGGAAGCTTTCAGTGCGCGGTCGCACTGGTGTCTGACATCTCCCTCCCAAAGGTGTTGAGTGTCTCCTATCCTCCTCTGCGTATAGCACCATGTTAAAATCGCCTCCTACTATCCTGTTATGTCCATTGTTGGTCAGTAGTCTAGCTTGCAGTCCCTGGTAGAAAGCTTTCTGATTTGTGTTTGGTGCATATATATTATATATAGAGAAGACGTCTTTCTGGATCTGGATGTTCATTTGGATTATCCTTCCCCCGTCATCTACTTGTGTGGACAGGACCCTATGCGGTAAAGATCTGTGAATCAAGATTAAAACTCCTGCTTTCCTCTCCACCGCACCAGATCCATAGACTTCTCCCACCCAGAGCTTCTTAAGACGAAAGAAATCTTCAGATGTCAAGTGTGTCTCCTGGAGCAAGGCAACATCTGTACGGAGTCTTTTAAGATGACGTAAAATCATCATGCGCTTTGCCGGGGAGCGCATACCCTTTACATTCTAGGAGACCCACCTAACCATCATAACCACTCCCCAACGATATTCTTGTCAAGTAATGTTCCATAAGCCACATGTGTATCTTTCCCCATGACCTTAGCCAAGAAAAGATGATTGCGTTCCAAGGAATACGCTGATGTGTTTTTACATTGCTAAGTATGTCTCTAGGTACCCTCCCCCTCCCCAATGTCCCGCCCATGAAACTGATCTCACCTCTTCTCCCTTTCTGTCCTAATAGCTGACTTCTCTTCTTCCCTCCAATACACCCATATATCAACATCCTATCCCGCCACAGCAACCGGCTGATAATTAGTAGCATATTCATATTCTTCTATGTGCCCTTAACCTTCCCTTCTCTTCGTTCTCAATTATCATGTCCTCCTTATTCCAGATTTTTTCCCATCTTTGCAAAACCAGAACTAGGATCGTATCACCAACAGCTTCGGGAAAAATGGTCGTCTGAGACAAGATTGGTGTTTACCAAAAAATTGGAGCATTGGGCTTTTAT
Source organism: Allobates femoralis (assembly GCA_033576535.1). NCBI lineage: Eukaryota > Metazoa > Chordata > Amphibia > Anura > Aromobatidae > Allobates > Allobates femoralis. The sequence goes on from JARQOC010000011.1 coordinate 136,779,698, forward strand.
ACCTGAGAACATTAATGAGCTCTCAAACGGTAATTTGCAGTCACTCGATCATTAGTAATATCCACAATGCCCTCTTCCCCTCCCCCACTCAACAGCAATTCTCTAGATATTATCAGAGTCAATAAAGTCTATCCAAGGGGTTGACCTGTACAAACTCGGAGACTGGACCACAATCGTATAGATGGCGATTTGTTTTCTACTTCGTGTACCAGGCTCAGAGTTCCTGTAGGGAGAGAGAGAGAAAGAAAAAAAAAAAGGGGGGGGGGGGAGGAGGGAGAATGCTGGGAGGGGTAGGGGTAAGAATGAGGACCGTTGAACCAGAAGGGCACCTGGAGCAATGCGGTGCGTAAGAAGGGGTTGGTGCAGTCTCAAAGCTCTGTAGTTTGCCTACTAGGTGTTAAGGTCCCCTCCTCTTCGCACCGTTAGAGCAATATCTGATATGTCTGCGCAGACAAGCAGTTTCGCCGATGTTACTTCTTCTTTTGCCAGCGAGATCCTGTCTGACGTTGTTGCTTTGGAGTTCCGCCTCTGGATGATGGACCCTCGTTCGCGGCATTAGAGCGTAGCCTGTATGATCTCACCGAATCTCGATCCTCCTCAGGCTCCACCTCTGGAACCGATAATGCTGTTTTATCTGCGACAACGTTTGGGGGTGTCACAGCTCTTGGTGAGCGAGTATTATCCAAAATCGCAGTCATTGCTTCCTCTGGATCTGTGAAAGTCAGTGGTGTTCCTTCTCGAGACCTGAACCTCAGGGTAGCAGGGAAATTCAGCTGGAAACGCACGTTCCTTTTATAGAGTATGGAGCACGCCTCACTAAAAGCTCTTCTGCGGCGGGAGACTTCTATTGAGTAGTCCGCAAAAACCAACACCTTTTGGCCATGTAATGTCAGAGGAAGTTTCCTAGCCTTATAAGCCCTGAGTATTTCTTCTTTATCCCTGTGGTTTAGAAACTTTGCAATGGTATGTCTCGGTTTGTTGCTAGGATTCCCGGGGAGGGAAGGGCTCTTTGAAGTGCCCGTTGTAGTGGTCATATTGTCTCTGGGTGGCCCAATTCTGTGGGTGCGTTCTGTTTTACACTTGTTTTGCAGGGCCAGGGCTTTGGGGAGATCTACTTCAAAAATTTCTACAAGCTGGCCTGTTGGAAAAGATTCAGGGAGACCCACTATCTTAAGATTGCTCCGTCTTGACTTATTCTCAATATCTTCCAACTTTGAACTTTTTGTAGTGCTTCCACTTGGTCTTCTAGCTAGAGGGCTAGAGAAGCCAGTCATGCTGCTGGAGACACAGCCCTCTAGTAACTGACACAGAAGGAGACGCCCAGAAGTACACAGGCATGTAATTTTATAAAGTGTATATTTCGGTTTACATTTATCAATATTCTTAAGAAAAACATAGGTGGAATGGTGTAGGTAGGGTGCAGGGACATGTATTAACAGCTTATAGTCGTCATCTGAGGTGGTTGGTTCCCTTTAAAGATGAGAGTCGGGAGCTCAAAGGGAGGTTGGATGGGGCCGGATTGCCGTGGCGGGTCCCGGAGCCCTGTTACAAGCGGCTGATCATGGCGGCTGCGGAACCGGAAGTCAATGCAGCTGTTTTACAATCCTCCGTATAAATCAGTCCCCCCATGGGCATCCACCCACCATCCCAAAGTATCCAGAGCACTGCTGCCAGTTTAACCCAACAAGATGCCCACTGACAGCAGCGCTCAGCAGCCATGCCCACCATGACAGGTGTGCTCACCCGGCTACTCCATCTGTCGGCTTGGCCCATGGAAGAAGAGGCTCCTGCGGCGGCCTACAGGAGAGCTGAACAGGACAGGAGCTCCTCTGCGGCGGGATAAGCAAGGTGAGTCACGTGATGCCTGCTGTCACGTGACAATGCCCGTGGGATAACAGTGCGGCCGGCCATTTAAATGTACCGCACCGCTTTATCAACCCAGTGCTACGGCCGCCAGGTGTGTCAGCGGTGCAGCACTTCAATCACCAGCGGCCGCATCACTGTCTGGAGGCTTGTACAGATTATACAAGCTGGTGATTTTAATCAGCAATGTTGCCAGAGCAGCTGGGGGCCCTGATTGGTCTATAAAGGACAAACTCCCCCCTGCTCCACCAAGGCCACTCCACACTTTCAGTCCGGGCCTGCCACTATAGCATGCTTTGGTTCTCCATAGTCCATTTGGGTTGATATGATAAGGGTATGAGTGTGTATCTATGATCAATTGTCCATGCTATTATGCGGGATAATACTTCGCTGACCCTGGTACACTACCATTTATTGTATTGATGACTAGTAAAAAGGCCCGATGCAATTGCATCGGGAGCGTGGTGAAATGAATTGTGTGTATACAGGCGGGTCAGTGGGTAGCAGAGTATAGAGGCAGCTCTGTGGGTGACAAAGTATACAGGCGGGTCTGTGGGTAGCAATGTATACAGATGGCTCTGTGGGTAGCAGATTATACAGGCGGCTCTGTGGGTAGCAGAGTATACAGGCGGCTCTGTGGGTAGCAGATTATACAGACGGTTCTGTGGGTAGCAGATTATACAGGCGGCTCTGTGGGTAGCAGAGTATACAGGCGGCTCTGTGGGTAGCAGAGTATACAGGCGGCTCTGTGGGTAGCAGAGTATACAGGCGGCTCTGTGGGTAGCAGAGTATAGAGGCGGCTCTGTGGGTAGCAGAGTATAGAGGCGGCTCTGTGGGTAGCAGAGTATAGAGGCGGCTCTGTGGGTAGCAGATTATACAGGCGGCTCTGTGGGTAGCAGAGTATACAGGCGGGTCTGTGGTTAGCAGAGTATACAGGCGGCTCTGTGGGTAGCAGAGTATACAGGCGGGTCTGTAGGTAGCAGAGTATACAGGCGGGTCTGTGGGTAGCAGAGTATACAGGGAGCTCAGTGGATAGCAGAGTATAGAGGTGGCTCTGTGGGTAGCAGAGTATACAGGCAGCTCTGTGAATAGCAGAGTATAGAGACGGCTCTGTGGGTAGCAGAGTATAGAGGGGTCTCTGTAGATAGCAGAGTATGATGTGGCGGGAGGCTGGAGGGGTGAGGAGAGATGCGGCTGGAGCGGCGACATCACCGCTTGGCGGCAGGACGTGGCTGCATGCTGGGGCTGATCGGCGCCCCAGTCACACGCCATTGTCCTCTGCGGCGGCATGGGGGCTGCAGAGAGGGATCAGTCCCTCCTCTGAGGTCACATGTGTGACCTGAGGGGAAGGAGCGGATTGGGCGCTCTGTGGTAAAGACAGGGCGGGCATCCGATTGGTCCAGGACGCCGAGTGTGAAATAGGCCCGATGCTATTGCATCGGGAGCGCGGTGAAATGAACAGGTGCCATAGAAATAGCCGCTCAATAGTACAGTCCTCTCTCCAGAAAGTACACTGTTGTTACGGGATTAATATGGTGTATATGGTGGGTCAGTGTTAGCACTGTATAGTGGGTCAGTGGTTAGCACTGTATACGGTGGGTCAGTGGTTAGGACTGTATACGGTGGCTCAGTGTTTAGCAGTGTATAAGGTGGCTCAGTGGTTATCAGTGTATACGGTGGCTTAGTGCTTAGCACTGAATATAGTTGCTCAGTGGTTAGCAGTATATGGTGTGTCAGTGGTTAGCACAGCATATGGTGGGTTAGTGGTTAGCCCAGAATATGGTGGGTCAGTGGTTAGCACCGCATATGGTGGGGCAGTGGTTAGCACAGCATATGGTGGGGCAGTGGTTAGCAGAGTATATGGTGGGGCAGTGGTTAGCACTGTATACGGTGGGTCAGTGGTTAGCACAGTATACAGTGGCTTAGTGGTTAGCACTGTATATGGTTGGTTAGTGGTTAGCACAGTATACGGTGGCTTAGTGGTTAGCACTGTATATGGTTGGTTAGTGGTTAGCACAGTATACGCTGGCTCAGTGGTTAGCACTGTATATGCTGGCTCAGTGGTTAGCACAGTATATGGTGGGTGAGTGGTTAGCACAGTATATGGTGCGTCAGTGATTAGCACAGTATACGGTGGCTCAGTGGTTAGCACAGTATATGGTGGGTCAGTGGTTAGCACAGGATATGATAGCTCTGTGGTTAGCAGTGTATATGGTGCCTTAGTGGTTAGCACTGTATATGCTGGCTCAGTAGTTAGCACAGTATATGGCGGATCAGTGGTTAGCAGAGTATATTGTGGGTCAGTGATTAGCAGAGTATATGGTGGGTCAGTGGTTAGCACAGTATATGGTGGGTCAGTGGTTAGCACAGTATATGTGGAGTGGGGGTAGAGTGGAATGGGGCAGAGCGGAGGCAGAATGGAGTGAGGCAGAGTGGATTGAGGCAGATGAAGGGTAGAATGTAGTGGAGCAGAGCAGGGGCAGAATGGAGTGGGGGCAGAGTGGAGTGGGGCAGAGTGGAGTGAGGCAGATGAGGGGTAGAATGTTGTGGGGACAGAGCAGAAGCAGAAATGGAGTGGGGGTAGAGTGGAGTGAGGCAGAACAGACTGAAGGAGATGAGGGGGTAGAATGGAGTGGGGACAGATTCGGGGCAGAATGGAGTGGGGGCAGAGCAGGGGTAGAATGTAGTGGGGACAGAGCAGAGGCAGAAATGGAGTCGGGGCAGAGTGGAGTGAGGCAGAATAGACAGAAGCAGATCAGGGGTAGAATGTAGTGGGGACAGACAGGGCTGGCTGCAGGTTTTTGTGGGCCCCGGCGAAACAGTATTAGTGGGCCCCTTTAGCAGAAACCATGATACATTAATATAATATAAAAGCTGCAGGCTGTGTATATATAATATAGAGGCTCATGGGTGGGCTCTCTATATAATATAGAGGCTGTTCAGGGCTGTATATAGAATATGGAGACTGCCGGGCTATATATATAATATAGAGACTGCGGGTTGTATATATTATTTGGAGGCTGTGCCAGGCTGTATATATATTTGGAAGCTGTGGCAGCCCAGCCGCAGCCTCCAAATAATATATACAGCCCAGCACAGACTCCATATTATATATACAGCACAGCCTCCAAATTATATATATATAGCCCATCGCAGCCTCCATATTATATATACAGCACAGCAGCAGGCTCCATATACCACAGCACAGTCTCCATATACATCAGCAAAGCCTCCATATACCTCTGCAGCAGTCTCCATGTAGCACAGCAGCAGCTTCCATATACCCCAGCAGCAGCCTCCATATGCCACAATATACAGTCAGCACAGCCTCTATATACCCCGGCACAGCGCCTCTGTATACCCCGGCACAGCGCCTCTGTATACCCCGGCACAGCGCCTCTGTATACCCCGGCACAGCGCCTCTGTATACCCCGGCACAGCGCCTCTGTATACCCCGGCACAGCGCCTCTGTATACCCCGGCACACAGCCTCTGTATACCCCGGCACACAGCCTCTGTATACCCCGGCACACAGCCTCTGTATACCCCGGCACACAGCCTCTGTATACCCCGGCACACAGCCTCTGTATACCCGGCACACAGCCTCTTATACCCCAGCGCACAGCCTCTGTATACCCCAGCAGCACAGCCTCTGTATACCTCAGCACACAGCCTCTGTATACCCCAGCAGCACAGCCTCTGTATATCCCAGCAGCACAGCCTCTGTATACCCCAGCAGCACAGCCTCTGTATACCCCAGCAGCACAGCCTCTGTATACCCCAGCAGCACAGCCTCTGTATACCCCAGCACACAGCCTCTGTATACCCTAGCAGATTAGGGGCAGAATGGAGTGGGGGCAGAGCAGGGGTAGAATGTAGAGGGGTAGAATGCCCTCCCCCCCCCCGGTGTTTCCCCTGGCCTCTATTTGCCCCTGCACTGTGTTTGCTGCCCCTGCCCCCTCTGTGGCTTCTTACCCTTCTTGGGAGCAGTGATCGATGAATAGAGGGGCTGCAGTGATGTGTGAGTCATGTGAATGATCACATGACTCTGAGATCACGAAAGGTCCTTTAGACTTGGTGATCGTAGCAGAGAGATGCGGGAGTGTGACAGGGCAGCATGAGAGGTGAGGGGTGTATGACAGGAGAGGTGTGGGGGCAGCAGGAGAGGTGGGGGGTCTATGGGTGATAGGAGAGCTGCGGGGGCAGCAGGAGAGCTGCGGGGGCAGCAGGCGAGGTGCGGGGTGTGTGGCTGATAGAGTTGCGGCGGCGGGTGGGCAGCGGAGACTGCTCGCGATGACGCTACGCGTCATCGCTCGCAGTGCCGCAAAGCATTTTGGGATTCGGCTACAGTGCCCGAATCCCAAACTGCCGATTATATAAGTAGGTTGTGTCTTTGCCCTATATTGGGCTTGGTATCTGCACGCTAACCACGCGATTCATTATTATACCTGATGTTGGAAGCCAACATGGACAATGTAAGTTTATTGGAATCGCTGAACTCCATATTGGATTTTATGAGAGCTGAAGATTTCCAGGACCCTTCAATCATATACAAGATTGTGATCTGTTAGGCCAGAAGGCCTGTTTTCTTTTGTGTGAGATAGTAAAGCATTTACATACAAAAAGAACATTGGTCCTGCAGCTTCCTGGACGATACAGGAATACACATCCTCTGTGGATCTTCAATATAGACGCTGTTTGCCACCTAATCTCATCTACATGTGTATACAGCCTTTGTGGGTTTGGAGTATTGACCATTGCTCCTCAGGTAGACACCCAGTCTCCAGCCTATGGAGATGCATATTGCTATACAATGCTTGTAGTGTTTTGAATAATGAACCAATTATGCTTCAGATGGATATCTTGGAGCCAGCCAAGATGGTGGTAAACCCATCCTATACAAGGCTTTCTTTCCTAATACAAGGAGGCCATCCGCAGGCGGATGATTACCACTGCGACCAATAATGTCACATAAGATTGCCACAGAAGATACTGAAGAAGGGCGGAGTCGTGGGTTGTATGTGGGTGTGGATGTGAAATCTGTACTATAAATGGAGGTGAAATCAAGACACACTTTCTCTTTTTCTACCTTGGACCATGGAATAAGACCATCTACATCTGGCCTAAGTATCACATCCATTTCTAATCCATATCTTCCATGTAACTTTTCTCTCTCTCTCTCTGCCATGACTATTGATATATAGATGCATTTGTATTTTTCTCTAATTATAGGACATTGAAGATAGGTTTTATTATTATCTTTATTATAATTGTTATTTGAATTGTCTTATTTTCCTGTTATTAAACATCATTATTATTTTTCCAACTTGAGTTATTAATCATATAGGAAATATTCAGGACAGGAGACAGTGCGGGAAATCACATCCAACACCTGACCAACAAATATTATATACTCCTTAAGCGAGTGGTCCTATACACGCATGTATGCACTTTTTATTGTAAATTGTAACAGTCATATCAATTGGCCTATCCGGGGTCCTTCTACTGTATATACAGTTAGGGCCAGAAATATTTGGACAGTGACACAAGTTTTGTTATTTTAGCTGTTTACAAAAACATGTTCAGAAATACAATTATATATATAATATGGGCTGAAAGTGCACACTCTCAGCTGCAATATGAGAGTTTCCACATCCAAATCGGAGAAAGGGTTTAGGAATCATAGCTCTGTAATGCACAGCCTCCTCTTTTTCAAGGGCCCAAAAGTAATTGGACAATGGACTCTAAGGGCTGCAATTAACTCTGAAGGCGTCTCCCTCGTTAACCTGTAATCAATGAAGTAGTTAAAAGGTCAGGGGTGGATTCCAGGTGTGTAGTTTTGCATTTGGAAGCTGTTGCTGTGACCAGACAACATGCGGTCAAAGGAACTCTCAATTGAGGTGAAGCAGAACATCCTGAGGCTGAAAAAAAAAAAAAAATCCATCAGAGAGATAGCAGACATGCTTGGAGTAGCAAAATCAACAGTTGGGTACATTCTGAGAAAAAAGGAATTGACTGGTGAGCTTGGGAACTCAAAAAGGCCTGGGCGTCCACGGATGACAACAGTGGTGGATGATCGCCGCATACTTTATTTGGTAAAGAAGAACCCGTTCACAACATCAACTGAAGTCCAGAACACTCTCAGTGAAGTAGGTGTATCTGTCTCTAAGTCAACAGTAAAGAGAAGACTCCATGACAGTAAATACAAAGGGTTCACATCTAGATGCAAACCATTCATCAATTCCAAAAATAGACAGGACAGAGTTAAATTTGCTGAAAAACACCTCAAGAAGCCAGCTCAGTTCTGGAAAAGTATTCTATGGACAGATGAGACAAAGATCAACCTGTACCAGAATGATGGGAAGAAAAAAGTTTGGAGAAGAAAGGGAACAGCACATGATCCAAGGCACACCACATCCTCTGTAAAACATGGTGGAGGTAACGTGATGGCATGGGCATGCATGGCTTTCAATGGCACTGGGTCACTTGTGTTTATTGATGACATAACAGCAGACAAGAGTAGCCGGATGAATTCTGAAGTGTACCGGGATATACTTTCAGCCCAGATTCAGCCAAATGCTGCAAAGTTGATTGGACGGCGCTTCATAGTACAGATGGACAATGACCCCAAGCATACAGCCAAAGCTACCCAGGAGTTCATGAGTGCAAAAAAGTGGAACATTCTGCAATGGCCAAGTCAATCACCAGATCTTAACCCAATTGAGCATGCATTTCACTTGCTCAAATCCAGACTTAAGACGGAAAGACCCACAAACAAGCAAGACCTGAAGGCTGCGGCTGTAAAGGCCTGGCAAAGCATTAAGAAGGAGGAAACCCAGTGTTTGGTGATGTCCATGGGTTCCAGACTTAAGGCAGTGATTGCCTCCAAAGGATTCGCAACAAAATATTGAAAATAAAAATATTTTGTTTGGGTTATGTTTATTTGTCCAATTACTTTTGACCTCCTAAAATGTGGAGTGTTTGTAAAGAAATGTGTACAATTCCTACATTTTCTATCAGATATTTTTGTTCAACCCTTCAAATTAAACGTTACAATCTGCACTTGAATTCTGTTGTAGAGGTTTCATTTCAAATCCAATGTGGTGGCATGCAGAGCCCAACTCGCGAAAATTGTGTCACTGTCCAAATATTTCTGGCCCTAACTGTATATAATAATAATAATATAATAATTATTCATTTATATAACGCTATGAATTCCATAGTACTTTACATACATCAGTAATGCGGTCTCTCTTGGAGCTCACAATGTAAACATCCTATCAGTATGTCTTTACAATGTGGGAGGAAACCGGAGTGCCCGGAGGAAACCCACGCAAACACGGGGAGAACATACAAACTCCTTGCAGATGTTGTCCCTTAGTGTCCTTGGTGGGAATTGAACACGGGACCTCAAGACCCCAGTGCTGCAAAGGCTGCAGTGCTAACCACTTGAGCCACCGCGCTGCCCATATATATATATAATCACCCAGTGCTGTATACTGTTGCAATTTTATGGTCACTGTGATCTCTGTTACAAGGTCATAGGGGGGCCCTTACAGTTTTAATTGTTTTTATCCAAAAGGTTTTTTGCACATTAATAATAAATAAACTCTTGTATATATTACACAATTTTTTTTTGTCTACTTGTCGATATTTAGAACTGGTGTTGCTCCCATACGTACCTGGTCTTCTCTTGTTCCCCTTTGGAGAGTAACTCGGGCTGGTCTTCAGGGGATGGCAAGCGAGATGCGTAACCTAGGGGTGATGGTTCCTGGGATGGACTTGTGTGGGTCCGTCTCCTGGTTGCTCAGGGGGCCCAAGATTGGGTACATTCCTTGTCTATTGGTTGGTCCTGTTGTGAGCAGCCTGGGGGAAAGCGGTCTAGGTTGGCAGCACTGGCTGTATGGGGAGCTGGGAAGGACTGCATTATTTTGGGTGATTAGTCTACCCATTGCGTCAATGCCAGGGCCCACGCAGGGATGTCAGACGTACTGGGTGCTACGTCAGTGGTAAGCTCCATGGGGCATTTGGGCTCGCAATTTAGGAAAAGGTTTGAAGTGTGTCCCTGTGGGAGTGCAGTCTGGCAGTTGGTACATGTTGCATTGACGCCTGTGTGTGTTTTGTTATTTCTTTTGGATGGTTTGAGATCTGCCATCGTGCACCAAATTACAATTGAAAGTGGTACTGCAGTGTATGGTTTGGAAGCAAAAAGCAGGCACTGGTCGGGGTGGGACGCTGCAAGGGAAAGTGTCTCTTAATGGAGCTTACCCAGATTCTGTGTCCCCTTGTCCCTTTTAAAATGTAGAGGTGTCGGCTGGCGGTGCTATCGCTTTAGAAGCACAGGAGCAAAAGAGTTTGTAATGCCAGCCCTTGGCTTATGTGTGTGTGTGGGCTCTGTGCGGCTCCCCTTGCTGTGGAGGAGGAGAAGGGGGAAGGGGGTAAGGGGGAACAGGTAATGGCTGGTGACCTTGTTGTTATACATCGGGTTGCTGCTAAGCCCCATGTGTGTCCTTTGTCTTTTTGTATTTCGCGCCGTTGTGAGGGGTGTGGCAATTTTTGTGCCGTGTGTTGATTGGCCGGTGTGCGCATCATCAAGGGGGCGTACAGTAATCCACCCCTTGCTACTTATCGTAGGCTGTGGGTGGAGTGTGCGGCCAGTGACGCAGCCGTGATTGGCCGCGCTTAATTCGGGGGGCGTGCAAGGTGACGTGGACATTAGGGCCCGGTGTGATTGGTTGCCAAGGCCGCCAATCACAGAGTGAGTGGGACCAGCGCGAAGGTCCAGACCGGGTATGGAGAAGTGGTGACCGTGGAATGGAGGTGAAGCCCTTCAAGCCCCATGCCGCTGACGCGCACCCCAGACTTACAGTGATGCGCGTCCCAGCATGGAGCCGCCGTGGTCCGGGTGGGCACCGACTGTGCTTACTTGGGCACCGGATCTGGGTTCCTGGCGCCTTTGTGTAGCGGGGGCTCTTTTTAGAGCACTGTTGTGGGATCCGGGTGCCTGTTAGCAGGGTCTGGCTGGAGGGTTCCTGCTGCTGGGATCCGTAGCGTTCTCAATCACCTGCCCCTTGAGTGGAGGAGGTGAGAGAATTAGGGTGCACTCCTTGCATCCCCTGTTATGCAGGGGGATGCAGTGGGATTTTTTGCGGCTGGCAGCTATATGTCTGTGGATTCCCTGGGGTTGAGTCCTGGGGATGCACGAGACTGCCGTTCAGCAGGGGAGCCGTCGACTGTAGGGCTGGACCTGTGGTCGAGTGGGGAGAGCAAAGCCCTTGAGGGATCTGTCGCCCCAAAAGGGGGTGCGTGCATTGCGCGATCCCCATGTTAAGAGGAGAGCGGCGCCCACAGGGGAGCAGTCACTTGGTTAAAAAATAAGTGAAAAAATATTTAAAGTAGGGCCCGAGGGGGCGTGCCCAGGATGCAGAGCTGAGCGGACGTGCCGAGTGAGAGCTCCCGCCAGCACCCAGCAATCACCGGCTTTAGCAGCAGTTTTCGATCGGGGCCGGTCTCCAAAATGGGCCCAAGAAAAACAAGGCGGCACAGATACCTCCGGTCCCGCCGCCGATCCAGAGGACGGTTCTGGAGGCCTTTACAGCCCGGGAGACTGGCGCGCCCCGGGAGCCAGCGCCATCTTCCCTGCAACATATGGAGGAGGGGGAGGACTTCACAGCCACGCAGGGAGAAGACGCGGTGGCTGCAGAGGTGAGAGGGAGGCATAATAAACCGGACAGGAGTGTAATGAGGGATCCTGTGAGCCCCAATTCAGTGCCACCAGTTCTTTCTGGACCCCCCTCCCCCCAGTACCATGGCAGATATGAGGCCCTTGTGATAGACGATCCCGGGCACATGTATGACCCTCAACCTCAGAGGGAGGACACCCTACGGCGGGGGCGATCTAAGGGGGGCCAAACCGGGACCCTGCAGGACCCTTACAGACCCACACCTAACCGTGGGGCCTCCCAGCACCCTCCGGATAATGGCTACGATGAGCCCTCAGGACATGGGGGTGTTTCGAGGGGCTCTGCTCAGGTGACCCCGGGCGGCTGGGACGACCTCCTCTCCCTCATACCCTCCAAGGAGGACTTTAAGTCTTTAATCAATGAGGTCAAGGAGACATGCAGAGCAGAAATTGCCACTGTGAGAAAAGACATCCATCATCTTTCAGGACGGATGGACTCTTTAGAGGAGGATCATGATGTCACCAGAACACATCTAGGAGACTTACATGATCTAGTCCTCTCTCAGCAACAGGCCATAGAAGCTTTTCAGAACCATCTAGAGGATCTTGATAATCGGGGACGCCGGTGTAACATCAGAGTCCGAGGGGTCCCGGAGTCGGATGATCAGGAGTCCCCTAGAGCTATCCTTCAGTCCATTTTTACTACTATTCTGGGGGATCCTGCCATACCGACGATTAAGATGGACAGAGCTCACCGGGCCCTCAAACCTAAAGGATTGTCCGGCCAACCAAGAGACATCATATGTTGCCTCCATGACTTTGAAATAAAAGAACAAATCATGGCGGCTGCAAGGAATAGTGGCCCCACACAATTCGCAGGAGGAGAGGTTCATCTATTCCCTGATCTGTCCCTAATTACACTACAAAAGAGGAGGCAGCTTAAGCCTCTCATCAAAATCCTCACTGAGCAAAGTATCACGTACAGATGGGGATATCCGTTTGCTCTTATTGCCCGCCGAAACGGCCGCACAGCCATCCTACGCACTCCAGCAGAATCACTGGCCTTTTGCAGAGAATTAGACATTCCACCTATAGAACTGCCCCACTGGAATATCATTCTACCAGGCCTGCCTCCGGTCCCGGTGTGGTCTAAGAATCTCCCCCAGAGGGCCACACGGAAGAGGGGTGGGGGTCGTGGGCTTCCCTCCTCCCGACGCCCTCGTTGATTTTATCAATTTCAACTGGAGAGTACCTTCTTTTGGCGATGGAGGGGGGTTGTACGTACCCCGCTCCTCATATACTCTGTTCTTGTTTTTTCCTATAACTCTGCTGGCTCCCATTGGCGCCGATCTTATGTTTAACTTGTAACTTTTGTGTTTATATGCTTGCATACTCAATGCTGATTTTCCTAACTGCTGGGAACTTTCTTATGGAAGGGTCTGGGGCTGTTGGCCCCTCCCCCTTGTATAAATGCCTAATGTAAGCGGGATTTCCTCCCCTCTCCCTGAGGCGTCTTCTTTTCGCCTGGAGAGGTAGTTCTTTTTTCCCGTCCAAGTTGAGACGGGGTGTCCGCTGGCATCTGCTGAACGGAGCACACCCCTCCCTTACTACTCCTGGATATCGACCTGGGCTGATTTCCCTCCCCACACTCTTTTGAGATGGGGTCAGCCCTCCGTCGACTCCCAGCCGGACGATAGTCCGGGAATATTGTGTCCGCAAGGACTGGTTTTATTCATTTTTTCACTTCTGTTATTCTTTTGTATATGCTATTTTGTTTTCTATTGACTCCCCCCTTTCTCCCCCCGTCTCCTCCCATTCCCCTAGGACCAGGGATGTACTTATCAACAGCTCGCCATACTCCTTAGATTGTTACCCATGGTACGCTTAATAACACTCAACGTGTGGGTCTCAAATCGCCCCGCAAGCGTAAACTTACTTTACAAGAGTTAAAATCCCTTAAGGCAGACATAGCTTTTCTGCAGGAAACGCACTATGATGCTAGAGGCTCGTTCAGCTTCGCGAGTACGGCCTACCCGTCCAGTTACTCAGCTTTCTCTAAAAATAAGAAGGGGGGTGTTGCCATCCTAATATCAGCCAGTTGTCCGGTTCACATCCATCGTACACATAGCGATCCGGAGGGAAGATTTGTGGTTTTGGAGGCTCAGCTGGGAGCGCAGAGATTGATTTTAGCAAATATCTATGCCCCAAACTCGGGACAGGTCCCCTTCTTTAGGAGGATCTTCTCCCTTCTCCGTGATCTTCCTCCGGCTCCCATACTATTAGGTGGGGACTTCAATGCTCCCTTCTCATGCACACAAGACCGCCATTCGGTCAGGGGATTTCCCCCTTCTGAGGGCCTACAGAGGCTCTCTCTAGAATTTAGGCAATTGATCAGGAGGGAGATCCTGTTTGACACATGGAGGGTGGATCATCCTGGAGAGGGATCCTTCTCTTACTACTCAGCCCCTCATCAGACGCACACAAGGATCGACTACTTCTTTGTAAGTAGCGCTTTGCTTCATATAATGGAAAGGTCTGAAATTGGGGCCATAACTTGGTCAGATCACTCACCTGTGATTCTAGACCTCAAGGAGGTTCAGGCCCCAAGGTCCTTCGGACACTGGCGTTTGAATGAGTTTCTGATGAAGGACCCCCTTGCTAGGGCCTCATTACATAAACATTTAGAAGAATATTTCCAGTTTAACCAGATGTCGGTCTCATCGATGTCTATACTCTGGGAGGCCCACAAAGCGGTGATGAGGGGTCATTGTATAAGAGAGGGTACCAGAATTAAAAGAGATGACGCGGCTCTAGCGTCGTACGCTGACCTCCCAGCTGAAGTCCCTAGAGGCTAAATTGGTGACTGGCCCGTCCCTTCCCGTACTGCGTAAAATTCTGTGCCTACGTGAAAAATTGAAAGATATCTCAATTAAAAAAAATAGAAAAATTACTCCTTTACTCCAAGCAGAGATATTATGAAAGGGGGAATAAGGCCCACTCCCTATCGGCGCGTCGGCTAAAGGAGAGTACCTCTAGGGCTTGTCCTCAGGCTCTCAGAGATACTGATGGTACGATCCACTACAACCCCTCTAATATCTCAAATATTTTTCTCTCCTACTACACACGTCTCTACAATCTTCCCAATCCCGGAGGAGGGGACATCTCTCGGAGGAGCAGAGACATGGAGGCCTATCTAACGAACCTTAATCTCCCTAAGCTCCCAGCGGAAGCTCTAGCGGCTCTAGACCAACCAATCACGTGCGAAGAGGTAGAAGAGACTTTAACAGACCTGCCCCAAGGTAAATCCCCGGGCCCAGATGGCCTCACATACTTATACTATAAAACCTTTGCCAAAACTCTCCTCCCTCACATGACCTCTTTGTTTAACTCCTTTATGGATGGCGCGGGCGTACCCACCTCCATGTCACACTCCCACCTCATACTTATCCCTAAGCCTCCCAGGGACCCTATGGACTGCGCCAACTACAGGCCCATTGCACTGTTGAACTCCGACATAAAAATTTATGCTAAGATTTTGGCAAACAGGTTGGCTTTTTGGCTCCCTCAAGTTGTTCACAAAGACCAGGTCGGGTTTATACCCTGCCGCCAAGGGGGAGATAACACAAGACGTGTTATAGACTTGATAGATGTGGTCAACCGACGGAGCCAACAGATGCTAGCCTTAAGCCTGGACGCCGAAAAGGCTTTTGACCGCTTAGATTGGTCTTTCATGTTCGCATGTCTTCAATCCTTTGGCCTTCCGGGAAGATTTCTCAGTGCAATCAGAGCTCTCTATAGATTCCCCACAGCGTCCATTAAACTTCCCTTTATTACATCTCCCTCCTTCCCTATCTCTAATGGGACAAGGCAGGGATGCCCGCTTTCCCCCCTCCTTTTTGCTCTGTGCATTGAGCCGCTAGCCGCTGACATCCGCAACAATAAAGATATCTCAGGAGTGGCTCTCAGCACGAAGGAATTTAAAATATCCCTTTTTGCTGATGATGTCCTTCTCACCTTGATGAACCTCCATGTCTCCCTCCCTAATCTGATGTCCACTTTAAAAATATACAGTTCCTTCTCGGGTTATAAGATAAATCGGAGTAAGACAGAAGCTCTACCCATCAACATTCCACCTGATGTACTGGACTATCTGACCCTGAATTTTAAATTCAGGTGGAAGACGGACACTATAAAGTACCTGGGGGTCAATATTTCGGCCTCCTTTGGTACTCTCTATAAACATAATTTTCCCCCGCTCTTTAAGGAGCTGAGGGCCCTCCTCTTTAAATGGGCACCACTGTCTTTGTCTTGGCTGGGTAGGGTTGCCGCGCTGAAAATGACGCTGGTCCCTAAGCTTCTATACTACTTCGAGACCTTACCAGTGACGGTCCCTCTGGGGGATCTTAGATCTCTCCAGACGGCCATCATGAGATTTGTGTGGAATAATAAGAGACATAGAATAGCCAAGGACATTATGACTACCCACAGATCTCGAGGCGGCCTCTCAGTTCCAGATATAGTGAGGTACTATTGGGCCTCACACCTCCGAAGAATCCCATCTTGGTCAGCTCTCTGGGCATACAACAAATGGACGGAAATTGAAAAACTGTGGCTGGCACCCGTCCATTCCCAACTCTTTATTATGGCCACCCGCCCAGGTGGTTCCGCAAATCCCTTTACTAGGTCCGATGCAGGTGACCTGGGAGGTTTGGAAGCATTGTCAAAGGAGATTTGCTCTGGCCTCCCCATCGTCACCAATGATCTCATTTATATATCACCCCCTGCTACCGGGGGGGCTGGAACCAGCCATGGTCCACCCGTGGCTATCCGCGGGCCTTTTTAGGTTTGTGGACATTGTCGATAAAAGGACTATGGGGATCCAATCCTTTGAGTGCTTGAAAACTATCCCACCTCTAACTAATAGAGCTTTCTATCAATACCTCCAAATTCGGGACTTTGCCTCCTCCCTATATGGCACCTCGGGGGTATCAGTCCCATCAGAATTCGAAAAAATATGCAGGAGGGGAACAAGCACTAAAGGTCTGATTTCAGAGATCTACCAACTCCTCGCTGTCCTGGGCAGTGGAGAGCGGGAGAGTTTCTCATACATGAAGAAATGGGAAGCCCTTTTGGGCAGACAGATTTCCCCCCAGACCTGGCAATATATTTGGGACAGAGCATCCAAAACCTCCATATGCACGCTTTACAAGGAAAACCAATATAAGCTCATGATGTTTTGGTATCACACCCCTGAATTCCTCCATAAATTAAACCCACTTTTACCTGACACTTGTTGGAGATGTAGCCGAGATGTGGGCAACTTGCTTCATATCTTTTGGTCTTGCCCAAGATTGAGGGGATTCTGGAGATCTGTTAAGGTACCTTTACACGCCGCGACGGCAGGCTGGATACATCCCGCTACTTCACGTGCACGAGCACGCTCAAACGGTTACAAACGGTCAACGCACCCTCTTTACACGCCGCCACAAGGTGCGCTACGCCACGCTACATCTATAGCTAGCTACATCGCCGGGTGTCTCAAGTAGCCAGCTGTAGCTCATTTACACACCGCTATAACCAGCTACTATGGGCGGACCTGGTGCAGCAGGGCCAGCACATAGGCGTGCCACAATTGTGGATTACGAGCCGTCCGTACGCTGATAGGACGAAGCAACAACATCCTGATTGGGCAGGCAACGCAGGAGGCTGAGTAATACAGCATGCTCGAGCGATTGTGTAGTGTGACTCGTCAGCTCCTTAAATATGCCTCCCTATGCAGCGACTACCAATCGTCATGCAGCAGCTTCCACCAATGATCGCACATGGGGCGCGGTAACACGGAGCCAGGGTCACGCCTTAGCTACATTGCAGCTACATCGCAGGCTGTCCCGAGTTCCCTTCCGTTGCCTCTTTACACGCCGATACAGCTCGCTACCATCGGTGTTGTAGCCATCAGTTTTCAAGCAGACCTAGGAAACAGATGTATCTGTTGCCGGCTGTAGCGTCACGTCTTCAGACGCCGCTACGACGGGCTACATTGGCGCTACAAGCTACATTTGTAGCCTGTAGCGGGATGTATCCAGCCTGCCGTCGCGGCGTGTAAAGGTACCATTAGAGATCTTATTATAAAGGTTCTGTTTGTTGACATGGAACCGGATCCACTGGTATACCTTCTCAATGCACACACTGGACGGGGGGGCAAACTGGCGTCTAAGCTTCTCCTGCATATTCTCACTGCAGCTAGATGCTTGATCGCCCTCTTTTGGAGGAGATTGGAGCCGCCTTCCCTCAAGGATTTGTTCACTAGGTTGTCAGATATCAGGAGGATGGAGTACCTGACAGCCCTGTTGGCAGCCAGAGTAGACCAGTTCAATCAGGTATGGGCCCCGTGGGATTACTTCGCTGCTCAGGAGGGTATTTAATGTTGAGACATTCTCCCTGGTCCTGGGAGGTCTCACTCCCCTATCCTTCCCTCCCCTACTCCTCCTCTCTCTCCCCCCCCCTTCTTTATATCCCTCCCTATCCCCCCCACCTCCCTGTTCGATCCTTTTTCTATCCCTCTTGGTTTTCCTGGTTATTTGTCTAAGTATTACTTATTTGTTACTATCTATTGTTCAAGGGAGATGAGCATTATTGGTGACCCTGCGCACCTGGATGTCCCTTTATGGGAAGTGCACCAGATCATACTGACTCCTTGGAAATGGTGGATCGCTACCACCAAGGACACAAGAAACATTTGACGATATGGTCGCAAAACCCCTAGGGGTTTCACCTAAAAATACCATAACCTAAGTCACTTGACATTCCTCCCTAATGTTCCTGTATTAATGCAATTCATTTGATGGTTTATTCCGTTTCTCTGTATTATAAAAAACCCAATAAAAAGTTATAGTTGAAAAAAAAAAAAAGTAGGGCCCGAAATGTTCACATATTGCACCACTACAAGCAGACATTTTGATTACATTTACATATACGGAGTTCAGACTGGTAAATGGGTGTGATTGAAAATATTATGTCCTTTGGTTCTTGTTTCTGTCCTTTGGTTCTTGTTTCAGGCCTCGTTACACAGAGTGAAGACAATCACAGATCAACCTGTCCCTACAGTATCATGTTATAAGCAGCACTTCTGCAGTTTATACAGAATAATATGCTATTTAAAACAATGATTTTTATACCACCGTAAACAATCCAATAACCCAATGAACTAGCAGCACTTTGTTCGTTTGGGATTGCTGACATGTTAACACCTATGATTTCTCGTCTGTGCTGCCAGCTTTGTATAAATGTAGGTGCTACATGTACACCGTATGTGACACAAATATTGCATGTTACACACACACGTATACACTGAGCATACAGAGATATGTATGCATACACACAGCACACATGCATATGGATACACGCACATAGAATATACCCATGTATGTACCAAGCACATACACAGCGCTTACACATGTATGATTCAAAGATTCAAAGAAGCTTTATTGGCAGGACCAAATACACCTCAGTTTTGCCAAAGCAATTGTATAAAGGGAATAGGGATAGGGACTGTGGGGATGTTGGGTAGGAGCTGTAGGGAAGGTGGATGGGGTGGATCCAGGATGGGGGCTATAGTCCATGGCATAGGGAAGGTGGATGGGGCAGGTCCAGGGTGGAGGCTATAGTCCATGGCATAGGGAAGGTGGATGGGGCAGATCCATTGTGGAGGCTATAGTCCATGGCATCATAGCTCTTTTTCTCGCAGTCTATGATATTCGCTCACATACCGCACTGCTATCTCCACTGCTCTCTCTTCTTGTCCCAGCAGGATAGATGTTTTTTTCTTCCTCCTTCATGGTGGTGAAATCCGGGAAGAGATGTATGTACAAAGCACATACACATATGTATACACACATAGCAGAGACGCATATATACACCCAGTACATTATATATATATATATATATATATAATATATATATATATATATATATATATATATATATATATATATATATATAATTAATAATATAAAAAATCAAAATAAAACAAATCGCACAACTGTTACTTGTCAGGTGCAAAGCCCCCCACCACACAACTGGCATCGTAGAATCATGAAAAATAGAGGCAGCACTTCCTTTCGTTTCAGTTATGTGGGCTTAATTCCCAGGGACCGCGACGTTTCGACCCTTAGGTCTTTTTTAGGCTGTGTCACAATACAACTGGGGTGCACATATTTATAGCACCCATACAAGGGGCTTATTAATTAAACAATTTGTGTTATAGTGAATAAAATGCATATACAAACATCATATATATTCATCTACTCGTGTCATAATAGTAATAAAGTGCATATACATAGGAACATTACAGTTTCCATAGTGCTTACATATCATAATACATCCATAAGGACTTAATTAGTAAATTGTTCACATGTGAATAAAGTTAATTAATAATAAGAATTTAATCACTTACTACACCAGACTCATAGCTTAAACAGGAAACAGCCGTACTCTCTGTGTGTAGTTTCCTCTATTACACATGCCCAGCCTCTCATTTCCTCTATCCTGATGTCGTGTGACTACATAACTCCTGCGCAGCGCAGACGCACACTGGGACTCTCAGCGTGTAGTTTTTATTCACACGCTTATTCACATCCCCTTCTTAATCATGTGACTATTCACTAATCCCACGCATGCGCAGCGTAACCATGGGATTCTCGGACGCCATATTGACACTCTCATATACATACTTCAGTGAAGCCACTTAGGGTGCCTTCACACTGCGGCGTGATCCGGTTTGGGGCTGTCCGGGATGACCCTGACAGCCGCAGACTGGATCAGCACACAGGACTGGAGGGCTAATATGCCCTCTGGTCCGGTGCGCAGTCGCACGCAGCTGCAGCCGCTGACAGGTCAGGACCGCGGCGCCGCGTTCAGGGTGCGGACGAGAGTGTGTGATTTGTGCGCATGAATCCGCATGCGTACAAATCATACATGGCAGTGAATGTGTGTGCACGCCAATCTGCACCCGAGCGCATACACCCACATCCCCATGTTAAACAGGGGGACTTGCGGTGTATGCGCTCAGCTTTCGGTCCCCCACCGCAGGACGCTGCGGAGGGGGAAGCAAGTGTGAAGGCAGCCATAAACAAATATGAACACACACATAATGCACATGAATGTGTACAGAGCACATGCATATATATTTCTTAACATATATATAAAAAAGTATATATTATATACCAGCAAGAGTTCATACATTCTAGGCTCAACCACACACACCGATACACACACGTCCATTCACATAATGGGACTGTATGTGTCATCCAGGAGGGCACCTCCAGGGAAAATCACTCTTTGTAATCATTTATTCTCTGACCAAGAGATTACAGGACTCCTTATATTAATAAAGAATTATCCTACAACCTTTAACAAAATAGGATTTCCAAACTGGAGTGTCAGTAAGATGGATGTTTCATAGAATACTTAAATGTAATTTTTAGCAATAAGCTCCAATATACTTCATACTGAATTATATTGTTACAAATAAAAAAAGTTACATTTTTAATTTTTAATTATGAAGCCCCATCCTGGTGTCCAGACTCCAGAATCCCTATGACAACACTAACTGACTTGTGTTATTCTGGGGTCACTAGTGGAAATGAAATTAATGCCTTGTAAGTTCTGCCTAAATGAAGGCAGTCCCCTAACTCTAGTTACATTTTATAGATATGATTATTATTTTTTAGTTTGATAGTAAACCCATAATAATAATACATTTTATTTATATAGCGCCAATCTATTCCACAGCACTTTGACCCTCACAAAATTGTAATCTACAGACAATAACCGAGAATATAAAATCTTACATATTTCACCAGTTACAGGAGGTGTGAGGGCCATGCTCGAAGGCATAAAAAGTAAAAAATAAGAAGTAAGAAATTAAAAATAAAAATAAAAAGGGTAGATGTGGTCTAAGATACAGATCACATATGCCTCCTTGCAACACTAAGCTAAAAACTGATCAACTACTACTGGTGGGTGTATACTGCAGGGAGGAGTACTTAAGTTTTATTTCTACTTAGTGTCGCCTCCTAGTGGCAGGAAATCATACACTCAAGGTCCTGTGTCCCCCAATGATGCGAAGGAGAAATCAAATTAACTTCTTGGATGTCACACTCCACACCAGTAGGGGGTCAACAAAAGTCAATACATTGCCATATAAAAAGGAGACTGACACCAACACCATACTAAGATCAAATTTATGCCATCCTAAACATGTTACTTATAACATACCAGTGGGGGAACTCATATGATTTAAAATAAACTGTTCAGACGACGTGTTGCTCGAAGCAGAACTAGACAAAAAAAAAGTGCTGAACTACAGAGTTGAGCAGGGGTGGGCAGCTCCAGGCCTCGAGGGCCGTACACAGCGCAGGTTTTCTGTATACCCTAGCATTTGACAGCTGGTAATGTAATCTCCTGCACAGGTGATGATTCCAACTGTCAAATGCTAAGGATATACAGAAAACCTGGATTGTGTACCACCCTCGAGGCCTGGAGCTGCCCACCCCTGGAGTACAGGGTATACACAAAACACCCTTACACGAGCTAGGGACAAAGTAGCAAAACTGAGCAGAAAGGAACTAATTAAAAACAATAAAAAAAAAAAGTGCCTCGAAGGGCGTGGCCTGGACATGGCGGGGAACAGACGCTAAAGAGCCGAGCTCCTGTCCCCTAGCTGCCGCAGGGCTGTTACAGCTGGTGCCTAGCTTAAAAAAGCTCTCTATATGCCGGCTAAACGGCGGAGCACCCGACCTCAAATACCTAGGGAGCCGTCTGTGCCTCCCGCCGCAAAAATCTCCCACTATCTCCGAAGCAGCTCCCAAGACAGTGCGATGGCCGCAGGGAAGATGGCGGGGGAGCTTCTCCAGAGGCTGGTAACACCGGGGCCCCACCGCTCAGTAACCTAACACCCCCCCTCAGTGGAGAACAATGGAACCTGATAAGTTCTATCGGAGGCCCGGCAGATATGAGCCGCAGACCTCTCCTAGATAATGGGGGAGGTGGATTAAGTGCTGGGAGCCACAGCAAACAAGATCCATTTGGCCCATGCATGGAGGTGGCGGGAAGAACATGGCTTACCCCAACACATCCACAACAAAGGGGAGGACAGGAGTCAGAGAGGGGGAGAGAATCCACAGGACCTGGCCGTGCAATGGGAGGATGGGAGGGAGCCCCTCAGTCCATGACCAACACTTTAATACAGACTGCTCCACTTGCCAGATACCACTTATCTCCCAACTACCCGTCGATACCACCAGTCTCTGGGACCAGGAGATCTGGGATGACCTCAGACGGATCCAGACCATTCCCACCAGAGAAGAAATGGAGGGTTTAATCACACGGATGAGGGCCTCCTTTAAAGCGAGTCCTCTGCTCTTAAAGGGGAGGTCAATAGACTGAGCCTGAGAGTGGACTCTAGCGAATCGTCTTCTCAAAACTTAGATAAGAGACTGAGGCTCCTTGAAGATACTGTATATACACAAGCCACTCACATGGAACGGATGCTAGACTCCATGAAAGACCTGGAGAACCGGAAAGGAGGAACAACATCAGAATTAGGGGGCCTCCCTGAGAGTGTCGGATCTAGGGATCTTGATAACACCCTTAAAATTATCTTCAACTCTATTAGAGAGGTTCCAGCGGACTCTGTTTTAGAGTTCGATAGGGCTCATAGATCCCTGGGGCCCCCACCTCTAGAAGGAGATAGGCCCAGAGATGTAGTGTGCAGGATCCACAAATATAGAATAAAAGAGGACCTTTTTTCCAAGGTTCGGGTCAAATGACAGGTGCGCTATCAGGACTATCTTCTTCAAATATTGGCGGACCTATCGAGACACACCCTTCAAAAGCGTAGAGCATTTCGCCCTCTCCTGGAGGCTCTGAGACAGCAGGATTTGCCATACACTTGTGGATTCCCATTCCGCCTCCAGGTGCGGAGAGACGGAGTGACACATTTCGTTACACACCCGAGAGGAGTCCCAGAGTTCGCGGCTGCACTGGGCCTTCCCTCGGTTTCTATGAACATGGAGGAATGGCCGGGATATACTGATTACCCTGGTTGGATCCCGTATGCCCCCCCAGAAACATCCAAAGAAAAAAGAAGGAGGGGGAGGGGGGCTTCTCTGAGACGAAGGAATAGAGGACGGAGAGGAGAATCCTTGGATGAGGGTTGAGGGTCTCTCATTCTCTCTTTATTGATATATACATTGTTCTTGGGTTTAACTGCTAATCTTTCTATGAATAGAGCATTTAACATAAGCAAGACCTTTCCCACACAGCTTCACGTGGGCTAATGCTTAGTAAGGTTTTTATAATGTTATTAAGTAACTCCAGTACTAATAACAATGAGAAGTTTTTGAACTTTGCACCGGCTCAGATACTTACCGTATATACTCGCGTATAAGCCGAGTTTTTCAGCCCAAAATTTGGGCTGAAAAGTCCCCCCTCGGCTTATACGCGAGTATATAAAAAATACCGCAGCAGCCCCGGAGGTATACAGGCCCCCCATCAAGTTCCAGGGCCCCCCCCCCCCTTGCGCGCCAGCCTGTAAAGTGAAATCATACTTAGTAGTGTCCTGTCGCGCCGTCCGCAGCTGCCGACACGCGATCCCCGGCTTCATTCCGCGTCTTCCGCATTTCCTGTAGTCGCGGGCAATGACGTCATTGCCCGCGACCACAGGAAGTCGGAAGCCGGAAGACGCGGATTGAAGCCCGGGATCGCGTGTCGGCAGCTGCGGACGGGGCGACAGGACACTGGTAAGTATGATTTTACTTTACAGGCTGGCGCGCAAGGGGGGGGCCCTGGAACTTGATGGGGGGCCTGTATACCTCCGGGGCTGCGGCTGTATACAGCCCTGGGGCTGCGGCTGTATACAGCCCTGGGCTGCTGTGCTGTATACTACCTAAGGGCTGCTGTGTATATACCTCTGGGGCTGCATATGGGCTGCATATACCTCTGGGGCTGCATATACCTCTGGGGCTGCATATACCTCTGGGGCTGCATATACCTCTGGGCCTGCATATACCTCTGGGCCTGCATATACCTCTGGGGCTGCATATACCTCTGGGGCCTGCATATACCTCTGGGCTGCATATACTCTGAGGCTGCATATGGGGCTGCATATACCTCTGGGGCTGCATATACCTCTGGGGCTGCATATACCTCTGGGGCTGCATATACCTCTGGGCTGCATATACCTATGGGCTGCATATACCTCTGGGGCTGCTGTATACTACCACGGGTGCTGCTGTATACTACCACTGGGGAGGCTGCTGTATACCTCCCTGCTGGGGGTTGTATACCTGTGCTGGAGTCCACCCTCGGCTTATACGCGAGTCAATAAGTTTTCCCAGTTTTTGGGGGCAAAAGTAGGGGGGTCGGCTTATACACGGGTCGGCTTATACACGAGTATATATGGTAAGTTGCATTAGACTTTGAATTTTGAATTCTAGATCTAGTTGATTACTTGTACCACTTTTCTGTTTCGAATATGTCACATCGCCATTGGACTCGGTGGCTGGTGTTCCTGCCTCGGCCGCTGGGAGGAGCCGGATTCCTTCGGCTGGTGGCGCCGGTGATAGGAGGGCCTTGTCCTCATATGGAACTGCTCCCGCGACGTCTGCCTCTGTCGCTGAGCGCCGCTGTGTTTCCCCTCTGGGTGGTGTTGGTCGCAGAGGAAAGGGCCCTGCAGAGGTGTCCGTTAGGCGCAGCCTGCGTTCTTCTGTCAGAGGTGGCGTGGGTGGAGCCAGTCGTGCATCTCCATCTGGCCTGGATCTAGGGGCGGTCCGGATGAGGTCATCAGGTTGTGAGCTCCAGCCTATGGGAGGTAGCCGTGCCCTTCAAGTACATTGGAGCCTGGCTTGCAGGCTGCCAGATATAGTTTTGGTTCCCCAGTGATAGTGTGTGTGTTTAGTTTCGTGTCTGACCTTGCCTGGATTTCTGACTCTGCCTCTGCCTATTGATTTTGTACCTCAGCTGCCCTCTTGGTTTTTGCCCTTGACCTTTGCCTGGATTTTTGACTCTGCTACTGCCTGACGATTTTGTACCTTCGCTGCCCTCTCGGTTTTGACTCGGACTTCTGACTTCGTTTTTCGGGTCTTGATTTTCCCCTGGCGACCTCCCCGACTCTGTTGCTCATATAGGCAGCTACCCCCTGGGCTCCGCTGTAATTCCAGATCCCTGTATAGGGGTTAAGGGTCTCGGGGTTTCTCGGGGTGCTGCCTTACCAGCAGCTCGGCCTCACGGTGGATGGTCGTCACAGATTATTACTAATGCAAAGGTTTTTACGCAACACTTTTTGAAAAGAATTGGCCCTGGGTAGGGGGGACAACTCCTAAGTGGAAAGGTTACATCCCGCTGGGATTATCTCCTGATTTCAGGATAAACGGGTCGGGTAGACCACCCTAAATTGCTATCTCAGATTGTTCCGAGTATTCATTACAGCTTAATACTTTCCCCCGCTTCTAATTTCCTCTAATCTATCCAATCTTCTACACCCTCTGTTGTCCTTGTCCTCTTTCTTTTCCTATCCTCTCCTATCCCCAAAACTCCCCCCCTCCTTGCCTCCCCCCATCCCCATCAGTCTCCTCATTCACCATGTCATCTATACAAATCTGTTCATTTAATGTACGGGGATTTAACACCCCCAAAAAAGGTCACAGATCCTGTATCTTGCCCACAAGCAGAAGTGTCAGATTCTGATGCTTCAGGAGACTCATTTTAAATCTGGACATGTCCCGAGTTTCCGTAATAGATACTTTTCAGTATGGCACCACAGCACTAATCCAGAAGCAAGGACGAAGGGTGTCTCTATTGCGATACACAGGTCGCTTTCTCACGAGATCCTAGATGCCTGCGTAGATCCCCAGGGTCGTTATGTGTTTCTAAAGATGAGAATTGCCGGATCTTTGCTAATTGTCCCCAATTGGTATTTACCCAATAGATTTCAGACAAAAACGTGTAGATTGTACCTAGCACGCCTGACGGAATTTGCGGAGGGATCAGTAGTCATCGGAGGTGACCTCAATTTCACCCTGGACCCAGCAGCTGACTCTTCGGGTAAGAGATCTATACCTAACAAAAAACTTGCTTCCCTGAAAGGGTATCTTCACACTCTGAGACTCATCGAAATATGGAGGATTTTAAATCCCCAGGGAAGGGACTTCACATATTTTTCTCCAATACACCATAATACAGCCATAGCTTATTATCATGGAAACCTAAGGCGAGTATAGGAGATATTTTTCTCTCTGATCATGTCCCCATCTTCTTGTCCCTTACACTACCTGATACTAGTAAACAACCGTGGACCTGGAGGCTGAATGACCACTTACTGAAAGACGAGTTATATATGACAGAGGTAAAAGAGACTTGAATTCTTTGGTCGAGACCATGTCGTGGACCCCACACCTCCACCCACTAAGTGGGAAACCCTGAAATGTGTGTTGAGGGGGGTTTTCATAAAACAAGGTGCCCGCCTGAAGAAAAATAATTCAGAAAAGATGAAGAACCTCCTCTCTCAGATTCATACCTTAGAAAAATCGCACAAACGGAACCTATCTAGACTGACTTTAGTGGACTTGTCATTAAAAAAAGACTGAACTTAAAAATTTACTGGACCAAAAATACCACAATTATACTGAGAAGTCTAGGAGTTATTTCTACTCCAATTCGGACAAATGCGGGCATCCTCTGGCCAGATTGCTCCACCCCAGATTGAATCCACCTTACGTTCCATTTATATCAACCAATAAAGGTAGACGAACGTACATCCCAAATGAAATTTTGGAGGAATTCAGAGAATACTATTGTACTCTTACAATATCAAGGGACACTTCTCCGATCTCTCATCCCCTGAGCTATCGGATAAAATTAAAACATATATTGCTCAGACGGCAATCCCTTCTTTGACGGCTTTCAATGCCATACTTCAGGGATCGGATTTCGTGCCTCAATCTTTGGAGGCCCACTTCAGCGTCATTCCCAAACCGGAGAAGGATCCTTCTTTAGTTTCGAACTACAGGCCAATTTCGTTACTAAACGTGAATGTAAAAATGTTTTCAAAATTACTAGCTGATCGTTTAGCACCATTTCTCCCTTCTGTGATCGACACGAATCAGGTGGGCTTTGTCAGAGGCCGGGAAGCTAGGGATAACACTATTAGAACCCTGCTCCTTATGGCTAAGGCCAAGAGCTGCTCGACTCCACTAGGCCCAATTTCTGTGGATGCCGAGAAGGCCTTTGACAGAGTCCACTGGGGGTTTATGAGGGAGGCGCTGATACAACTTGGTCTGGGCCCCTGGTTCATACACGGATCCTATCCATATACTCCTCCCCTTCTGCTAAAGTGAAGATAGGGGGAGCCCTATCCTCCTCATTTAAAATAGCAAATGGTACCAGACAGGGATGCCCATTGTCACCCCTGCTTTATATTATCGTAATGGAACACTTAGCCACGGCACTTAGGACTAATACTAGTGTCCACGGGATCAAACAGGGACAGAATCATCACAAATTGGCCTTATTTGCCGATAACCTCTTATTATACGTTTCACAGCCCATGATCTCCATCCCTATCCATTCTAAAGGAGTTTGAACGGTTCGGACAATTAAGCAACTTTAAGGTGAATTGTACCAAGACCGAAGCACTTAGTATCTCTCTGCCCGGTGAATTGGTTTCTTATCTATCTAAACAGTTCCCGTTTAAGTGGAAGGCAGAGTCCATTAAGTACTTAGGAGTTATTATACCGAAGGATCTTAAACAATTATTCAACTTGAACTATCAAACCCTTTTGAGTAGCGTGGAACTGGCACTTTCCTCTTACAGACTACTAAAACTAACCTGGTTTGGGAGAGTAAATGTGACCAAAATGGATGTCTTGCCCCGACTCCTGTATACTTTCCAAACAGTCCCTGTCCAGTACGATAGGGTTTTTTTCTCCAAACTGCAATCTAAGATTCTCAGATTTGTCTGGGGGGGCAAGAGACCCAGATTAAGGATGAATATTCTCGCCTTGCCTAAATCCAGGGGAGGGGTTGGCTTGCCCAATATGCAGGCGTATTTTCTGGCCTCCTCTCTCATTAGAGCCCTAGACTGGCACTACAATGCATCTTCTAAGAAGTGGGTGGGGGTGGAGCAAGAGGGTCTGGGGACCCCGTTGAAGCATCTGCTTTGGATCTCCCCTAGAGACCTTACGGACGCTGTACCCCTGACAGATATGACTAGGACAAGCTTAAAGATATGGCACTCAGTGACGAGAACTCTCCACACAGACGACAGCCTTAGCCCTCTGACCCCCCTCTTCTCCAGTCCATCTTTCTCTCCTGGATTTGGTAGACAGAGATTTTTATGTTGGCAGAGTGTGAATGATACTCGACTGGGCCAGACTCTGTCCGATGGTGATTTACCCTCGTTGGCAGAACTACAATCCAAAGATCCCACGAGGCAGCTTAAGTGGTTTGAATATTTCCAATACAGAGCATTTCTGTATGCAGCTGACCACTCATGCATGGTGAGATCAACAACCAACGAATTGGAACAGTTATTCCAATTAGAGTCGTCCCCGAGACGCAAAATATCGGCCCTATACCAGGCGCTAGGGTCCTTGAGAAATAAGGGTACTCTATACTTTCAGCGTGCATGGGAAAGAGAGTTGGGGAACAGCATCTCAGATGGTGATTGGCGGAAATGCTTTATATTTACCCATAAACTAGCTAGCGCTTGTACTGCACAAGAAAGAAGTTACAAGTTGCTTACTAGATGGTACCTATGTCCGACAACTCTTCGGAGCATGTTCCCTGGAACCTCTGACACATGTTGGCGCTGCGAAGAAGAGACAGGTACAATGTTACACATTTGGTGGAGTTGCAGGGGAATCCGGCGGTTTTGGTCTGACATATTTAACGCATACACCCGGATAACAGGTAAACGAACCGAATGTTGTCCAGAGTCGGCTCTGTTATCTATCTTTCCTGGCCCTGTTGGACTCCAAAAGAAAGATATTCTTCGCTTTTGTGTCTCGACCGCACGGGCTGTGATCCCGAGGTTCTGGAAATCGACCCGGATCCCATCCTTGCTGGACTGGTCCAGGGAATTGATGGACATTTTTCGAATGGAGGAGCTTTCAGCGGAAGCATCGGGATCTCGTGACAAATTCTCGAGGATCTGGTTCGATTGGATTATTTTCCAGGAGTCTGCTGACTTCAAGACTATCCTGGATGATACAGACATATCGACACGACCCCTGGTGGACGGGGAGCCTGAGTAACATGTACCCTCCCCCTTCCCTTACCTTACCTTTCCCATTACATGGCCCTTCTTACCCCTGTTCTGTTCCTCTGTTTGATTTCTCTTCCTCATCTTTCTTTTCCCTTCTCTCCATATTCTGATATACCTACTCTTTATCAGTTCACTTATTCTTTCTCAGCACCCAGCACCCCCAGGATTTCGCCGTATACCGAACAGTACTAATAACTAATTGTTTATTGATACGAGAAGCCTTCTGGGTAATGGCTTCCCCTATTGATATCCCAGGCATTGGTAGAGCTTGTAGGAGCCTTATGGTAACTAAGTTAAAAGGGTTACGCTCTAAACACTGGATAATCCTAGTGGAAGTAGCAAAGGGAGAGATCAGCGTCTCCTAGAGATTAGACTCTTTCTCCACCCAAAGAAGAGCTATTTAATTGTATAAGTGTTATTTGCCTATTTTGAATTGTTAATTGTAACTCAGCCAATAGGTCACCAGAATGGTGCTACCGGATTATAGCTGTTTATTTCAATGACGATAGCATCACTTTGTTTTGATTTGTTTTATTTCTTACCAATTTGACAACAATGTATGTATATTCTTATTTTGCTTTTCAAAACTCAATAAAAATAAGATTAACCTAAAAAAAAGTGCCTCTGCCAACATGGGTAATATTAATTTTACTACCCAATAACTATGGGGAAAGTAATTAATATAATCAGAAAGTATATACCTATACTACACAAAGATCCTAAACGCAAACAAATTCTGACAAAGAATATTGTCAGTTTTTCTGCTAGCATCACAAAACAATTACTGATCTCAAGGAGACCAGTCCCGTGTTTGAGACTCCTAAACAAGGCTCCACAGAGTCTATTTGCATAGTTTTTCTGCTAGGAAAGCCCCTACTTTAGGCAACATAATTTTACCCAGTCTCTTTGTGAGGGATAAAAACAAACTAAAAACTGGCTGAGTGTGACAGTGAATAGCAGGGAGACAGGTGGATTAATCGGGCAGCAGAGTTTAGGATAGATTGGAGTGGTGCAAGACTGCTAGAATAGTTGAGGCGGGAGATGATTTGGGTGTGCATGAGTGTTTTTGCAGTTTCTTGGTCAAGGAATGTATGGATCCGGGATATATTTTTGATTTGGAGTTGGCAGGAGGTAGCAAGGGTTTGGATATGTGGCTTGAAAGAGAGGGTAGTGTCGAGGATCACCCTGAGGCACCAAGCATGCAGGACTGGGGAAAGTGAGCAGCTGTTGGCTTCGATGGATACGTCTGGTGGAGAAGTAGAGTGAGTTTTTGGAAAGATGATGAACTCTGTTTTGTCCATGTTCAATTTTAGAAAGCGAGCAGAAAAGAAAGATGAACTAGCGGACAGATATTGTGGGATTTTGGTTAGTAAGGAGGTGATGTCAGGTCTAGAGGTAGATCTACGTGTCATCAGTTTAGAGCACGATATGAGGTAAAAAGGTATGATAAAATGGGCGCTAGGGACAGAAACAGGCACTGGGCTCTTATCGAATATTACCTTTCAAATTTATTGTGAACAGTAGAAGTTACAGGTCTCCTCGCCACAACATGTTTCGACACTAAAGGTGTCTTTCTCAAGTGGATCTGGGCTTGTGATCTCTGGGAGAGACGTTGAAGTTCCATAAGGAAAGGCTTTTCTACACGTAGCAACGGATTTATGCCTGCGGTTAAATCTCACCTCAAATCATCAACCTAGTTGTGCAGGGGGCGCAACTAGTAAAGGTGAGTGACATATCAATATAATCCCTTGCTTCGGCTAATTTGCACAGTGTGGCGCAACAATTTCTTGGTTTTTCTTTTTCATCAGTTTAGAGATGATACTGAAGACCATGAGATTCTATGAGCTGTACCAGACCGAAGGTGTAGATGGAGAAGAGTAGGGGTCATAGTGTGGGGAACACCGACAGAAAGGGGGCGAGGTGAGGCAGTGGTGTGGGAGGGAGAGAGACACAATGTCTGGTCTGTTAGATATGATGAGATCAAGGATAGGGCAAGTCTGTGATGCCAATAGATGGGAGAACCTGTAACAAGAGAAAATAGTCCACAGTGTCAAAGGTAGAAGACAAGAGAAAAGAGAGAAAGGGGCGCAATAGTGCAGTTACCAGGGGTGCTTTATTTAATGTGGCGTACTAATAGGTGGCCACTCACCTTATCGGGTTGTGCTGTCCCCGCACAACCCGGTAATATACTTGATAAGGCAAGGCGCCCTTGGCTCTAGCTCATCCGCACACCGCGTCCTCCGGGGGTTCAGAGCATCAGGTCACGTCACCGCAGGTCCTTAACCTCCCTGGCGTTATGAGTTGGTAAAGAATTTTGTGCTAAAAGCGGGCTTACCCGCGGTCGCGGCAGATGCGGTAAAAAAACCGCATCTGCCACACTTGTCGCATAGCCGCCGCACTTGCGGCGCGGTTGCGGCGCGGTTGCGGTATTTGCCATAGTAAGTATAGGGGGACTTGCGGCAGATGCGGCAAGTGCGGTTTTGCACTTGCGGCAGGTGCGGCAAGTGCGTTTTTTTCCGCGGCCGCACCTGCCGCAAGTGCAAAACCGCACTTGCCGCATCTGCCGCAAGTCCCCCTATACTTACTATGGGTAGGGTCACATTGCAAACATGAATTGCATTCACCGCATCCGGATCCGGATGCGGTGAATGCAATGCCGGTCACACACATTTTTTGTCAAAAATGTGTGCTGATTACCGCACTGCGGTCACCGGATGGCTCAGGATGTGTAATCCTGAGCCATCCGGTAACTGCATAGGTTGCGGATCCCGGCTATTGCCGGGATCAGCAAACGTAATAAAGAGTTAAATTATTGATCTAAATGATTGTTTGAGGTCTGTAGGGGGGCTTAGACCCCCTACAGACCGGCCGCCCACTTCTATAGTGTTCTTCTACAATTTCTCAACGGGCACGGGCTCTTCGGAGCCCGTGCATGTCAACCAAAGGTGCCCCCCCCCCTATCACTATACAGGGGTGCATACACCCCTCTATTACAATTATGCTTTTATTATGTGTTTTACATAAAGAATTGTCACAATTGCATTGTAAGTATATATTTACATGTTCCGGAGCCAGAGAGCAGGGAATTCCATGGGCGGGGCTGTGTGCAGTAGCCTCCGCCCGCTCCTTCTTGATGGCCGCCCCCTCTGGCCGTAATCCAGTGTTGTGAGGGCGGGCGCGTCGTTAAAGGGGCGTGGCTAACTATGTGCCGCGGTTATCCACGCCCCTTTAACGACGCGCCCGCCCTCACAACACTGGATTACGGCCAGAGGGGGCGGCCATCAAGAAGGAGCGGGCGGAGGCTACTGCACACAGCCCCGCCCATGGAATTCCCTGCTCTCTGGCTCCGGAACATGTAAATATATACTTACAATGCAATTGTGACAATTCTTTATGTAAAACACATAATAAAAGCATAATTGTAATAGAGGGGTGTATGCACCCCTGTATAGTGATAGGGGGGGGGGGGCACCTTTGGTTGACATGCACGGGCTCCGAAGAGCCCGTGCCCGTTGAGAAATTGTAGAAGAACACTATAGAAGTGGGCGGCCGGTCTGTAGGGGGGTCTAAGCCCCCCCTACAGACCTCAAACAATCATTTAGATCAATAATTTAACTCTTTATTACGTTTGCTGATCCCGGCAATAGCCGGGATCCGCAACCTATGCAGTTACCGGATGGCTCAGGATTACACATCCTGAGCCATCCGGTGACCGCACAGCGTTTCGAGAAACGCTGCGAAAACTGCTGCCTGCATGATTTTTAACGCAGGCAGCAGTGCCGGATCCGGCCACCGGATGGCTTGTGAAGCCATCCGGTGTTTTGCATGGGCTCCTATGAGGAGCATTTCCTGGTCCGGTTTTGAGCTTTTTAAAAGCTCAAAACCGGATCAGGATTTAAAAAAAAAAAAAACGCTGATGTGACCCTAGCCTATGGCGAATACCGCAACCGCGCCGCAAGTGCGGCGGCTATGCGGCAAATGCGGCAGATGCGGTTTTTTTACCGCATCTGCCGCGACCGTGGGTAAGCCCGAGCCTGACTCGGGGTTACCGCTTCTGGCAGTGATTTTTAACCCCGAGTCAGGCTCGGGAATAACGCTAGGGAGGCTAAGTTAAAGCTCCTGTTGCCAGGCGACGCTAGGTCCTCACGTTAAGCTGCACTCTGCGCCTAGCTGCTCCCCGCCGCTTTACCCTCAGAGAGGGATTTATATTAGAAGGTAAAAAAACAGTGCCTGCTGCCTTTGTGCCTGAGCGCCTCCAATTAGACCGCTTACAGTTGTTTTACCTTCAAAAGGTAGAAGACAGGTCTAGGAGGAGGAGAACAGAATAGTGACGCTTGCTCTTGGCAGTTAGTAGGTCATTGGTGACTTTAGTTAGGGCAGTTTCAAATCACATTATTTTATACATAATGCTGTTCTGTACAATGTATTATTATCTATTTATACTCTTGCTACTCTCTCGTTTCATCCTATTGTTATGTACAGGTTTACACAGACTTGAAACTAGCCTGCACTTTTTATTTCCCAAGCAACAACCGAGGTTTAATGATAGCATTGAAACCTTCCATATGCATGCTGGACATGGAAGGGTTAGCCACACAGCTGAATTTTTGTTTCCACTCAGCCTCAACATGGACTTGTTGGCTGAGGTTGGGGGGAGGGGGGATGGATTGTTTAATTGTTTATTTGTTTATTGGTCTATTTATTTGTTACCATACTGAAAACTCAATAAAAATATGTTACAAAAAAAAAAAAAACATGGACTTGTGACTTGTAGCTATTGTGGTGATGTGACCGGCATGTGCCCCATGACCAGTATACAGCACATGGGTAACATACATAGTAACATAGTTTTTAAGGTTGAAGGAAGACTAAGTCCATCTAGTTCAACCCATAGCCTAACATGTTGATCCAGAGGAAGGCAAACAAAACCCATGTGGCAACACTAAGCTCCACATTGGGGTAAAAAATTCCTTCCTGACTCCAGGTACGGCAATCAGACTAGTTCCCTGGATCAACGCCCTATCGAAGAATCTAGTATGTATAACTTTTAATATTATAGTTTTCAAGAAAGGCATCCAGGCCCTTCTTAATGTTAGTAGTGACTCACTCATTACAACATCATGTGGCAGAGAGTTCCATAGTCTCACTGCTCTTACAGTAAAGAATCCGCGTCTGTGATTATGATTAAACCTTCTTTCCTCCAGACGTAGAGGATGCCCCCTTGTCCAGTCTCAGGCCTAAGAGTAAACAGATCATTAGAAAGGTCTCTGTACTGTCCCCTCATATATTTATACATTATTATAAGATCACCCCTAAGCCTTCGTTTTTCCAAGCTAAATAACCCCAAGTTTAATAACCTGTCTTGGTATTGCAGACCCCTTAGTCCTCTAATGACTTTTGTCGCTCTTCTCTGGACCCGCTCTAGTTCAGCTATGTCTTTCTTATACACCGGAGACCAGAATTGTACACAGTATTCTAAGTGTGGTCGCACTAGTGACTTGTATAGAGATAAAATTATGTTCTCCACATGAGCATCTATGCCTCTTTTAATGCATACCATTATTTTATTTGCCTTTGCAGCAGCTGCCTGACATTGGCCACTAAATGTGAGTTTGTCATCTACCCATACACCCAGGTCTTTTTCAGTGACAGTTTTGCCCAGTGTTTTACAATTAAGCACATAATTATACATTTTGTTTCCTCTGCCCAAGTGCATGACTTTACATTTATCCCCATTAAAGCTCATTTGCCATTTAGCAGCCCAAGCTTCTAGTTTACATAAATCTTCTTGTAATATAAAATTGTCCTCCTCTGTATTGATTACCCTGCAGAGTTTAGTGTCATCCGCAAATATTGAGATTCTACTCTGTATGCCCCCTACAAGGTCATTAATAAATATATTAAATAGAAGCGGGCCCAACACTGACCCCTATGGTACCCCACTGTTAACTGTGACCCATTCTGAGTGTGTTCCATTAATAACCACCCTTTGTTTCCTATCACTAAGCCAGTTCTTAACCCACATAGTGGTTTCCTCCTATTTCTAGCATGCTTATTCCCATAGGGTATATATTGTGCACAGGTCCTATTCAGGATGCTACTAAACATCTCCCATTTGTGTTGTGTACTTTTATGCCTCAGGACATCGTCCCAGTTTATTGCACTAAGATCATCTCTCAACCGTTGGAAATTTGCCTTCCTGAAGTTTAGTGTCCTTGTAGCCCCTCTACTACACGTCTTAGTAAAGGATACTTGAAAGCTTATTAAGTTATGATCACTATTACCCAAGTGACCTCCAACCCGTATATTTGATATGCGGTCCGGCCTGTTGGTTAATATTAGGTCCAGCAGTGCCCCCCTTCTTGTTGGGTCCTGAACCAGTTGTGAAAGGTAATTGTCTCTCACAGTTTTCAAAAACTTATTACCCTTGCTGGAACTGCAGGTTTCTGTTCCCCAATGTATTTAAGGGGAGTTGAAGTCCCCCACAATAATAACTTCTCCCTGAGTCGCTGCTTCATCTATTTGCTTTATGAGGATATTTTCCTCCACTTCCATTATTGTTGGGGACTTATAACAAACCCCTATCAGTAATTTATTATTTTTTCCCCCTCCCCTTATCTCCACCCACAGAGACTCTACATTTCCATTAGATTCACCTATATTATCACGCAGGATGGGTTTTAAGGATGATTTTACGTATAAACATACACCTCCTCCTCGCCTATTTGTACGGTCATTTCTGAACAGACAATAGCCCTGTAAATTAACAGCCCAGTCATGGCTCTCGTCCAGCCAAGTCTCCGAAATCCCCACCATGTCATAATTATTTTCCAACAAAATCAATTCTAATTCCTCCATTTTGTTGGTGAGGCTTCTGGCATTAGTGTACATGCACTTTATGCATCTCTCTTTTCCTCTATTCCTTCCTACTAGATTGACTGTTCTAACCCCACCCCCCATGCCACCCCCAATTTTATTACCTGTGCCCAGGTTACTATTTACACTATCTTCCCCTCCTATACAATGAATACCCTCCCCCCCAATCCCTAGTTTAAACACTCCTCCAACCTTCTAGCCATTTTCTCCCCCAGCACAGCTGTACTCTCCTCATTGAGGTGCAGCCCGTCCCTAGCATAGAACCTGTAGCCAATAGAGAAGTCGGCCCAGTTCTCCAGGAACCCAAACCCCTCCTTCCTACACCAATTCCTGAACCACTTATTTATCTCCCTAATCTCCCTTTGCCTCTCTGGTGTGGCTCGTGGTACAGGCAGTATTTCAGAGAATACTACCTTGGAGGTCCTTGCCTTAAGCTTGCAGCCTAATTCCCTGAAATCATCTTTAAGGACCTTCCACCTACCTCTAACTTTGTCATTTGTGCCAATGTGCACCATGACTGCTGGGTCCTCACCAGCCCCTCCCAGTAATCTGTCAACCTGCTCGGCGATGTGCCGGACTCGTGCGCCAGGTAGGCAGCACACTGTTCGACGATCCCTGTCTTTGTGACAGATTGCCCTATCTATTCCCCTAATAATTGAGTCCCCCACTACCAGCACCTGTCTGGCCTGCCCTTCTCTCCTGTTTTTCCCCTTACTGGAGCAGACACTCCTCTGGCTTTCAGAGGTCATGCCCTGCTGCAGCAGTGCTATCCCTGAACTCACACCCCCCTCATCTGCCAACATAGCAAATTTATTGGGGTGTGCCAGATCAGGGCTAGCCTCCCTGGCACCCTTCCCTCTACCCCGCCTTCTAACTGTCACCCAGCTGGCTACCTCACGGTCCTGCAGCTCCATACTACCATCCTCCCCCACATCTATCCCATTGAGCAGCTGTTCAGTGAGCAGCAGACTCCTTTCCATATTGTCTATGGATCTCAGCGTTGTCAGTTGTTCATTTAGATCCAGTATCTGGGCTTCCAAATGCACAATGTACTCACATCTCACACAGCAGTATGCACCCTCGACCGGCTGGTCAAGGAATGCATACATGTGGCAAGATGTACACTGGATGGCATTGTCAATCATGGAGCTCATTTCCTAATGGGGATTGCACCAGACAGAAATGATAAGTAAAAAGAAATGCAAAGTATTAATTAAATACAACCAGCAATTCAGTAAGTCCTCCCTTCCAAACTCCCTTAATCCAAAGTCACTGAATCACAAGTCACACACTTACTTTTGTCGCACTTGCTCTGTCACACGCAGCTCGTCACACTCGCTAGAAAATCAGATTTAAATCTTTTTTGTTTCTCCTTTCCCTTAGCAGAAAATCAGCCTACAGCTCAGTGTCTTTTGCTCTGCGGCAGCACTCACAGGGATAACAGCAGCGCTGTCTGAATGAAGTGCTTATTGTTCATAATGCTTTGCAGGTGTGGGGTGGCTAGGAAGGATATGAGCTGCACAGGGCTGGGGAGTGAGAGAAGAGTCAGAACAGCAGGAGCTGTGTGGTGTTTTAACACAGCCTGGGAGCATTGGCTGTGTGCAGTTAACACTGTGGCAGCGTGGACTTGGCCTTCCCAGGGGCCCCGGCTAAGAGAGAACCTGACAGCCGTATCGTTCCGAGTGAACCCTTTACACCGGCCGTGACCCGGACCTACAAAAGGTCTGTGCTGATATAAACAAGTACCTGAGTCACTGCCTTCTGTCGTGCCGATCCTAACCGCTACCTTACACTATTTAAAAGTTTTTTCGTGTCTTTTCAAGTAAGATAATTAAGGCTTTACTATAGGCAAAACGCGTCGCTCTTGATGTTCATTAGTTGATCTGACCGCTTGTAACCGTGCTTTACACATTTTTAATGTTTTCAATAAAATGGAAGTTTTATGCAAAAAAGACTTCTTAAGTGCACTGGGCTATCCATCGCCGGGTTTCATACTTGCTTCTGGATCATGTGCCTCACAGTCAACAGGTGTATTGGAGTCCCGCCCACCCATTAACCTGTTAAATTTTGCTGTGGTTCCCTGCTCCCATCAGCACAACCATGACATGATCACTGGGGTGCCGATGGATTGCTATGGCAGCCGGGGGGGGCTACTGAAGTCCTCCATGCCTATCATTATGATCCTCATGTGAAATGTGTTAGGCCCCCTGGCACCGCTTCCCAGCTCACCTCTCCCAGGTCGGCATCTCCTGCTCCTCTTCCGACCGGGCATCCGGCGTCCAGGCGCGCGGTGTCTCAGAGCCATCGCCGGGTTCCCTTCCTGTCAGCTGACCGTCAGGTTCGCACATGAGCACATTACTATGGTGACCAATCAGTGGCGCACTAGGTGCACTCCTCCCCTGTGACTCTAGGGACCGGCGCGGTCCAACCTGACACTCCCCTTGACCAATAGCTGCTCTTCCTATGGTATATCAGGCCACCTCCTCTGATGGGAGGTGCCCGATTATTGTGTTATGAATGGATTCGGCTCTGCAATCAGAGGCTGCAGCCCTCTTACTCTTAAAGGGAAGGTTTTTCTCTTCAAACATGCTTGTTTTGACTTTGCAGCATGCCTAATAAAGGCAAAAAAGAGTATTTTTTCAACAGAAGAGTCAGTTCGCTTCAACAGACCCTGTAGTCAGAAAAGCAGATTCTCTCCTAAAAAGAGGGGTGATGTGGCAGCCTCCCCAGCGGTTAAGGTGGCCACAACATCAGTGCCAGTGGCCAGGGCCGTGAGGATATAGCTGTAGGTATATCCTATATAGGTATATCCTTTCACCTAGAAGACCAACAGTTCCTACGATAAGACATAATGAATTTTTATGTGATGCCTCGCTTATTACACTGAAAGGGGGCTAACTCTCTGGTCACTAAACACGACCCCAGAAAGGAGCTACAGATCAAATAATGGGTCAGTGATGATGCATTTCTGCAATCCACCATTTCAGCCTTCAAGTTTGTTCGGTTCACAAGTTTAAGACGAATCAGGACAGGAATACGACAGTTTGGAATCTAATACAAGAATTCCTAAAGGAAGGGGCCACATCTTCAAGGAGGTTTGGGAGTGTGCTCCCTCTATCTCAAGTCCCCAAGTCTGGAGGAAGATTAGGTCTAGTAATAGATCTCACTTACTTGAACACCTTCCTCTGGAAAAATAAATAATTCAAATTAAAGAGTCTTTGATCAATTCAGTCGATTCTGTGCAGAGGTGGCTGGTTGACAATTATCTCCAAAGTACTAATCTGCATATCCTAATTCTTATGTTCCGTTGCAGATTCCTACGAGTCACAGTACAGCAAGGTGGTCATCGTCACTATTATCAATTCACATGTCTACCGTTCGGGATCTCGGTGGGCCCGAGAATCTTTGCCAAGACAGCAGTAGTTCTAGTAGCTGCCCTCAGATGTCAGGGCATTTACATCGTGCTCTACCTAGATGACTGGTTACTGAGAGCCTCCTACAATGCTCAGTTGCTACAGACAACCCTGAGTGCTAATCTCCTAAAGATCAGAGAGAAATCATGGCTATCACCTTCCAGAGAGAAGAAATTTCTTGGATGCGTGATCAATTCCCAACACATGACTGTGACATTGACCAGCGAGAGAATCTGAAGTCTTCAAGACAGCATATCTCATCTTATCAGAGTTCCTTGTGTATCAATCAGAACGGGAATGAGTGTCTTAGGGAAGCTTACTTCAGCTATAAGAAGCAGTCCCATGGGCCAAACAATCATTTTCAAATGCTGCAAACAGACGTTTTGTCAATTTCACCTGCCACTAACATCTTTAATCTTTAATACCTCGAGTCGCCAAGCAGGACCTACGGTGGTGGCTGCTCCCAGCTCATCGGAGTTTAGGCAGGTCGCTTGCCCAACATTAAACGGTCACTCTGACTATGGGCAGCTCAGAACAAGCATGGGGTGCTCATGTAGGAGAACTCTGGGTCCAGAAACACTGGCGAAGTTGGAAAACTAGATGTCGTCCAATCTCAGGGAACTGAGGGCAATGGGTCTCGCTCTTTGTCACTTCCAGAAGCTGCTGTTCCTGCAAGGTGTGATAGTCCGATTCGACAACCTGTTGGCAGTGGTCTGCCTCAACAAGCAAGGTGGGAGTAAGTCATTCTCTTGCTTCAGTGTGCACAAGATATTTGAGCAGAAAGCAGTCTTCACAGTCTGACAGCAGTCCACATACCAATGGTCTTCAATACCATGGCCAATTGGCTCAGCCGCAATCAAGTTCTCACAGTAGAAGTGGAGCCTCAACATCAAAGTGTTTTATCAAATCACAGACTATGGGAAGACCCGACATGGACACGATGGTTACCTGTCTTAACGCAGAGTGACCCTGCTTCACCTCCGTTCGGAGTCACGATCAGCCTTGGGCCTTGAACGGTCTAGCTCTCTTATGGAAGAGATTGATGGTGTGTCTTTGCGGCACCAGCAAGGGCCAGGGGGTTCTCAGTAACCGGGCTGGTCGGTTCAGTGGGAAATCACTGTGACCCGCCTCTGTGGCCCTGGGCATTGCAGTGAAGGAGAATATTTACAAGGGATAGTTCGTGATGCCACCTGTGATACTCGGCCAGGGGTGGCTGACGCAGCAAGATATGACCACTGGGGCAGATGGTAGTGCAGCCAGGATGGTATAGCTCCCCACAGGTGGAGCAGGGCCCCAGAGACGGTGTGGACAGCGTAGGGCGATGGAGATTGTAATTGGGATGTGGGAAAGAGGGTGCAGGCTATAATTGGAGGACACAAAAGGGTATAGTTTCCGTTACCTTTACTTGGTAGATGGTATTGCAGTCCAGGGCACTGGTTACAGGTGTTGAAAAAATCCGGCCTGGAAGCATTCGGGGATCCACCTCACCAGGCAGGATTGGAGGCCTTCCTGCTGCGCTATTCCTTTAGGTTCCTGTGTCCTATAGCTACGCTGCAACCCTTCTCCTACTTGGTGGTTCTGACCTATATGGCAGGCAGCACAAGCCTATCTACGGTGCCACCTTGCTGAAGGCAGCTCCAGGCTCTTAACACACTGCTGTGCCACCGGGTGTTCGGTGCAGCCAGGAGACCTACATTCTCCTGCCCTCCAGACACGGCTGCCGGGGCACCCGCACAGCCAAGGACTCTGGCGTCCTTTCTTTAGCGCTTCGCTCTGGGGTGAGCTCTGTTGTAGCTCACTCTCAAGAGCCCTCTCCTTCCTCGCTCTTCCCTCTCCTCCTTCTTGCTAACCCCGCCTCTGGGCCTGAATTTATAGGGTAGCTCCCCTGAACCAGGTTCTATAGCTCCCCCTTCAGGCCTGGAGTCAGGAATGGTGTTGCATGCTAGTATTATCTAGTGTGGGGACCTCCTCCTGCTTCCAGGCATGACATCACCCCCTATGAGGGAGACAATGACACTGTGGCAAGCGGACCACTGGGGTGTCACATTCCCCCCTAGTAAAACTCAGTACGTTCTGTACTGTGGAAACCGAAACATAACAAGGTTAATGACAACAATAAACTAATTACAAGACAATAAAAAAAAATGAAGAATTACAAAAACCTAGGAAAAAAATGTCAAAATTGTCAACTTGTCACCAAACTTCCTGGGGCAACACGGGTCCATTTACATCACCCCACAAACTTTCAAGTTTATCCTCAGTGGGAACAGCCCCAACCCACCTTTGTGTGTCCCCGGGCATGGCTACAGGGTTCAAGAGGCAGGCCTTACTTGGCTCTTCAGCCACGCTGACGGTTTATACAGTGCCTTGTGAAAGTATTTGGCCCCCTTGAACGTTTCAACCTTTTGCCACATTTCAGGCTTCAAACAAAGATATAAATTTTTATTTTTTTTATGAAAAATCAACAAATGGGACACAATCGTTAAGTGGAACGAAATTTATTGGATATTTTAAACTTTTTTAACAAATAAAAAACTGAAAAGAGGGGCATGCAATATTATTCGGCCCCTTTACTTACAGTGCAACAAACTCACTCCAAAAGTTCAGTGAGGATCTCTGAATGATCCAATGTTGTCCTAAATGACTGGTAATGATCAATAGAATCCACCTGTGTGTAATCAAGTCTCCGTATAAATGTACCTGCTCTGTGATAGTCTCAGGGTTCTGTTTCAAGTGCAGAGAGTATCATGAAGACCAAGGAATACACCAGGCAGGTCCGAGATACTGTTGTGGCAAAGTTTAAAGCCAGATCTGGACACAAAAAGATTTCCCAAGTTTTAAACATCTCAAGGAGCACTATGTAAGCGATCATATGGAAATGGAGAGGTATCAGACCACTGCAAATCTACCAAGACCCGGCCGTCCCTATAAACTTTCATCTCGAACAAGGAGAAGACTGATCAGAGATGCAGCCAAAAGGCCCATGATCACTCTGGATGAACTGCAGAGATCTATAGCTGAGGTGGGAGAGTCTGTCCATAGGACAACAATCAGTCGTACACTGCACAAATCTTGCCTTTATGGAAGAGTGGCAAGAAGAAAGCCATTTCTAAGATATTCATAAGAAGTCTCATTTGAAGTTTGCCACAAGCCACCTGGGAGACACACCAAACATGTGGAATAAGGTGCTCTGGTCAGGAAACCAAAATTGAACTTTTTGGCCACAATGCAAAACGACATGTTTGGCGTATAAGCAACACAGCTCATCACCCTCAAAACACCA
This sequence comes from Allobates femoralis, assembly GCA_033576535.1. Taxonomy (NCBI): domain Eukaryota; kingdom Metazoa; phylum Chordata; class Amphibia; order Anura; family Aromobatidae; genus Allobates; species Allobates femoralis. The sequence continues at coordinate 136,823,136 of JARQOC010000011.1, forward strand.
TCCCCAATGTCAAACATGGTGGTGGAAGCATCATGGTTTGGGTCTGCTTTTCTTCAGAAGGTACAGGGAAGATGGTTAAAATTGATGGGAAGATGGACTGAGCCAAATATAAAGCCCTTGTGGAAAAAACCTGTTGGAGCCTGCAAAAGACCTGAGACTGGGATGGAGATTTATCTTCCAACAAGACAATGATCCCAAACATAAAGCAAAATCTACAATGGAATGGTTCAAAAATAAACATATCCAGGTATTAGAATGGCCAAGTCAAAGTCCAGATCTGAATCCAATCGAGAATCTGTGAAAAGAGCTGAAAACTGCTGTTCACAAACACTCTCCATCCAACCTCACTGAGCTCAAGCTGTTTTGCAAGGAAGAATGGGCAAGAATTTCAGTCTCTCGATGTACAAAACTGTTAGGGCCACGTCACACGAGGTGACGTCGCCGGAGATGTCAGCGGCGACTTGATGGGAGCGCACACGTTTTTGGCGCCCCGCCAGCGTTGCCACCGCATGTTTATATGCTGCGACACCTCTGGTGATGCACCGGCGATCTGACAGGCAGCATCGCCGCTGGGGTGTCTAAAAACCCCAGCGGCGATGCAGTACAATGGGAGCCATAGGCTCCCATCGCCTGTCAGATCGCCGTCGTCCGTTTACATGGGGCGATATGTACACATCGCCCCAGAGTGGCCGCCTGGTTTCACAGCGCTGCTGTGAAACCAGGCGACCACTCAAATTTATCACCCTCGTCTATTTACATTGGGCGACGCCGGCGATGGGCCACGCCCCAGCGTCGCCTAAAAAAAAAAAAAAAAAAAAAAAAAAAAATCACCTCCGACGTCGCCAGGTGTGACTTGACCCTTAGACATATACCCCAAGCGACTTGCAGCTGTAATCGCAGCAAAAGGTGGCGCTGCAAAGTATTAACTCAAGGGGGCCGAATAATATTGCACATCCCACTTTTCAGTTATTTATTTGTTAAAAAAAAGTTTAAAAATATTCAATAAATTTCGTTCCACTTCACGATTGTGCCCCACTTGTTGATGCTTCACAAAAAAATTTGAATTTATATCCATGTTTGAAGCCTGAAATGTTGCAAAAGGTTGAAAAGTTCAAGGGGGCCAAATACTTTCATAACGGTACGTGGCTCCGAAACGCGTTGGAAATAAACCTCTACTACCAGTACTCAGACGTCCCAGTGTCGTTGGTGTATTTTCCTCTCTGGCAGCAGCGCGGACATTAAGGTACTTCGTCCAAAATACCTGAAATACTTTCATAAGGCACTGTATTTAAAGGGAACCTGACCCCTAAAAATGACCCCCCAGCCTATTAATATCTGTCCCTGCACCCTGAGTATGCTAATCTAGCGATCCTTGTCTGTAAAAATGGTGTATTTGTGAAGTTTACAAAAGTGCTTTTATTACCTCCGGATCTGGGACTTCTGAGATTTCGAGAAGTCACACAGGGCGTTCCTGTGGCTTCTCTCCAACACCTATACTGTAATTATTCACCGCCTGATGGGCGTGATAATTCTTATTGATCATCATCTCCCCCTCCATGGGCGCGGAATAGCCGGTATGACGCGATTTGCGTCATGTCTGGCTCTCATGACTTCGTACGCTCACGTACACCTCGCGATGCACATTGCGCATGGGAGAGGTTACTTTACGGCAGCTCATCACATCACCGTTTCAAGTTGAGCAGACAGATTATTGTCTGTGAAGATGGTGAATTTCGCTGAAAACAGATAGTGTTTGAATTGCTCAATCACAGCCCAGACTATGGCGAGAAACTCCAGCTTAAAGGAACTGTAGTTGTTGGGGTTCCTTTCAGAGCCTATCTTGGTGAAGCCCTTGATGAACCTCGTGTAGTAGCCTACCAACCCGAGGAACTGCTGTACTTCACGAATGGTGTTGGGTCTTTGCCAGTCCCTGATGACAGTGACTTTGTCAGGGTCTGGTGACATGCCTTCTGCACTTACCACGTGTCCTAGGTCCTATTGCAGTTTGGGCTTTAAGAGGTGACATTTGGACAGCTTCTCTTTCAGGCCAAAGTTAGACAGGGCTTCGAACACCTCAGCCAGGTGCTTTAAGTGGTCTTCGAGAAGACGATGACATCATCCAGGTATAATAAGACCATCTCGAAGTTCTTGTGCCTGAGGCAACACTCCATCAACTTCTGCAACGTCCCTGGTGCGTTGCAAAGTCCGAATGGCATGCAACCATAACTCACATAAGCCCATGGGTGTTGTGAAGGCGGTCTTCTCTCTATCCGCCATGGCAACCTGCCAGTACCCACTGGTGAGATCTAAGCTGGAGAAATAGTTAGCAGATTTCAGGACATCTATTTATTCCTCAATTCGTGGTAACGGGTAGGCATCTTTGTGTGTAATGTGGTTAATTTGCCTGTAATCAACACACATCCTCATCGTACCGTCTTTCTTTTTAATGCGGACTAATGAAGCTGCCCAGGGGCTACAACTATCTCTGATGACCCCAGCCTCCTTTATTTATTGTAACATGCCCTTGGAACACTGGTGGTGAGCCAGGGGAACAGGGTTGTACCTTTCTTTAACGGGCAGATGGGTCCCCGGTGGGGATATGTTGTTGGACCCCTTTTACCTGCCCAAAGTCTAATGGGTTTTTGCTCAACACCCGTTCATATTCTTGAACCACCTGGCACACCGCATTCTTTTGGTGTGAAGGGGTGGAGTCAGTTCCTATGTGCAGCTTAAGACACCAGTCCTCCAGCTGTTCTGCAGAGCCATTGTCCTCCACTTGGTCGGACGGGACCAAGGTATTGCATTGGTATTGACAGTGAACAGCTTGGCGACGATGGCATACTGGGGTAGTTTGACCTCTTTCTCACCACAATTTAAGATGCGCATAGGTAGGCCTGCTGTCGGAGTACACAGGTTCTACCAGGACCTAGTCATCTTGACCCCCTGATACCTATAGCAGCTCGACGCCAAATTACCATTTCGGTTTTGGGAGATATTATAATGGGGAATGGGTCACTTACCGTTATACTGCCGACTTTTCAAACAGAAAGCTCTACCTGTTGCCTCTGCATCAGGGCTTTGATCTCCTTCTGGAGGACTCGCTGCTGATTGGAACTGGTGGTTTCAGCTACCTGTTGTAATTGAAGAATAGTCTCGCCAAGACAAATTTCTATCACATTGGTACCATTGGATTACATTCTCGCTGGTCAATATCTACAATTATCAGTCCCTGAGCTTTTAGCTCTACTCGCCCAACCTTTATGGTCACCTCTTTATACCCCACTTGAGGCAAGGACTGACCATTACAGGCGATTATTGTCAAGTCATCATCGGGGCTGCGGGTAATGTCAGAGTCAGCCAAGTACCGCTTATAAAGGATGTATAGCATCGTCGTCACCTGGGAGCGGGTGTCCAGTAGGGCGTTCATCGGGATGCCAATCATGACTGGGAGGACTGGTCGTACTCAGACGTACTTGTCTCGCCAATTATGCGGGCCTGGTCGTCTTACTCCTGGGGGTTGGCCCGCTGCCCCAGGGGTTGCCAGTATAAAAGGACAGAATCTTGCAAAGTGCCCCACCTTGTTGCAGTGGCGGCAGATGGGTTGTCTAGTCAAATCGTAGCAATCGCTGTCTCCCTGGTCGGTGGGATTCTCCGCTTTCATCGCCACGGGACATCATCTGGACTGGAGGCCAGCTGCATCTTTTCAGTTGGTGATAATACTTGCATGGCCTGCACGATTTTTGTCACTGCAGCCACGCTTTTGGTTAACTCTTGGATGTGCAGATCTGCAAAGGTATCATCACTTAAGAGTTTGTGCATTAGCCTCAACGGGTGCCTGTGGCAAGGGAGCTGCCTCCTGATAGTACATAATGGCTGAGCACCTAGGGGGCGATGCGCCGCTAGGGGTCGCCTCTCAGCACACAGATGGCCTGGTCTTTAAATTGCGCAAAGTTTATGTTTGGATTTTGTATGGCCATAATGTGCAGCTGTGTTCGATGTGTGCTGGACAGGAGCCGCTCAAACAGTTCAGTTATAAGTCTATCCTCGTCCTGCACACTATTGGGGTCAACCTGTTTAATGGATTGCAGTGCCTCTTGAAGATTAAGGACATAGTCTTTTCTACTGTTCTGCACCCTTTGTTTGCACCCAAAGAATCTAATTTTAATCTCTGCCAAGGTTCTGAGTCTCTGTTGGCTTATCAGTCTGCTGCTCCACAGGCGGGATGAATCGAGTACACAGGAATTCCGGGTCGGGGCCTCCTGCTTACCACCGGCTGACATCAAAGCGCGGGGCAGGGATTCGCTTTGCGCTGTTTCCAAAGTAATGTAAGGAAAACACAACAACGTACATTGTCGCTCTCACGCTGTCACTTAAACAGGACCTGTGACCCCCCCTGGTGCTACGCTAACAATGTAGTGTGTCTGCTGCATTCAGGGAAGGAGTCCCCCATGTTTCTAGCCTCCCTGTAAGTTGTTAAAAAGACTTTATAAAATGTATAGATAACAAGTCCGGAGGGACATACTCCATAATGAGTTATCACTGTTGCTGGTGTCCTCCCCACCTCCAGCCCTCAGCAATGACACATATAGGAGACTGAACAAGAGGGCTGGAGGTGGCACAGAGAGGGCTGGAGGCAGGGAGGACACCAGGGAGCAACGATTACTCATTATGGAGGGTCTCCTTATCTGTACATTTTATAAAGTCTTTTCAACACCTTACAGGGGGCTAGAGATATGGGGGACCCCTTCCCTGAATGCAGCAGACACGCTGCATTCAGTTAGCATAGCACCTGGGGGGTAACTGGTCCTCTTTAACTTTATCCTATGGTTCAAGGATATCAGAGGGTTATTTACCCCAAAATACAAAGATCAAATGCTCCAATTTCACATCTACACAGAGTATCACAAGGTACATATATTAAAAATAGGTACAAATATGACACAATAGTAAGAAAAAAAGTGGGATGTTACAGAATAATTAAATGTACAAAAATGATGTCCTTACCCACAATGTCTTCCCATGACTTCCAGCACAAACGTCCTCTGGTGGCTAAAATGAGAAAAACAGTTTTTTCATGAAATGTTGAACCTATCACTAGGAGTATGAAAACTCACCTAAATGTCATCTTTGAAAATCAGCTTATATTTTACTAGCTGTGAGCCCGATGCAAATGCATCGGGATTCTAGAACGTGCATAAATTTGCTTATAATAGTTATAGCTGGTCTGAGTACTTTTTGGGGGGGTGTGAGGACTTTTTGGGGGGGTGTTGAATACTTTTTGGGGGGTGTTCAATACTTTTTGGGGGGTGCTCAATACTTTTTGGGGGGTGTTGAATACTGTTTGGGGGGGTATTAGATTATTTTTTTTAATTTAATTAGTTAATGTAATTAATATATTAATTTTTATATATTATTTTTTTTGTTGTTTTTTATTATTATGTTTTATTTTATTGTGTATTATTTTTTTTTTTTAGTATTTTTATTATTATTAAAGTTAAAAAACCGCACTTGCTGCACCTGCCGCAAGTCCCCCTATACTTTCTATGGGGATTACCGCAACCGTGCCGCAACCGTTACACTTGCGGCGCGGTTGCGGTAATCCCCATAGAAAGTATAGGGGTACTTGCGGCAGGTGCGGCGGCTGAGGTAGCGACTCGCAATGGCCTCGCGGCCATTGCTCGCGCTACTTCAGCGGTAAATCGCTAAGTTTGTGGCCGAGCCTATGGTTCTATTTTCGGCCAGCGACTCGCTGAGTAAAACAGCTGAGTGTGAGTGCTGAAGATCCGATACATTCATGAGCCTAATGAGCGGCTGAACCTGTGGGGATGAGTGCTTTGCTGGGCTAAACCTGAATGGTGCACAGGGGGTTAATCACATGTCAGGTCTGTGTGTGAGTGAAGATGTGCTGATTGACTCACTGGGTTGCAGCTGGGAGTGAGTAGGCTGGATAGGAACCTGCCAGGTGTCTGAGTGAGGAGAGGATGATTCAGAAGTTCAGAGCACTGCCATGTGAAGAGGTGCTGGAAGTGATCCGTCCTCAGTGGGTAAGTGATGCGAGCCTACCAGCTGATGTGTGCATGGCAGCCAGTGTCCAAGGGCCAGGCGGTCACAGCTGACTTTGGGACATGTAGTAGTAGTAGTAGTAGTAGTAGTAGTAGTAGTAGTAGTAGTAGTAGTAGTAGTCGTAGTAGTAGTAGTAGTAGTCGTAGTAGTCGTAGTCGTAGTAGTAGTCGTAGTAGTAGTCGTAGTAGTAGTCGTAGTAGTAGTCGTAGTAGTAGTAGTAGTAGTAGTAGTAGTAGTAGTAGTAGTAGTAGTAGTAGTAGTAGTAGTAGTGTCCTCGCAGTCACCCAGCGAGTTGCGGTAATCCTTATGGAAGCGGGCATTGCGAGTCGCTGACCGAATATAGAACCAGAGGCTCGGCCACAAAGCTAGTGATTTCCCGCTGAGGCTAGCGACTCGCTACCTGAGCGGGAAATCGCTAGCTTTGTGGCCGAGCCTCTGGTTCTATTTTCGGCCAGCGACTCGCAATGCCCGCTTCGCGGCCATTGCTCGCACAAACCTAGCGACTCGCAATGGCCTCGCGGCCATTGCTCGCGCAGCTAACGACTCGCATTGGCCGCTATGCGGCCAATTCTTCGCCGTGGTGACGTCAGAGTGTGACATATCCACGGCGATTTCGGGGTCCGACACGAAAATGCCTACGGCAATTATATAGTAGATAGCTAGATGTAAAGTCATAAAATCCTGGAGGGGAGATAGTTTGTGTATTTTTGTGTGTGTCTGTTCCAGAAGTATTTCTCCAAGAACATTATTGCAATTACACGTTTCATCATACACAAGTTTAATTTACTTGATGTCGCATTCATGGTGCGGACAAGAATATGTGATTTGTATGCAAGCATCCGCATGCATACAAATCACACACAGAAGTCTGGCAGTGCGCACGCCCATCCGCAGCCGAGCGCATCACTGTGTGTCCCCATGTTGAACATAAAGATCGGCGGTGCTTGTGCTCGCCTTGCGCTTCCCCGCCACAATACGCAGCAGCGGGGAACGCAAGTCTGAAGCCACCCTAAGCATGGAAAACAAAGAGGAAAAGAGAACTGTCTGGGGTCTTGAAAACCAAAATTCTTGAAAAATATTAACATCGGCTGATACCAGAGAACAATGGATTTGCAGTCTTATAGCTAAAGACAAGTGCTTTGAATATATAATTGGTGCCTTGGGAAAAGAGGTAAACCCCTTAGGCATGCTAGGGACTGATACCAGAGGGCAATAGCTTATATCTCACAACTAGAGTGAGGAAAGGTGCTAGCAAACGGGTGTTGAACCCATGTCATACATATACATAATTATGCTGCACTCAGTCCTGTCTATGAAGGTGTTAACTAAACACAATTCTATTTCAAATATAAATAGTTGCACTCGACACAGACTTATTTCTAAATAGAGAAATTTGAAAAAGTAGAGATACTTGGTATTATGGAAATGGCCAAATCGATAATTCACCCAGTTGCCACGCTGAGGCAATCTCTGTTAACTGGCTCCTAACACTAATGTAGCTGCATAATAATGTATATGTATGACATGGGTTCAACACCTGTTTGCTAGCACCTTTCCTCACTCTAGTTGTGAGATATAAGCTATTGCCCTCTGGTATCAGTCTCTAGCACGCATCAGGGGTTAACCTCTTTTCCCAAGGCACCAATTATATATTCAAAGCACCTGTCTTTAGCTATAAGACTGCAAATCAATTGTTCTCTGGTATCAGCTGATGAGGAAAAGCCCAGAAATACATCAGGCAGCTACATTAGTGTTAGGACCCAGTTAACAGATCGCCTCAGCGTGGCAACTGGGTGAATTATCGATTTGGCCATTTCCATAATACCAAGTATCTCTACTTTTTCATTTTTCAATTTTCTCTATTTAGAAATAAGTCTGTGTCGAGTGCAACTATTTATATTTGAAATAGAATTGTGTTTAGTTAGCACCTTCATAGACAGGACTGAGTGCAGCATAATAATGTATATGAAAAATATTAACAGTCTAGAGGTTACAAGTCCATCTCCAGAGAGCTTTATGTTCCTTTGTCGAAGGTGCACAACATGAATTAAAGGAAAACTGTCAGGCCAACAATCTATATATAACTGCTATCATTTTCTAACTCTTTTCTTTAAGCTTTCTCTATTCATGTATGTCTTATTTATATCCCCCTCTTATCCTCTGTAAACTTTAAATAAAGTGATTCATTCCATATGTCCATCACAGTGAATGATTCACTTAGTTCTCTGCTGTCCCCCCCCATAGGATGATTATGCATGTCACATCTCGGCACAGGAGATCAGTGGTGGCTGTATCCTCCTCTCTACTCTCTTTACTGCAAAGCCAAGACATCAGATAAACACATGATCTCTCACAGCTCAGCAGGGATTCCTTTTTACAGAAACAAATGGAGTCTAGGATCAGATAAGGCAGAACTGTAGCTTTCTCTCAAGCCCCCGTCACACATAACAAGATCGTTAGCAAGATCGTTGTAACGTCACAGGTTTTGTGACGTAACAGGGGTCTCGCTAACAATCTCGCTACATGTGACACTTGGCAGCGATCAGGCCCCTGCTGTGAGATCGCTGATTGTTACAAAGTGCTCTGGGTCATTTCTAGGTCATTGCGCTCCCATTGGGAAAGCTGCATCGTTGTGTTTGAAAGGGACAACGAACGATCTCAATACTACACCCGAGTGTGACAAGTCCCAACGATCTCTATCATTCTGGATCGTTGCTGAAGTCGCTGGTGAGATCTGACTGTTTGACATCTCACCAGCGATCCCAACAGCAACGCACCAGCGATCCCTACAGGACAGGTCGTATCATTGTCGGGATCGCTGGTGCATCGCTATGTGTTAAGAGTAGCTCTGGAAAGTGAAACCACAGCGCACTGAGAGCACAGTGAGGAGGGAGAAGAGAGGTGCAGAGAAGGCATGCATAATTACATGACAGTTTAACACAGCCAGGACTCTGCTTATAATGGACTGGACTAATGAAGCAGCTCACTGCAGGGTGTGAAGATGCTGATAACATGGAAACTACAAAGGGTAGAATAATGATTGTACATGTTTTTAAAAGGTCTGCCCAGGCACTATTCAAGGGTGATATTAGTATCATATTTAAGGCCACTTTAAACACACTGATATCTGTGACCAACTTCTGAACAGATCTCTGGTTGCAGTGAAATCATGGACACATTGTTCCATTTTGTGGCTGTGAACACAATGGAGCAATGTGTCCATAATTTCACTGCAACCAGAGATCTGTTCAGAAGTTGGTCACAGATATCTGTGTGTCTAAAGTGGCCTTTAAAAGTGACCTGACAGTGTTCCTTTAACCCTTTCATGACCCAGCCTATTTTGGCCTTGCTGACCTTGCCATTTTTTGCAATTCTGACCAGTGTCCCTTTATGAGGTAATAACTCTGGAACGCTTCAACAGATCCTAGCGATTCTGAGATTGTTTTTTGGTGACATATTGGGCTTCATGTTAGTAGTAAATTTAGGTCGATAATTTTTGCGTTTGTGAAAAAAATCAAAAGTTTGGCAAAAATTTGGAAAAGTTTGCAATTTTCAAATTTTGAATTTTTATTCTGTTAAACCAGAGTTATGTGACACAAAATAGTTAATAAATAACATTTCCCACATGCCTACTTTACATCAGCACAATTTTAGGACAAATTTTTTTTTTCGGTAGGAAGTTAAAGGGTTCAAACCTCATCAGCAAATGCTAATTTTTCTAGTAAAACTTACAAAACCATTTTTTTTTAGTGACCATATCACATTTGAAGTCCCTTTGAGGGCGTACATGACAGAAAACACCCAAAAGTGACACCATTCTAAAACTGCACCCCTCAAGCTACTCAAAACTACATTCAAGAAAATTATTAACCTTTCACAGGAACTAAAGCAACATGGAACAAAAAAAAGGATATATTAATTTTTCCTACAAAAATGTTCTTTTAGCCTTAATTCTTTCATTTTCACATGGGTAACAGGATAAAATGGATCCTAAAATTTGTGGGCCAATTTCTCCCGAGTACACCGATGCCTTATATGTGGTCATAAACCACTGTTTGGGCGCACGACAGGGCTCAGAAGGGAAGGAGCGCAATTAGAATTGTTCTAATTCCAATTGTTAGCGGACACTATGTCGCATATGGAGAGCCCCTGTGTGCCTAAATATTGAAGCTCCCCAACAAGTGACCCCATTTTGGAAACTAGACCCCCCAAGGAACTTATCTAGATGCATAGTGAGCACTTTGATCCCCCAGATGCTTCACAAATTGATCCGTAAAAATGAAAGTACTTTTTTTTACAATAATCTTTTTTCCATTTTACGGACTAATTTGTAAAGCACCTGTGGGTTCAAAGTGCTCACTATGCATCTAGATAAGTTCCTTGGGAGGGTCGTTTCCAAAATGGGTCACTTGTGGGGAAGCTCCAATGTTCAGGCACACTGGGGGCTCTCCATATGCGACATGGTGTCCGCTAACAATTGGAGCAAATTTTCCATTGAACCTGTTAGCGGAACCATGTCGCGTATGGAGAACCCCTGTGTGCCACCAGCACAAAGACACTTAGGAGAGTTGGGGTACAGCACCAGATGAATGCGCCATTTTCTGGGTGGCTGTGGGTTGCAATTCAGAGTGTGGGGGCTACAACATTTTGGTTTCTCCAAGCTGAGGATTCCAGCCCCCCAACTGCCAAGTTGTACCTGTCTGGCAACCAAAAATACAGTGAAGCCCAATTTTTTATTTTTATTTATAGAACTAATTAAAAAAAAAAAAATAACGTAAGACTCCGCCATATTTTTGGTCCAGCCAGGTGCAACTTGGCAGCTACGGACTGCCACCAACCCCCATCTGCCTCGTTGTACCTGGCTGGTAACCAAAAATACAGCAAAAGCCATTTTATTTTTTAATGGAACTATTTTTTTTTTTTTTTTTAAATGACGTGGGGCTCTGCCATATTTTTGGTCCAGCCAGGTACTACTAGGCAGCTGGGGGCTAGAATCTTCAACTGTAATGGATGCCCTCCAAACCTTACGGGTGGGCTGTCCTCTTAAGTGTCTGCCGCCAATATGGATGCTTTGTCTGAGTGTGTGCACGCCACCGTAAGAACCACGCTGACACACAAGTCAAAGTAGAGCTTAATGACTAAAGATCTTTATTAAGGCAGGAGTTAACAGTTATATACGACTCCTTAAAGGGATGTTAAAAGGGGTGTTTGCATCATATTATGCTGAATCTACATTTTTTTCTGAAAAAAACATTCAATTATATTCTGTGAGTTAGTATTCCAATTCAGCCTTGATTAGTACAGTACATTCAGAACATGCTGATAAGAACTTCTACACTGCCACATCAAACTCAAAATATTATATAAAATCTGAGACAGGAATTCTAGAGTAAAGTGCAAGTATTCACATAACCATGCTTCTGGAAGGTTTTTGAATGGCTTCAATAAGAGTTATATAAGTTATTAACTATTTATTGCCATGACACAGCATGGAGAGGCCCAAACGTTCTTCCAGTTGCCCTGCTGCCGGTGGCAAACTGGGTAGTAAAGGGGTTAATGCCAGCTTTTTTATTGGTAGCTGGCACTAAGCCCGACATTCATAATGTCGGGCCAATGTTAGACCCAGCCATTAGTAATCATTAGTAAATAGTGAAGAAAAAAAAAATACACCACACAGAGAATTTTTTTTTATCTACTACACAATTGCCTAATTGTGTGTCTGTCCAGAAAATCAAGTGCTAGCGCTGATTGGTCACTGACAGCCGCGGCGACCAATCAGCGCACTTGGTGCGTGTTTTACAACACACTTCACAGATTGCTCTCCGCCGGCTGCAGCGACCAATCAGCGAAGCGGAGCACGGCTTGGCGCACAATTTGAATTGACGCTCATAGTGTGACATACCTCACTCCTGTTTACAAGGCTGCCGCTCATGGTGTGACGCACTTCACTGCTGTTTACAAGGCTGTCAGTCATAGTGTGACGCACTCCACTCTAGAGATGAGCGATGTTCAATTCGAATTGTTCGCCAATCTCAAATTCGAGCTGTTTTTGGCGGTGTTTGAGTCATTCGCCGAATTAGAACAATTGCCTGAAATTCAGCAGTTCTAGTCTATGTTCGATAACGCTTCGATCCACAAAAGCTTAACCTTCCTAACACTAAACCTAGCCCTAATACTGCAAATTGATGTTAATATCCAGTTTGTGTGTATATTGTGCAGGGGGGCTTGTATCAGAGCTGCAGCAATAAGGTTGTGGTCTTTTTTTTCTCCTAAAGCATGTACAGTGGGGCGGTTCAGGCTGCTAGCCAATCACAGTGCCACACTGCAAAATGCATTTTTTCACACCAGTCCTCAGAGGTGGCACCACAATCCCACTTGCTTCCGCACAGCTCCCAAACCTCAAGTCACCCATCTGAGTATGGGGTAAGACAGATGGTTGACTATGCATCAGTCTTCACTCATACTATAGCCTGGGAATCAGAGGTCTGCTCAAAAGCTTTTGTGAGTCAAGACGAGGTAATGATCTGCACTGATGCACAGAAGCTTTTGGAGTCAGATCCAGACCCAGATAAAGGTTCTGAGCAAGCATAATGTAGACCCTCATTCATAAAGTGTCAACTACACCTTGGAGATCTTGTGTGCCCTTCCGAATAAGACTCCTCCTGTACTTCCCCCCCCTCCTCTAGTGCCACCACCTGACTCCGAATACTGTTTAAAGTGTGCTCCAGCATGTAAATAATGGGAATAGTCATACTGATAATGGCATAATCATCACTAAACATCTTCATCAACATTTCAATACTGTACAGAATGGTGCATAGGTTCTTCATTTCAGACCACTCCAGCTGTGTGATTTGCCCCACCTCTGGATCTCATGACGTATTGCACCAGGGGTCGTCGGTGCTGCCACAGTTGCTGCAACTTGTGCAGAGTTGAATTCAATCGTGTTGGCACATCACATTTCAGCCGGTGAACTGGCAGGTCGAACGACTTCTGTAGGGATGCAAGGTGCTGAGCTACGGGATGCGAACGACGGAAGTGAGCACACAGCGACCGTGCCCTCTGTGAAGACCATCTAAAGACGGATAGTGTGCAAAAAATTCGCTGGACAACCAGGTGTAAGACGTGAGCCATGCAAGGCAAGTGTGTCACATTGCCCTGGCGGAGGGCTGCACCCAGCATTGCAGTATTGTCGCACATGGCCTTCCCTGGCTGCAGGTTCAGTGGACACAAGCATTGATGAAACTCGGTCTCCACCGCAGACCACAACTCCTCAGCTGTGTGACTCACATTTCCCATACATTTCAAGGTCAAGATTGCCTGATACTGTTGAGCCCTGCTGCAATCATAGTAAGGAGGTGTGCAGGATTCCTTGTGCGCAGTTAGAACGTGGGTGGCATTACCAGACAGGCTTTGGGTGCAGGTGGACGAGGTTGAGGAGGCAGAAGCAGTGGATTAACTTCCACATACAGAGGATTTACGCACAACTCGTGGGGATGGCAAGACTTGGACAGCAGCCCCTTCTCCTGCGGTCTTCATAGTTAGCCAGATTTTTTGGCCGCTACTTACATTTTGGTGACAAATCTTACAGATAACATGGTGAGACTAAAGGCTTGTGGATTTTGGAATGTGCTGCATGAAAGTCACCTCACCAACCATTTTCAGCTTGCAACTGTGCGGCAATTGATGCCACTGAAGTGGTGTCTGGGCCCAAATTTTTGGGAAAAATGGAGACTCTTGTTGTAGTCCCCTAAATGTGACACAATGCTCAGCGTGTGCACAAGGCCTTCCAGATACTGAGGTAAAACGCACCAAAACGGATCCACAGCTGATTTGGTTCACCACCGGCATACCGATCAGCGGATATATCGACTAGAAAAAACAATCAGCCGACAATCAGCTGATCGGCAGATCACCTGATGTAACGGCCAGTCAGCTGACTAGATTCTCCAGCCGACATACCGATGACGTTGTCAGCTGATTGGTTTACCGACGGCACATTGCGGATGGAGCCCTGGCAATTGGACACCCTCACCCATCCAGTGGATAGGTGAGTATGATGATTTTTTTCTTTTTTGGAACTTTCTTAGCTGTGTACATACAGGTACTGGAGGTTTGCAGCCCGATGATGCCTGCAAGTACACTGCTAAACCCATATATACATGACACACAGGACATACATGACACACATACAGACACACACATACCTACCACGTCGATGAGGGGACCCACATCAATTGTCATACGATTGAATGTGCTCATCTTTACTTTACACATGTGAACAGACCCAGGAAACACAGGAACACAGAATTCCAAAATGGTGGAATTTCCAGTTCCTATTTTTCCTGGGGGCTGCTCCCGTGTGACATCACTTCCTCCACAACCACCTGTGCCCTCGTTTATAATTGCTGGAATTGCACATCGTGTGAACAGTGTTGCGCAATTCCAGCGGTTATAATGGGGGCCTATGGGAGAAAGAGCACGTTAAAAAGCACGAACATGGACTTCCGGTTCCGGCGCCGACATGTGCAGACGCGGCTGAAGAAGCTCCGGAGCCCTCCTCACTCTGCACACAATTCCCCAGGCCCCAGATCGCCGAAAAGCCCCAGGATGAGTGGCGGAAGGAGCGGAACAGCGGTCACCATGGACCGGTATGTTACAAGAGGGGGAGAGACAGAAAATACTGTAATGACCCAGGGACCGGAGGAAAAGCGCAGGAAGCGCATGATGGCGTCTCAGGGGAGGCAGGACCAGGCTGCTGACACTGTGGTGGGGAGAGGAGGAGAGGTAGAAATGCTGGAAACAACAGGAGCCTTTGCTAGAGAAGATTCCCCAGAGAGGGTTAATGAAAAAACCCAGGGACAGCTTGTGGAGGGAGAAGGGCTGCAAGACAGAACTGACTTAACATCAACAAGGTCTCAGCAGATTGATTATAAGAAACTAGCCAAAGAAATGGCGTCTCACCTGGCTGAAGAATTTAGACAGGCTGTCTCTGAATTGGTGGCAGCTAGCACAAAAGAATTACAATCTAAAGTGAGCCAGCATGAACAACAATTACTAGAGGCTGAGACTAGAATTGCTGCTGCAGAGGACAGAGTGCTGGACTTAGAACAACAGGTGTATGATCTTTAGAAACAGTCTTCCTTTGCATTGAATAAACTTGATGATATTGAAAATAGAACTCACAGAAGTAATCTAAAAATTGTTGGTCTCCCTGAGTCCATTTCCCCGGGCCAGCTGGAAGAGATATTTGAAGTTGAGCTTCCTAAAGAGTTGGGTCTTACTCATAAATACAGGACTGAACGTACTCATAGAATAGGGACCCCCTCGGGACTCTCCTGGTGGAAATGAAAATGGGGGCACTGACCGTGATCATAACACTGACAAACTGAGACATGCCATTGCCAAATACCTCAATCACAGGGACAAGGAGGAGATCTTACGCGCCTATAAAGCTAAAAAACGACCCCTGTTGATTCTGGGATACAAAGTTTTATTATTTGCTGACTATTCTGTGGAGGTGACCAGACGTAGGAGAGCATTTAGTGAAATCTGTACCACATTGTTCAAAA
The DNA here is from genome assembly GCA_033576535.1 of Allobates femoralis. Classification (NCBI taxonomy): domain Eukaryota; kingdom Metazoa; phylum Chordata; class Amphibia; order Anura; family Aromobatidae; genus Allobates; species Allobates femoralis. The sequence goes on from JARQOC010000011.1 coordinate 136,838,771, forward strand.
AGAACATTCGCTTTCAACTAAATTATCCGGCTACCTTAAGATTTCGGACACCATCAGGAGATATGTCATCTTTTACTGATCCGGAGGAGGCGTTGAAGATTATTACTAAGAGAAACGCATCGCCTGACAGAAATAGATCAGGTCCCAGCAGCCCAAGAACCGGAGACAGAACCTCTGAAATTGACAGTGGATCAGACAGAAATATTCCAGCCTCAAGATCGTACAGTTTGCGGTCGGAATTTCAATTGGATCGCTCCCGAGATAGACTTTTGACCCCAAGACAACAGCGACAACAAACATCTAGATGGAACAGGAAAAAATAAGGACAACCCACGTGACTTAAAGTAGAGTTTTGATGACACTTTATATTTTCTCTTTGAAAGGATGAGGAAAAGAAAGAGGAAAAAAAGGGGACAGTGATTGGAAAGAAGTAAACAGAAGTTTTGTTTTTTTTTCTCCTCGTTTTCTCTTCTTCTCCCTTACTCTCACATTGCTTTATCACCTGTAGGATTATATTTGTATTTATTTATTTATTTTTTTATTGCTATGGGGCTATCTCGAGAGAGGGTGAGGAAAGTTCTTGAGTAAGGCTAATCACCTCCATAGTTTTTGATATGGAGACGGAAGGAGGGGAGGGTGATGGATATTGCAATATATAAGGTTTCATGTTTGCTGAAGGTGACCTATCGGTTCAGGTGATCTGTCCGCTACCAGATCTAATGGGATGTTCTACTTGGACTGTGCTGGCAGACCATTTGCGCTCTTTGCCCAAGTGGAGCATAACATATATTCTAATCTTTATACGGGGCCGGGGTTCACTTTTTTAATTGCATTATTTACATTTAAGGTTATCGGGTAGAGAGGGGGGCATGGGGTATTGGTGCGTCAGCCAGGAAGGAAAAAAGCGAAGTCACTAAGACTTAAGGATGGAGTGGCGAAAGCCGAGGCGGGGTGGAGCTATCTATGTGGGTCGCACTTGAGGAAAAAAGTGAAGTCACCGACTTTTGAATGATGAAAGGAGTTGGGGTGATTTGGGGGGGGAGGGATGGGAGGATAGGGGGGAAAAAAAAGGAAACTGTCCTTGGAAATGAGTCTCTAAAAAGTTATATTATCTGTCTGTCACACATCACTTACAGTCACACCAGGCGGTATCAATCACATATGGACATCTATGACGTGGAAATTTGGGACCCTGCAAGGGGAGGCTTCCGATGGTTAGGTGGGTCTCCTGGAATGTTAAGGGCCTGCGCTCCCCAGCAAAGCGCATGATGGTCTTGCGCCATCTCAAGAGGCTGCATGTAGATATAGCGTTGCTCCAGGAGACCCACTTGGCCGCGGAGGACTTTTTCCGCCTCAAAAAGCTATGGGTGGGCGAGATCTATGGTTCGGGGGCAATAGAAAAAAAATCGGGAGTTTTAATTCTGATACATAAGTCGCTAGCTCACTCAATACTGTCTACCTCGACGGATAAAGAAGGTAGAATAATACAAATAATGATACAAATTCAAAACGATACCTTTAATGTCTACAATATATATGCTCCTAATGGGAAACAAAAACCCTTCTTCCAACAACTACAAAATACATTGCTCTCAGACAACGGGATTAATAGACTAATAGGAGGAGATTTTAATACGGTCATGAAGGAGGAGGAGGACAGACGTACTACATCCCAAACACAGATGAGTAAGCAGACTGGGAGAAGATCAGGGAAAGACAGTGTTTTGGAAAGCTTAGTAGGGGAAGCTGGGTTAATAGATGCATGGAGGTTAGTGAACCCGCTGGGCAGAGAGTTTACCCATTTCTCGCACCCCCATGGGTTGTGGTCCAGATTGGATATGTTCTTTGTTTCAGCCAAGATAATCCAACAGATGATAGATATTAAAATTGAGGATATGCTGATCTCGGACCATAGCCCATTGGTGTTAGAGACAAGAGACAAATTTGAGAAAGGATCTGAATACTTATGGAGATTTCCCGACACGTTTGTCAGAGAAGAAAATTTCACTAAACTACTGGGAGAATGGTGGTCGCACTTTTCTTCTGACAATCTGGAACATAGATCAGATCCAGCTCTATACTGGGAGACAGCAAAAACAGTAATGCGAGGGCATATTATGGCCTATAGCATGAGGATCAAACGACAAATTAAAGACAAATTTGTTCAAACCAGTCTGGCGGTAAGAGATGCATATACACGCTATCAGTCCTCAATGGTGGCTCCTGACAGAGAGAAATGGTTGCAGGCAAAGAGAGATTTTGATGTTTGGGCGGGGAAACGTGAGGACATTTATAAAAACCGATTAGAATTAGAGCTCCATAAATTTGGTGACAAGGCAGGGCGTCTATTAGCAAGGTTAGCCAAAGGTAGACGTAATCCCTCCCCCATACAAGCGATAGTGGATGCACATGGCACCACCTGGAATGATCCCAAGGGTATCTCCCGAGTGTTGGGCAAGTTTTATGCGTCTCTTTATACGGAGGCCAACACTGATGACTCAGATAGCCTTGCCTGGTTGGGTGGGATTACGTTGCCAACTGTTTCCCAAGAAGACACTCAATTTCTTAACAGTCCAGTTACGATTGATGAAATTGAGATGGTTATAAGACATTTAAACACGGGTAAAGCTCCCGGGCCAGACGGCTATAATGGTGCTTTCTTCAAGACCTTGAGGGAACAGATCTCTCCGGTATTGTGTGACTTATATAATGCGATATTGCAGGGGGCTCCCATACCGGAGAGAATGAATTTAGCTTATATCAAATTGATACCTAAATTAGGAAAAGCGCCCACAGACCCAACAAACTATAGACCGATCTCTTTAATAAATCAAGATTTGAAACTCCTTTCCAAAATTCTGGCTGACAGATTGGCGATGATCCTACCCAAACTAATACCCACACATCAGGCGGGTTTTGTTAAAGGGAGGTCAACCACCACAAATATAAGAAAAGCAATGCTTATGCTAGATTTTATGGGTAGGAAAACGAAGACGAAGGGTGGTAACCCAGCCATGATCACTCTAGACGCTGAAAAAGCATTCGACAATGTCAGATGGTCATGGCTGGGCAGAGTGCTTTATTCCATAGGTATACTAGGCCCTTTTCGGCAATACATTAGTGCACTATACAGTAACCCTAAGGCTTGTGTTAGTACGCCTGGCTTTCTGTCAGATTCCTTCACTCTCCAGAAGGGAACGAGACAAGGATGCCCATTATCGCCCCTTCTTTTTAATCTGGCCATAGAACCTCTGGCATTGTATCTGGAACGTCATAACACCTATGAGGGTTTTAGAGTAGGGGATGCTGAAATTAAGCTTTCACTTTTCGCTGATGACATCATCTTATATGTTCAAAACCCAGAAAGAGACCTTCCAGATATATTGACAGACATAGAGAAATGGGGTAGATATTCAGGTTTCTCCTTAAACAAAGGTAAATGTGAAGTTCTCTTCATAAACCAGGAAGAAGGAGCACGGAAAGGGGAAAACTCTGCGGGTTATCAATAGCGAAAAACAGTCTCAAATATTTGGGAATACACTTAGCCAGATCTAGTGGGTTGACATACAAACTCAACTTTTTACCGATCATCACAAAGATAGAGCAGGAGTTGGCGAGATGGGAAGGGCTGCCACTGTCCGTAATGGGACGCTGCCATTTACTCAAAATGATGAGCTTTTCAAAACTACTTTATCCCCTCCAGACCATTCCCATGCTAATGAAACATACTGATATTATAAGAATTAACAAAGCTTTCACCAAATTTTTATGGAGAGGTAAGAGATCTAGGCTAGCCTTTAGGACCTTAATCCAGCCCAAACAGGAAGGGGGATTACAGCTCCCAGACGTTAGGGGATATAATCTAGCATATATCTTACGCAATGTATTGGACTGGATTAAGGGAACAAGCAACTTTTCAGATTTAGACTTAGAAGGGGAGTGGGCTAAGCCCTGGGATTTGTCCGCTTTATTGCACTCTCCGTTGTCCTGCCTTCCGGTCACATTGAAAAACACGGTAATATATAGAGATACCATCATAACGTGGAGAGAAGTCAGGAAAAAAATTAAACTGGCATGGAAGGTCTCCAGACGACTTAATCCATGGAGATGCCCGGCCTTTCAGCTGGGCCGTGAAAACTCTCTATTTAAGACTTGGAAAGACAGGGGCGTCAATACACTAGAAGATCTTATACATTTTGATGAGCGGAGGTGGATGACGGAGAAAGAGGTGCTGACCGCTTATAATTTACCCCAATTCCAAGCGATACAATACCGCCAGTTGGATCACCATCTCCTCTCACACCTGCGGGACCTCTCTGGAGAGGTTGACAACAATCTATGGTCGAAATACTAAATATAAATGAAGGTGATGTGTCCATTACCTCATTATATGCCAAATTACAACAAGCTCTAAGACCGCAAAGGAGGAGAGGGTTTTTCAACAAATGGCGAAAGCACATCAAAGAACCTGAACTCACTCAGAAAATTCTAGAGGGATGGGGACTCATGAGGCGGTATATCAGTAATGAGAGATGGAGGGATTCCCAATTCAGGATTATGCATGGGACTATTCAGGGTTTTAACATTCCCCCTTCTCAGGCCAACCAAGGGAGATGGGTTCACTGCCCAAAATGCAAATCTGCTATGACAGATCTGGAGCATGGTCTTTGGTCCTGCCCCGATTCACAAGATTACTGGAGGAGGGTGGAAAGCTGGGCTAAGGAAATATGTGGAGGTATGGTGGGTCCAGATCCGTTACGTTGGATCTTCCACTACCAGACAGACTCTGATACTCACAGACACCCACATATCTTGTGGCACTATATTGCGATAATAGCTAAAAGACTCCTTCTCCAACATTGGCTCAACGATAGACCCCCAGACCTGAACCAGATCAAAATGTTGATGCGTCATACTTTGACACTTGAATCGATGGATGCACTACGTAACCCAAACAAACTAACTAAGAATTATGAGTTACAAATTATGAGTAATGGATAGTTTCCAGGGAGGGGTGGGGGGTGGGATAATAAGATTTATGATGCGAAACTGTAAGTTGATGTGTACTGTTAACTCCATAAAACTTTGTTTGACTTTTGTAAATTTATGTTGGATATGCTTATCCTAATCTTTTGAAAATGTTATAACGCTCAAAACCCAATAAAAACATGGTTCAAAAAAAAAAAAGACTTAAGGATGGAGAAGGTGAGAAGAGGTGGGAGGGGAAAGTTAGGGGGGGGTAAAAGGGAAAATATTGTCTCACCTGTTGTGTTTTCATACTATAATTTTGCTACTTACTACTACCAGACCCAAAACTGTCATGCACGATAGTTATATGCCATACATTAACCATCGGAAACCACGCTTAAGTACTTGTGATGGTCAGGTGGATTTCATGGAACGTTAAAGGCCTCCGCTCCCCAGCGAAACGTATGATGGTCCTCCGCCATCTCAAAAGACTTGGAGCGGATGTGGCTCTGCTGCAGGAGACCCACCTCACACCTAATGATTATTTTAGACTTAAAAAATTGTGGGTAGGCAAGGTATATGGCTCAGGGCCAGTTGATAGGAAGGCAGGTGTTGTGATACTTATCAATAAAGCAATGGCCCATACGGTATTGCCCTTCAACGTCTGATGATGAAAGACGTTTACTTCAAATGAACATCCAGATACAAAATGTCACCTACAGCCTTTACAATATCTATGCCCCAAATACATTGCAAAAGCCCTTTTTCCAAAGTCTGTCGGACCGCATTTTAATGGATCAGGAAGATAATAAAATAATAGAGAGATTTTAACTGGGTACTCCATGAGGAAGAGGATAGGAGACGTGGTGATCTCTCAGGATCTTCTAGGGTGGTGGGACTCTCCCTCCCGGGGCGAACCCTCTTAAGAATTTACTTGATAGTTGTAATTTAGTTGACTCATGGCGCACGCTACATCCCCTTGATAGAGAATTTACTCATTTTTCACATGTTCATAAGTCATGGTCTAGGCTGGATATGTTTCTCATCTCGTCCTCGTTGTTCCAGAGAGTGCTAGAGGCGAAGGTGGGGGACATGGTCATATCGGACCACAGCCCGATGATTTTGGAGACCAGAGATGTTTTTCCAAAAGGAACAGACACTGACTAAAGAGGAAAATTTTGGTAAACTCCTCAGGGAATGGTGGTTAGACTATTCCACAAATAATGCAGCACACCTCTCTTCTCCGGGTTTGTTTTGGGAGACTGCCAAGACGGTCTTGCAAGGACATATCATGGCATACAGTATCAGATTGAAAAGGAAAGTTAAGGAAAATTACTTACTAGCCAGTACCAAAGTAGTGAGATGTATCTTTTGTTTAAAGAGGACCTGTCACCAAACCAGGCATGGTGATCTAATTACAGCACTGGATACAGCATGTCTGCAGCATGCATGCAAGGGGTCCCCCAGCACTAGAGCAGCCCTGTACCCCGAGATAATACACTTAGAAAACTTACATGCTACAGCCACTAAGGAGGTGGCTAGGGGCTGCAGCCAAGGGCAGACTCACACCCCCTGCATGTGTAATCTGCCCACCGCTGCCAATCATTCTCTCCCTGTCTATAGAGCATTTAAACTGAGGGTTTTTTTCTCTCCAGTGTAGCACCGCCCCTCAGGGGCAGGGCTAACAGACTTTCTGGGAGAGAAAAAAAAACTCTGTTTAAATGCTGCAGACAGGGAGAGAATGATTGGCAGCGGTGGGCAGATTACACAGGCAGGGGGCGTGAATCTGCCCTTGGCTGCAGCCCCTAGCCACCTCCTTAGTGGCTGTAGCATGTAAGTTTTCTAAGTGTATTATCTCGGGGTACAGGGCTGCTCTAGTGCTGGGGGATCCCTTGCATGCATGCTGCAGACATGCTGTATCCAGTGCTGTAATTAGATCACCATGCCTGGTTTGGTGACAGGTCCTCTTTAAACAGACAATGACAGAGACAGATAGAGAGAAATGGATATCGGCCAAAAAATCGTTTCACACCTGGGCAGCCAGACGGGACAGTCTATATAGAAGTCAGCTAGAAATAGATTTAAGGAGGTACGGAGACAAGGCCGGAAGAGTTGTTGGCGAAGGGAAGGAGACCAATCACCCATATTTTAAACATTAGTGACAAAGAGGGTAAACTTTGGTCTGACCCAAAAAAAATAGCCCAGATACTAGGGAAATACTATGCCACGCTATATAAGGAAAAAAATACAACCAAAAAATAGAGGGGGAAGATTGGCTGAACTCCATTAACATGCCTGGTCTGACTGAAGATGAAAAACAATTCTTAAATGGCCCTATTACAGTACCTGAGATAGAAATGGCAATTAAATCATTGAATCCTAGCAAGGCACCAGGCCCTGATGACATCAATGGGGCCTTTTACAAAGCATTAAAAGATCAGATATCACCGGTACTGATGGAGCTATATAATTCCATTTTGAAAGGTTCTCCGATCCCCGAAAGAATGAATATGGCCCATATAAAGTTAATCCCCAAACCTGGCAAACAGCCGTCAGACCCAGCAAGTTACAGACCAATTTCTCTTATAAATCAGGACTTGAAACTACTTTCAAAGATTCTAGCAGACAGGTTGGCAACAATCTTGCCCAGATTGATACAACCACACCAGGCGGGGTTTATTAAGGGAAGGTCAACTGTAACAAACATCAGGAGAGCTATGCTCCTTATAGATGTGGAGACATATATAGAGGAATCAACGAGGGGGGAGATCCAGCCTTGATCACCCTTGATGCAGAGAAAGCATTTGATAATGTAAGGTGGTCATGGCTGGATTGGGTCTTAGATTCTATTGGGTTGGTGGGACCCTTTCGCCAATTCCTCAAAGCCCTTTACTGCAATCCGAAGGCCTGTATCAGTATTCCGGGATTCTTGTCCGATACGTTCAAATTAGAAAAGGGGACTCGTCAGGGCTGCCCGCTGTCACCCCTTCTTTTTAATCTAGCGATTGAACCATTAGCATTATTTTTGGCCACTCAGAACACCCATGAAGGCCTCAGAGTGGGGGAGAAGGAAGTAAAATTGTCCCTCTTTGCAGATGATATTATCTTGTTACTACAGCCTCCACAGAGAGATCTTAAATTCATTATAGATGCTATAGGAAAAATGGGTAGATTCTCAGGATTTAGATTAAATAGAGATAAGTGTGAAATTCTTTTCCTTAAAAATGGGGTATGTAGGAGATCAGGAAACATGATTTGGGGGATTCCCGTAGTCAAAGACAGTCTGAAATATCTTGGAGTTCAGCTAGCCAGATCCCCTGGTCTGATCTACAAGTTGAATTTTCTCCGATTATAGAAAAAATTGAAAGAGAATTGGACAACTGGAAGAATCTACCTCTATCGTTACTAGGCAGATGTCATCTTATCAAAATGATTAGCTTCGCAAGGCTGCTCTATCCGCTCCAGACAATTCCCATGCTGCTGAAACATGTTGATATCAAGAGACTTAATGTAGCGCTTTCTAAATTTCTCTGAGGAGGTAAAAGGGCAAGAATAAGACTCACAACTTTAATGCAGTCAAGAGAAGAAGGGGGGCTGAGAGTCCCGGATATTAGGGGTTATAATCTAGCGTGCGTCATGAGAAACGTCCTAGATTGGATTAATAATACTTCAAAGTTTTCAGATGTGGGTCTGGAGGGGAAGTTCTTGAAACACTGGGATTTATTGGCCCTGTTACACTCTTCACTGGTGGAACTGCCTCCCAGGATTAAATGTACATCCATTTGTAGAGATACAGTGATGACATGGAAGGCGGTTAGGAAAAAAATGAACCTTTCCTGGAAGGTTTTTAAGAGAATGAATCCCTGGGCCATCCAGTCCACAGGGGACTGAAAATTTATTGTTTCGGGTATGGAGGGAGAGGGGAGTCAAAAATTTGGGTGACCTCATGCACACGACAGAGAGAAGATGGCTAACTGGGACAGAAATTTTAACTAAATTTAACCTTCCTAAGTCTCAGTGGCTACAATATTTGCAGATTCAACACCATCTCCTGTCCCGTTTGCATCATGTTACGACTGAACTAGATGGAGGGGAATGGGACGACCTGACAGGGATGGATTTGAATGAGATGTCTATTTCCTCCTTATATAGCAAACTGCAGAATACTCTCAGACCGTCAACGACACAAACTATTCTCTATGTGGAAGAAACGCATAGATGACCCTGACTTAACACAAAAAAATGCTAGAAGGATGGCGTAAAATAAGAAAGTACATCATAAATGAAAAATGGAGAGATACCCAGTACAGACTCCTACACGGGACTATTAAGGGCTTTAATATTCCACCATCATCGACTAATACAGGGGTGGGGAACTCCAGTCCTCAAGGGCCGCAAACAGAACAGGATTTCAGGATTTCCTTGGCATTGCACAGGTGCTGGAATCATCACCAGTGCAGGTGATTATATTATCACCTGTGCAATGCTAAAGAAATCCTGAAAACCTGCACTGTTTGCGGCCCTTGAGGACTGGAGTTCCCCACCCCTGGACTAATAGAATAAGATTGATACATTGCCCTGAATGCAAAACTCCTATGACAGACCTCGAACATGGGATATGATCTTGTTCGGAGACGCAAACATTTTGGAAAGGGGTGAGAGACCTGCCTTGGGACTATATCCTGATGAAAACAGATATGATCCGCTGTTATGGTTATTTCATTACTCAAATGACTCTACCACTGTTAACCAGACCCACGTCTTATTTCACACAATTTCTTTAGTAGCTAAGAGGCTACTTCTACAGCAATGGATTCATGACACTATTCCCACGGTGGAGAATTTGTGGTTTTATGTTACCCTACAAAAACAGAATGGTATGCCTTGGAAGATTTGGGAGACACACTGGGAAGATTAAAAGGTAGTAACTAATTGGATATATTAAGTTTTATAACATAACATGACCAAGTTAGATATGGTTTAAGAGACAGGGTTGGGGTAATAGAAAAGGCAATTTTTAGGGGGGGGGGGGGAGGGAGACTGAGGAATAAGATTTTTAGATGATCTCTTTTTGGATATTTAATATTTTAATATATTTATGTTGTTAGTTCATGATGCAACTCAAGTTATAACTTGTATATTCTTGTGACTTTTTACAAATCAAATGTTTCTTTGGTGTATGTCAATATAAACTTGTATATAAAAATGATATTTAAAAAAAAAAAAAAACATGAACATTTGACATGTTCATTCTTTTTACGCGCTTGCTTTAGGCCCCAAAAGCGTGGCGCAGAATTACGCGACGTCTGAATGGCAAAAGTGAAAGTCCATTCACTGTGCCGGTAACGCAGACGCTAACCTGCTTTTGGGGCAAAAGCGCGTCATAAAAAAGTGCGGCAATTATGCTACATGTGAACGTAGCCTAACCTAAAATAAAATCATCTTCTGGTGACGGTCACTTTAAAAATTGAAACAAATTATCATTCTTTCTTTTGGAGTCCAGCGGTAAAAGGGTTAGTACTTCAGTATTCTCAATGTATACATATCGTTTTTACAGCTTTAAAAAAGAACAAATTTCAAAAATAGCATAGTACTCTGCTGTAAAGATAACAAGTAATGTTATTGATCAGCATAATGTGCCATATGTAGGTTTTTTGCAGAATTATTAATATAGTAAAATATGTTTGTGACGAAATGTTTAACATATGATGGTTTCTTATGTAGCCAGACAATTCCTTGTATTTTGTTTATCACCTTGTGACAGCCACTCGTTATTCCTACAAGTCTTGTAGATACCTGGGACTCCTAGCCGTGACCAGGCTTAAGGGATCATATGAAGTGTGCATATGGGTAATTTCTGATATCTGACTATTGACTCATTCTTTGCTGGTTTTTACCTTATGCATATATTAGTCTGTTGTTGCTTCCTCTGCATTGGCAACCCTCATGCTAGTTATGTCTAGTTTAATTGCACAGCACTAAGCACTTTACTGCTGCCTTTGCATCTGGGTGCAAATAACCATATTTGTACTGTTACTATTAATATGTGTATCTGTTTTGTGGCACCTGCATTGATTGTACATTGAGACAATTGTTACATCTTAAAAATGCCCTGCACCTATGATTGTTATACTCCCTGAAACCCAGTAAATGGCTCTTTTCTGTATGCACCGTATTTTGCCACTTCTAGATTTTTAATATGTCATTCTTCCAATAAAAAACCTAGTTTTTGCATCATATTCAGTCCTCTTTGTATTATAATGTATTTTGAATATGTGGATGCTTAAGGTGACCCCCTCACGTAAATTATTATGTGGGAGGGGTCGATCCTTACTTTTGAGCCCAAAAGGGCGTTGTTTCTAAAGATACCTGGTAGTGTTTAACGTGCGTAATGTAATTATCTCACCTCTTTGTCATAGAAGGCCAGAGAACTTAATCCTCCTAAAAGTCCTTTGTATTACTATGTGTATTGCTGATTCTATGTAAGCTACTTCAGCCACCATTGTTTGTGGTCAGGATGGCATACTAAATGTCACTAGCTTTAGTCCCTCTCTGCCCATATCATTTAAATGAAAATTGTCCAGGCAGCTTGAAATCCAGCCAATGAGGGCACAGTCTAATTCCACCAATCGTGGTGTCCCCAATATCCTGCAATGAGTGATCAAGCAGACATAAGCAGACCTGTTGACTAAACAGAGATTTTGTTTAGTGACTTCAGTCTAGGGACTTCGGCCCCGACTAGAGGTGCACAGGATTTGTTACATGCAGCTAATTTATGATCTATGGAACCGATTGGCAAGCCAAAACCCCAGGCCTACATAATTCGGTGCCGACCAAGGGGATCAGAATCTGGATTACAATACTACAAGGACTTCAGCATCAAATGTTTGGGTTCAGCTGGGATATCAAAGACTGCATAAGGAAGCACCACAGGTTAGGACAATCCAGTCACCTAGCTACAGACTTTGCTGTGATGGCTCTGAGGCACAAATATTCTAATCCCTGGTGAGCCAGCGGAAGCATGAGACTGCTACCACAGGTAAGGAGCTCGGGGCGTTCAGTTTGGGATGAGCCCTGGTCCATGTTGTCTTTCGAAAAGTGACTGGGCCAGCAGACGAGAGCACCCACTGACCCCTGTGGCTCCACAGTATTTACCAGTCTAGAAGACCTTTTTTTTTTTTTTTACCCCTTCTGGATGTGGGTGTATGGCTCGGGAGCATGTAATAGCAGAGTGCATAAAACATCAGAGAGATAGACAAGTTACTGAATGATCACAGCGATTGTAATGATGAAGAAATAAGAAATGTAAGGCTATGTTCATGCGCGGCGCATTTTGCCTCACATTCGTCAGTGGCACTTTTTTGCGTGCAAAAAAGCGCTACTGCATGCCGACGTCGCGCTTTTCTCGGCGCGCTTTCCCCGAGACCATGTTAACATGTAGTCTATGGGAAAGTGCGTCGAAAAAAACGCCAAGAATTGGCATGTCAATTCTTTTCGTGCGGGGGCTTTTGCAGCGAAAGCGCCAGCGCAAAAAAAAATGCGGCAAAATACCGTGTCTGCACACCTTCCAGCAAAAGCCATAGCTTTTGCTGGAAGGCGTATCCAGCTTCCTTTAGCAATGCCTTTACGCGACTGCTCAAAAGTGCTGCGTAAAAGCAGGAATACGCCTGCATTATGCTATGTGTGAAAGTAGCCTTATACTAAATGTGTTCGCCAAAGACCTGTGCTTGGCCTCAGCACATCTGCATTGTAGAGTAGATTAACCAGCAACTCAGCCGTTCTGTACAGTCATGGACAAAAGTTTTGAGAATGACACCAAAATTATATTTTCACATGATCTGCTGCCCTCTGGTTTTTATTTGTGTTTGTCTGATGTTTATATCACATACAGAAATATAATTGCAATCATATTATGAGTACCAAAAGGTTATATTGACAGAATGAGTTAATGCAGCAAGTCAATATTTGCAGTGTTGACCCTTCTTCTTCAGGACCTCTGCAATTCTCCCTGGCATGCTCTCAATCAACTTCTGGACCAAATCCTGACTGATAGCAGTCCATTCTTACATAATCAATGCTTACATTTTGGCAGAATTTGTTGGTTTTTGTTTGTCCACCCGTCTCTTGATGATTGACCACAAGTTCTCAATGGGATTAAGATCTGGGAGTTTCCTGGCCATGGACCCAAAATCTCTATGTTTTGTTACCTGAGCCATTTAGTTATCACCTTTACTTTATGGCAAGGTGCTCCATCATGCTGGAAAAGGCATTCTTGGGCGCCAAACTGCTCTTGGACGGTTGGGAGAAGTTGCTCTTGGAGGACATTCTGGTACCATTCTTTAATCATGGCTGTGTTTTTAGGCAAGACTGTGAGTGAGCCGATTCCCTTGGCTGAGAAGCAACCCCACACATGAATGGTTTCAGGATGCTTTACAGTTGGCATGAGACAAGACTGGTGGTAGCGCTCACCTCTTCTTCTCCGAATAAGCTGTTTTCCAGATGTCCCAAACAATCGAAAAGGGGATTCATCAGAGAAAATGACTTTACCCCAGTCCTCAGCAGTCCACTCCCTGTACCTTTTGCAGAATATCAGTCGGTCCCTGATGTTTTTTTCTGGAGAGAAGTGGCTTCTTTGCTGCCCTCCTTGAAACCAGGCCTTGCTCAAAGAGTCTCCACCTCACAGTGCATGCAGAAGCACTCACACCAGCCTGCTGCCATTCCTGAGCAAGCTTGGCACTGCTGGTAGTCCGATCCCGCAGCTGAAACAGTTTTAAGATACGGTCCAACGCTTGCTGGTCTTTCTTGGGCGCCCTGGAGCCTTTTTGACAACAATGGAAGCTCTCTCCTTGAAGTTCTTGATGATGTGATAGATTGTTGACTGAGGTGCAATCTTTGTAGCTGTGATACTGTTCCCTGTTAGGCCATTTTTGTGCAGTGCAATGATGGCTGCACGTGTTTCTTTAGAGATAACTATGGTTAACCGAAGAGAAACAATGATACCAAGCACCAGCCTCCTTTTAAAGTGTCCAGTGATGTCATTCTTACTTAATCATGAAAATGTAGGGTTGGGTGGCACTAATGAGTGATCAACATGTCACACACTAAAAGTAATTTGATCAAGTATAGAAAAAGTAGTGTGTATAAATGACAGTGATCAGAAACACATCCACCAATCACAAGGTGATTATCCAAAATATTCAAATTTTATTATAAAGACACAAAAAGCAGACAATCGTGCAGACAACATATGTAATATGCAAAAATTAAAACCATTTAAAAATGTGGTGGGTAAAGCACCATCACACAAGTGCTGTGTGCCCAATGTGATATTTAAATGACACCATAATCATTCAATTGCAGAAAGCAAAGAGAGATGGAATAAATCATTCAATAATTCAATGCCCTGGTGACATGAGATGAAAGCTCAGATGCCTCTAAATGAATGCCAGGCTCAGTGTTAGGAAGGAGCCTAATTAATATATTTTGTTATACCCTAGATCAACCCAGGGAATAAGAGAAGTACCTGGAAAGATGGCATAAGAAAGAAATATCACATATATTAGTATGGAGCTGAGAACAGCCACCTGAAAATGATAACAAATAACAAAGCAGATAGTCACCAAGCAAAACGAGGGCAGATGAGGGCACACAGCGGCAGGACCCGACGCGTATCGCCGCTCAATGTAACGGCTTCATCCTGGGGGAAGCTGTGAGGGACAAAGGAGTAAAAACTTATATACCTAGTGCAGATTAACAAGCAGCTGCACCTGCGTGTGTGCCTTGTGTAGTCCGCGTTCGCCGGACCGGAAGCGCTATGACGCTGTGGGGAAGAGGCGGGCGGTTGCACTAGCTGTCAATCAGCGACTCGCGGCCGCGCAGTATGGAGCGACGTCCATTGCTGCGTGCCGACGCTCGTCGCCATAGTTACTAGTGGAAACAAAAAGCAAAAAGCAGGAGAAATACATTGAGAGGGAAGGAATAGATATATATAAACAAAGCCTCACAATTTTTATATATAATTGGTTCATGTTTGATTCAATACCGGAAGAGCACAGTGAATGAGGGCTAAAGGGAGTGAGTGCAACCCTGTCGGTTAATAATAACCATACAGGGAACACCTGACCGGCCGGTCAAACCCGAAGGTAGAATAGGGAATATAGGGAATATAGGCAATGTAACTGATGTGACCTATGGTTCAGTGACGAATGGCCCTGTATATAAAGGAAAACAGATGTATTTAGATGGAGATACCAGAGATTACAGAAGCTTTTTGCTTTTTGTTTCCACTAGTAACTATGGCGACGAGCGTCGGCACGCAGCAATGGACGTCGCTCCATACTGCGCGGCCGCGAGTCGCTGATTGACAGCTAGTGCAACCGCCCGCCTCTTCCCCACAGCGTCATAGCGCTTCCGGTCCGGCGAACGCGGACTACACAAGGCACACACGCAGGTGCAGCTGCTTGTTAATCTGCACTAGGTATATAAGTTTTTACTCCTTTGTCCCTCACAGCTTCCCCCAGGATGAAGCCGTTACATTGAGCGGCGATACGCGTCGGGTCCTGCCGCTGTGTGCCCTCATCTGCCCTCGTTTTGCTTGGTGACTATCTGCTTTGTTATTTGTTATCATTTTCAGGTGGCTGTTCTCAGCTCCATACTAATATATGTGATATTTCTTTCTTATGCCATCTTTCCAGGTACTTCTCTTATTCCCTGGGTTGATCTAGGGTATAACAAAATATATTAATTAGGCTCCTTCCTAACACTGAGCCTGGCATTCATTTAGAGGCATCTGAGCTTTCATCTCATGTCACCAGGGCATTGAATTATTGAATGATTTATTCCATATCTCTTTGCTTTCTGCAATTGAATGATTATGGTGTCATTTAAATATCACATTGGGCACACAGCACTTGTGTGATGGTGCTTTACCCACCACATTTTTAAATGGTTTTAATTTTTGCATATTACATATGTTGTCTGCACGATTGTCTGCTTTTTGTGTCTTTATAATAAAATTTGAATATTTTGGATAATCACCTTGTGATTGGTGGATGTGTTTCTGATCACTGTCATTTATACACACTACTTTTTCTATACTTGATCAAATTACTTTTAGTGTGTGACATGTTGATCACTCATTAGTGCCACCCAACCCTACATTTTCATACAGTCTTTTGCTGGCCCCTTTGGTCCGCTTTTCTGGGTTGGCACAGTGAGTTTTTGAGAAACACTTGGCTTATTTAATTTTCCCTAAGTGATGGACTTAGAGTCCAGGGAGGCCACCTGGAATAACTATAAGGGAGGCATTTTCAGTGTTGCACAAGCACCCCCTGTGGAGGATAATTCCTTTAAGGGAGTTTCCTCCAGACTTATTAGGTTGCACAAACAGATGTGCAAAACCTTTTGGAATATAAAAGCTTTGGAGGAATACATAAAGCTGGGAGTTGCCCCTAGGGGGCTTAGAATTCAAATCTTTCCGGCTTGGCAAGTGGATGCAGGCTTTAAGGAAATATGGGAGTCCGGTCTTTCTAGATGTTCTATTATAATTATTCAAATGCTTATTGATCATGACCAGGCACTCCTAGTCAAACTGAAAAAAGAAATTAAGACCTTGGAGGAATCTCTTAAGGAATTTGACTCTGTTAAACAAGTTGCCCCTTTTAGAATCAAACTAAAAGACATCATTGACAAGTTTGAAGATGACATAATTAGAGGCAAACAACAGAAAATAACTAGGGATAAAAAAGACTTAGAAGAGAAAAAGGTCTATAAGTGGACACACCGGGACAACCCCCGTCCTTTTCGACCTAACAGACCTAATCGACCGAACAGACCTAGAGACCGGAAACCAGCAAGACCGGATAAACCACCCGGTCCGGATAAACCATCAGAAGGGAGAAGGGATTCTACGTCTGCCACCTCGGATCCATCTACTTCAACAGACGGTTTTTTATCAGAGGAGTCCGACCTAGACGTCCCACCAGACGGGGCAGACGCAAGTCCTCCAAACTTACGGCACCGGAACCCACGAACAGGGAAGTGGTCTCCAATCTTGCCCCAGGGTGCCAGACAGGGCCGAAAATGGTGAATCTGGGACCATGCAGCAATAATGTGAGTACTGCCTTACAAATCATCAATTTATCATCATATGTTCTCTCTGATATGGAACGAGGTCTTTTGCAAAAAGGGTTGTCCTTCTCTCCAATGCACTCACTAGACAAATTTGAGTTGACAAAGGATGTCTATCTTTTTTGTAGGCAAGTCACGTTCAAATTATTATACCAACGACCATCTACATTGGATTCTTTACCTGCACTGGACAAAGCTACATTCAGAGATCTCTTGGATCTATTATCGGATCAGGATGCCACAGGTATGTCGCAAAATTGGAAGAAACCTTTCACCGGTCGAGCACCGTCACAGGCCACTCCCCCCTTCTCAGCCTTTCCACCAGTACAGATGTTTTTTGATGTCATGATGCAAGACATCAGACGTCTCAGTACTAATAGTTTCCAAACAAATAATCTATCATTTGATGAACGAAAAGCTTTGAAAAAACTCAAAGCCAATAAAGATTTTTTGATTAAAGAGGCTGACAAGGGGGGTAATGTGGTCCTGTGGCCAATTGAATTATATCTAGAAGAGGCTAACAGACAACTTAGCAATACTTCCTGTTATTTGCGACTGCCGTCAGATCCGACAGCAGTATTTAAGAAAAAACTTGATGCTCTCATCTCCCATGGTCTGGAGCTTGGTATACTTAATAAGAGAGAAAAGAATTTTCTCTCTAATAAAAACCCAGTCATACCAACACTATATATGTTACCAAAGGTCCATAAATCACTGACCAAGCCACCAGGTCGACCTATAGTGGCGAGAATAGGAGGATTATTTGAGAGGCCTTGCACGTATATTGATTTTTATTTACAACCTTTGGTGCTGAAACTAGACTCATATGTACGTGACTCATCCCATTTGATTCAAGAACTCGAACAAGTATCTTTGGATACTAACATTCTGATGGTAACCATGGATGTAGAAGGACTGTATACGTGTATAAAACATGATCTTGGTACTCATGCCGTTTCTTTCTTCTTAGACAGAGATTCCACTGGAAGTCGTTTACACGACTCCTTTGTGTTGGATCTATTATCAATGGTCCTCGACAACAGCTACTTTACCTTTGACAGGAAGTTCTACCGGCAAATCTCAGGTACTGCCATGGGCGCTAAATGTGCGCCATCTTATGCGAACCTCTTTTTGGGGTGGTGGGAGGAAACTTTCGTCTACACCCTCCCAGAATTTAGCACCCATGTCCTTAAGTGGTACAGATATATTGATGACATTTTGTTTTTTTGGACAGGCTCACAGGAAGACTGTCTTGGTTTTATCGAATGTCTCAATTCAAACAGTTGGAATATCGTACTCACTTCCCATTTCGGCCGTGAAGAAGTATCCTTTCTTGACCTTAAGATCCAACAAAACGAAGGTAAGGTCATTACATCCCTTTATAGAAAGGACACGGCTACCAACAATTTATTACATTACCAGAGTTTCCACCCCAGGCACTTGCGTGACGCCATACCAAAGGGACAATTTTACCGTTTAAAACGTAATTGTTCACTTGAAGAGACATTCCGAGAAGAGGCTGGTAAACTGTCATCTCGTTTACATGAACGTGGCTATCCCAACAGAGTCATTTCCCGTGCCTTTAGATCTACCGTTGCCACAAACAGAACGTCACTTTTGACACCCATGCGGAAACTGGGTTCAGATCATTTGAATGTAATCACTACATTCAATAATCAATGGCAGAAGATATACCAGATACTGAATCGTCATTGGTCTATCTTAATTAGTGATCCCAAGATCGAACCTTTAGTTGGACAAAAGCCAAAATTGGTGGCAAGACGTGCTAGAAATTTAAAGGACTCACTGACTGCTAGCCATTTTGTCAGACCAACGACCTCCCTCCATAGAGGTTCTAGGATAATAGGAACGTACCCTTGTGGAGATTGTTCCATCTGTCAGTTCATTGTCTCTTCTCAAGAATTGAACACACACACTCCAGCTGGTTTGGTTACAACAAAATACTTTGCTAATTGCAAAACACGTAATGTTGTGTACTTATTACTTTGTAGCTGTCCTAAAATCTACGTGGGAGAGACGATACAGGAACTCCGTAAGCGCATACAGCACCACATCTCAGATATCACCTGTGCAGAAGCACATCTGAAGAATGGTAAGTCCATTAGTTCTGTTGCTAGACATTTTTTGTCTCATCATCACTGCTCCCCAAGAGGAATTCGTGTTTTTGTGGTTGATAGGGTCTCGTACAATATACGTAAATCCTCAATTTTGGATGAATTATTGAGAAAAGAGACGAGGTGGATTTACTCACTCCAGAGCCTAGCACCTAAAGGATTGAATGAGGAAATGTTATTTACAGGCTATTATAAGAAATAAATTTCAATCCTTTTCCTTGACAGGAGCGTGGAGGCATCCGTACTCTATCTTTGCTGCTAATTTGGACTACAAGGTCCCAGATTCAACATGGGCTCCTCTTTTTGGAAAATAAAATAACAATATGGACTTATCGTTTGGCTTGCAAGTTTGGCCGCTCTTAAATCAGAAGAACAAAAGAGCAAAAACAGAGAGTAAAGAAAGAAGAAAGAAGGAAAATTCTTGAAGATGTGAAGATTCATAAAAATAATGTGGAAACTTTTTTTTTTTTTGCATTCTTCTGTATCAGTTAATTTCCATTAGAGGCTTTGCTTCTAAATTTCACCAATTATGTAACATTTTCTTTTCTTTTACAGGATCTTCTTTATGAAATGTTCCATTTTTTCGGTAATCTCTGGTATCTCCATCTAAATACATCTGTTTTCCTTTATATACAGGGCCATTCGTCACTGAACCATAGGTCACATCAGTTACATTGCCTATATTCCCTATATTCCCTATTCTACCTTCGGGTTTGACCGGCCGGTCAGGTGTTCCCTGTATGGTTATTATTAACCGACAGGGTTGCACTCACTCCCTTCAGCCCTCATTCACTGTGCTCTTCCGGTATTGAATCAAACATGAACCAATTATATATAAAAATTGTGAGGCTTTGTTTATATATATCTATTCCTTCCCTCTCAATGTATTTCTCCTGCTTTTTGCTTTTTGTTTCCACTAGTAACTATGGCGACGAGCGTCGGCACGCAGCAATGGACGTCGCTCCATACTGCGCGGCCGCGAGTCGCTGATTGACAGCTAGTGCAACCGCCCGCCTCTTCCCCACAGCGTCATAGCGCTTCCGGTCCGGCGAACGCGGACTACACAAGGCACACACGCAGGTGCAGCTGCTTGTTAATCTGCACTAGGTATATAAGTTTTTACTCCTTTGTCCCTCACAGCTTCCCCCAGGATGAAGCCGTTACATTGAGCGGCGATACGCGTCGGGTCCTGCCGCTGTGTGCCCTCATCTGCCCTCGTTTTGCTTGGTGACTATCTGCTTTGTTATTTGTTATCATTTTCAGGTGGCTGTTCTCAGCTCCATACTAATATATGTGATATTTCTTTCTTATGCCATCTTTCCAGGTACTTCTCTTATTCCCTGGGTTGATCTAGGGTATAACAAAATATATTAATTAGGCTCCTTCCTAACACTGAGCCTGGCATTCATTTAGAGGCATCTGAGCTTTCATCTCATGTCACCAGGGCATTGAATTATTGAATGATTTATTCCATCTCTCTTTGCTTTCTGCAATTGAATGATTATGGTGTCATTTAAATATCACATTGGGCACACAGCACTTGTGTGATGGTGCTTTACCCACCACATTTTTAAATGGTTTTAATTTTTGCATATTACATATGTTGTCTGCACGATTGTCTGCTTTTTGTGTCTTTATAATAAAATTTGAATATTTTGGATAATCACCTTGTGATTGGTGGATGTGTTTCTGATCACTGTCATTTATACACACTACTTTTTCTATACTTGATCATTCTTACTTAATCATGACTGACTGATCGCCAGCCCTGTCCTCCAACACCCACACCTGTGTTAATGGAACAATCACTAAAACGATGTTAGCTGCTCCTTTTAAGGCAGGTGTGCAATGATGTTGAAATGTGTTTTGGGGGTTAAAGTTCATTTTCTAGGCAAATATTGACTTTGCAAGTAATTGCTGTTAAGCTGATCATTCTTTGACATTCTGGAGTATATGCAAATTGCCATTAGAAAGACTGAAGCAGTAGACTTTGTAAAAATTTATATTTGTATCATTCTCAAAAAGTTTGGCCATGACTGTAGACTGAACACACTCCACTCTACTGAGCTGACCCAGTTGCTGTTAAAAGGCCTGTTAGCCCCAGACTGGTTTGTACAATCGACCTTTCCCCATCAGGCTCCTTTAGTTACTTCGTCACCAGTGTGACTGGTATGGTTTTTTAATTGAGGCCAAGTGCCTTGGTGACTCAGACCTGGCAACCAGGACCTTCCCGCCTGCTTTCCAAAATAGATGCAAAAAAGAGTGTGGATTTTAGTTATACCTAGTGGCAACATTTCAGTTCATAGAACCTTTTTCAAGTCTGGCATGATCTTAAGATTTCATTTAGTCTTGCACACAGTCAAGGCACTCAGTGCCAGAGGCAGCAAAACAATCCCAAAACATCTTTGAAACTCCACCATATTTAACTATAGGTACGGTGTTCTTTAATTTGTAGGCCTCATTCTGTTTTCCATGAACAGTAAAATGATGAGCTTGAGCTTTACCAGATAGCTCTATCTTGGCTCCATCTGTCCACAAGCATGCAAGATAATGAAATGGCGGTCTTGTAGAAGCGCTACTAAGGCTCAGGCACCAGGATGATGTTTACAAATAGCAAACTTTTATTTTCCCCTCACAGCGCCACAACATGTTTCAACTGCTCAAGGTAGTGACACTACCTGAGGAAGACTGCCTTGAGCAGTTGAAACATGTTGTGGCGCTGTGAGGGGAAAATAAAAGTTTGCAATTTATAAACATTATCAGCTGATTGGGTTGCCCCGCCCCTTCCCAGTCAGCTGATTAAGGTTCTTTAGCTATCGGAGGTGGATGCATCGCGGGACACTTGGCGGACAGTTGAGAATTTCTTTTCATTTTCAACCATTTCTTTATTTAAATTTCACTTTGACAGTATATGTAGATACACAGATAAAGTGAAAGTGAACAATGCCGACACCACTTGCCTGCGCTTTGCAGGCTCAGCTCCCGCCCATCTGTTTCTGTGTCTGGATCCGTCAAAATCCTGGATCGGACACAGAAATGGAATCCGGAGTTTACAATCCCGGCCTGTCCGTGGAATCCTGCAAAAAACAGGATTCCAAAGACAGGAACAAAACCATAGTATGAAGCCAATCTTAACACTTTTTTGACCCTTGAGGCAGCATACATGTCATGAAAACTAGTGACTTCCTGACCCATGACGTGTATGCTGCATCATGGCGGGATCCCATTCCTGCAGGTCGGGAGGCAGTGATTGGTGAAATGCCTCCCGACCTGCATTTACGAGGGGACCTCTATTTCACCCAAGCAGGGGAGACTTTGTTCCCCCGTGGCTACAGTCACGGTGATTAGCGGTTGAAAATGAAACCGCCAATCACTGTGATTTTAGTATACGGCTCTCTCCCGCCTGCCCTCTTCTGTCTTCCCCTGCCCCCCGCTTCTCCCGCCTGCCCTCCTCAGTCTTCTACTGCCCCCCCCCCGCTTCTCCCCGCGCCCTCCGCTGTGTCCCCTGCTTGCCGGTAATCACCGTTGATTGGTGATCACCTCCTCCCGCTGCCTCCTGCTCCCACTCACCTCTGGTTCTGCTGTGGGCCTCCTCCGGTCCCCACTGCCATCCTGCATCCTGCTGTGGGCCTCTTCTTCCAGTCCTCTTGTGCACTGCTCCCATCCCCGCAGTTGACATCACAGGTTCGTTCTGGCTCCTCTGAGATCCTTTCTCTGCATCCTGAACCCCCTGCAGGGGGATCATGCTGCAGTGAAAAGAACAGACAGCCCTGGCACTGTGATCCATTATGTCAGATCACTGTGCCAGGACTATCAGATCACTTCACTGCAGCCTGATCCCCCTGCCTGGGGATCAGGCTGCAGTGAAAAGATCTGACAGCTCTGGCACAGTGATCCATTATGTAATCACTGTGCCAGGGCTGTCAGATCCCTTCTCAGCAGCCCCGATCTCCATGTAGAGGGATTAGGCTGCAGTGAAGGCATCAGACAGCCCTGGCGCAGTGATCCATTATGTCAGATCACTTCACTGCAATGTTGGGTCATCTGACTCAAGCCTCAGATATCATGTGATCTCTGAGACATGGGTTTGCGCAGTGATGTTGCACTGTATGGCAATGATCTGCCATACAGTGCATCATCCCTATGACACCAGAGACTGCAACAAGAGGACATTGATCCCTTGCTGCAGTCTCTGGATGTAGCAGAGGTGATCGAGCTTCGTGGGACTTTCGTTGTGGACTACATCGGAGGCGATCAAGCGTCGTGGGACTATCGTTGTGGACTATGTCAGATCTTTATAAAAAAAAGATGGAGTCCGAATTTTGTTTATTTTCTAACTAGATGGTGGCTTGATTCTAACGCTTCGGGTATTCTACAATATGTATGTAAAAAATTAGAGAGGGGGAGCGCACTAAAGCGGTAAATGAGGGACACCAGCGTGTTATTAACAAAGGTAATCCACTCACCTGGTATGGTTGTGAGAGTCACAACCACCTGAAGAAGTTTTGGCCGCTGCAGATCCCGGGATGCAGATACATACAGTATAGGAGAAAAAAGCCGGGGATTGTCCGCGCTAGACCACAGGGAAAACCGAGGATGCAAGCAAACCTTTATTTACACTCAAGCCAACGTGTTTCATGGCCACCTGGCCACTTCATCAGGGCAGTAATGACATTGCTGCCCTGATGAAGTGGCCAGGTGGCCATGAAAACACGTTGGCTTGAGTGTAAATAAAGGTTTGCTTGCATCCTCGGTTTTCCCTGTGGTCTAGCGTGGACAAACCCCGGCTTTTTTCTCCTATACTGTACAATATGTATGTAGTTTATTTATGAAGATTTAAAAATAATGCGATGAATACACAATATCTATCATCTACCTATGTGTCTATCATCTATGTATGCAGGGCCGTATTTGCCATTAGGCACTCATAGGCACGTGCCTAGGGTGACGCCAGTCTAACAGGGGCGGCGTCTCAGCGTGCTTTCTTTTCTTTTTTTTTTTTTTTTTTATTTCCCAGCTCCGGGCCGGCCGGGTCGCAAGCCCCGCCCCCATACCCCCTCCCTTCCCTTCATTATTATGGTCGCCCAGCCTGCCTTCCCGCTCATCCACCTCAGTCAGAAGACCCGGAAGACACGAGGAAAAGGAGGGGCCCACAAAGGAGGGGAAACTTGAAGTTCCCACTCTGTTCCCTCCTCTCCCGTGCGCCCAAGTGCTGCGGTGGTGGCGCCGGCGGCGGTACTGTCGGCACTGGTGGCTCCTGCACCTGCACCCAGCCGCCACCTCCAGACCCAGGGAAACGGGGAAGCCGCCGGCCGGAGGCACTGGAGGATGGTGCGGCTGGCGCATCACTGTGAGGAGCCAATGTCAGCAGCCAGCACCAGGTGAGGGAAGTGTGGGGGAACTGTGCAGGGGACAGAGGAGCAGGGGACCGAGAAGAGGACAAAGGAGCAGGGATCCAAGGAGAAGGGGACAGAAACAGGGGGACAGAGAGGCAGAAGGACAGAAACAGGGGGACAGAGAAGAAGAGGACAGAGGGGCAGGGGGACAGAAACAAGGGGACAGGAGGAGAGGAAAGAGGAGCAGCAGGAGGGAGAGAAGAGAGGAGGACTGGGGTGCAGAAGGACAGAGGGACAGTGGAGAGGAGGACAGGGGTGCAGAAGGACAGAGGAGCAGCAGGAGGGACAAAGGAGAGGAGGACGGGAGTGCAAGAGGAGCAGCAGGAGGGACAGAAGAGAGGAGGACGGGGGTGCAGGAGGACAGAGGAGAGCAGGACGGGGGTGCAGGAGGACAGAGGAGCAGCAGGAGGGACAAAGGAGAGGAGGACGGGGGTGCAAGAGGAGCAGCAGGAGGGACAGAGGAGAGGAGGGCGGGGGTGCAGGAGGACAGAGGAGATCAGGACGGGGGTGCAGGAGGACAGAGGAGAGCAGGACGCGGGTGCTGGAGGACAGCCGAGCAGCAGGAGGGACAGGGGAGAGGAGGACGGGGGTGCAAGAGGAGCAGCAGGAGGGACAGAGGAGAGGAGGACGGGGGTGCAGGAGGGACAGAGGAGAGCAGGACAGGGGTGCAGGAGGGACAGAGGATAGGAGGACGGGGGTGAAGGAGGGACAGAGGAGAGGAGGACGGGGGTGCAAGAGGAGCAGCAGGAGGGACAGAGGAGAGGAGGACGGGGGTGCAGGAGGGACAGAGGATAGGAGGACGGGGGTGAAGGAGGGACAGAGGAGAGGAGGACGGGGGTGCAAGAGGAGCAGCAGGAGGGACAGAGGAGGACGGGGTGCAGGAGGACAGCCGAGCAGCAGGAGGGACAGGGGAGAGGAGGACGGGGGTGCAAGAGGACAGAGGAGAGGAGGACGGGGGTGCAGGAGGACAGAGGAGAGGAGGACGGGGGTGCAGGAGGACAGAGGAGAGCAGGACGGGGGTGCAGGAGGACAGAGGAAAGCAGGACGGGGGTGCAGGAGGACAGAGGAGAGCAGGACGGGGGTGCAGGAGGACAGAGGAGAGCAGGACGGGGGTGCAGGAGGGACAGAGGAGAGCAGGACGGGGGTGCAGGAGGGACAGAGGAGAGAAGGATGGGGTTGCAGGAGGATGGAGGAGCAGCAGGAGGGGCAGAGGAGAGGACGGGGGTACATGAGGACTGAGGCTGTGGCTGGCGCTGTCTGTGGTGATAATGGCTGCTGTACCATGTGTCTGCCTCCATGCAGTTGCTGCCACCTTCCTGAGTTGGCAGGGTGTGGTATGACGGGAGTTGTAGTTCTCCTACCTGCCTGTCCTATATGATTTCTGGGCAGTGTGTTGGGTGCTGGGTGTTATTGTTCTTCCAGGTGGGGTCAGTGTTGTCCTGTCGCCCGTCTGTGGCCTGTCTGTCTCTTCTGGGATGTCCTCAGCTCCGTGCTGTGCACAGACAGTGTGCCACCATCTCCCCAGCTCCGTGCTGTGCACAGTGCACCACCATGTCCTCAGCTTCGTGCTGTGCACAGACAGTGTACCGTACACTGTCTTGCACAGCACGGAGCTGAGGATATGGCGGTACACTGTCTGTGCAAAGCACAGAGCTGGGAGATGGTGGTACACAGCACAGAGCTGAGGACATGGTGGTACACTGTCTATGCACAGAGCTGAGGACACGGTGGTACACTGCACAGCACGGAGCTGAGGACACGGTGGTACTGTGCACAGCACGGAGCTGAGGACACGGTGGTACTGTGCACAGCACGGAGCTGAGGACATGGTGGTACACTGTGCACAGCACGGAGCTGAGGACATGGTAGTACACTGTGCACAGCACGGAGCTGAGGACATGGTGGTACACTGTGCACAGCACGGAGCTGAGGACATGGTGGTACACTGTGCACAGCACAGAGCTGAGGACATGGTGGTACACTGTGCACAGCACGGAGCTGAGGACATGGTGGTACACTGTCTGTGCACAGCACAGAGTTGAGGACATGGTGGTACACTGTCTCCCGCCGCCTTAAAATTGGTCTGTTTCTCATCCAGGAGAGTCGGATGAGTGTCATCGGTTTTTGGTCCATTTGGCATCCAACTGCTGTGCAAGTGTCTGACATTTGTCTCAGATCACATCTGTGTGCAATATTTTCTTTCCTCAGCAGCTATTACTGTAGAATCATTTACAGGAACATTTTACATTGTTCTCGGTTACAGAATGATAATGTATCAGTGAAAAAAAACTGATGCCTCTCGGATGGTCCGTGTGCGGTCCGTGATTTTGTCAGACCCTTAGACTTGCATTGTTGAGTCTCGGTGTGAATCGCAGACTGTCGCAGAATGTTGCGACTTTTTTCTCATCCTGAATCTGGCTGAGAAAAAAGCGTCCAACACTCGTCAGTGTGCTCTCAGACATTGATTAACATTGGTCTGAGTGTAATGTGATGAAATCACACATTGCACTCATCCGAGTTTCACGCCAATGTGTCCGTACCCTAATAATAAAATCCATATAGTAATCCTACAATGTCTGCGGGACATGGTATGGGGAGGGTTTATGGCTCAGTACACACACCATACTTCTTGTTATTAACCAGTTAATGCTCTCTTGTCCACCGCACTGCAGTGTCAAAAGAGGAAGACAACGAGACAGGCAGCAACACGGCGTCAGAGAGCCCCTGACCTCGAAATACAAGATCCTCAGATACTGGTATTGTGACATCATATTAACAATAATATTTTTTGCACTTATATTACACTATGAACTCCACAGCACTTTACATACATCATCAACACTGTCCCCATTGGGGCTCACAATGTAAACATCCTATCAATATGTCTCTGTAGTGTAGTTGGACAAACCTTTTATATGTACTACATGATGAAATGTGGGGGTAGAAGCTACATGAAGCTTGGGGGGGGGGGGGGGAAGGCCGCGACTGGGGGAAGATTGTCTGTAACAGGGGGAGGAGCCATGATGGGGGAGGGGCTGCAACAGGGGGAGGGGCTGCAATGGGGGGGAGGAGCCGTGACGGGGGATGGTGGCGGCCACTGAGAGTGCCTAGGGCAGCAGGAACTCCAAATACGGCCTTGTATGTATGCTATATTTATTTATCATCTCTCTCTGTTTTATCTATGTATGTATCTATCCATGTGTATAGACCACACCTTGAGATGGAGATGTGGTGAACAGCCGTCCCACCCATCTCTAGCTGTTCACAAAAACCCAGCCCTGTTAAAGATAAATTAAGTTTCTCAGCATCTATGATACTGGAACATTACACCAGGGTTAATATCAACAAATGTAACAATTTGGATCATACACATCTCCCCTCTTATGTGATGACCTTACTATATAAAATATCTGTAAATTTATCACACCTATGTATTTATGTATACCTATGTTATATCTATCTGTTATCTAGCTATGTATTATCTATGTATTTTAGATCTATTTATTTGTGCATCTGTCCATCTATTTTTTTTTCGCATTTTATATCAATGTATTCATCTATGTATCCATGTGTATATATTAAATATCTATGTAACAGACTAATAATCCAATGAATATACAGCATTTTCCCGGTACAATATATACATTATCATTAAATATAATCAACCTAAAATATATTTGTACACCACATTTCTTGTGAAAACCTTTGGACTATCTGCAAGCAAGTGTCCTTGTAAAGGAGTATCAAGAACTTGCACCTTGAAGTTGGATCTCATTTTAACTCTAGAAAATGCAACGTACAGTTGTCCATGACCAAAAACTGGCTCCGGTAGATATATGCTAACACGGTGTAGAATTTGACCTTGTGACTTGTTTATAGTCATGGCGAAAGCTTGTTTTACTGGAAACGGTCGACGCCGAAGCCTAAATGGAAGACCTGTGTCTGAAGGACATAAATCAATGCGTGGAATAAACACTTTGTCTCGTTTTGCTGATCCACTGATGACTCTTGCTTGAATTAGGTAGGA
The DNA here is from genome assembly GCA_033576535.1 of Allobates femoralis. NCBI lineage: Eukaryota > Metazoa > Chordata > Amphibia > Anura > Aromobatidae > Allobates > Allobates femoralis. The sequence continues at coordinate 136,867,426 of JARQOC010000011.1, forward strand.
ATGGAGTCCAGTAACAATAAGGCGAGTTCCATTACAGAGCATTTTTTGTATTTAGATTCCGAAGCAACATTACAATTGTTCCAACTTTGAGTTGTAGTCTGTGGGATGGCATTCCAGATGGAGTAAGACTATTTAAAAATTGAACTGGAGGGGGCGTGGCCTGGAAGGAGATGTGAGCGGTCGCACTTCCTAGAGCTCCCGCCGAGTGCCCGCCATTAATCCTGCCTAATACCCTGTGGAGAGGTCCCTGACCCCCTGGAACTGTGTCCGGAGGTCCCCGGAGTGCAGCACAGCAGCGGGAGCCATCCGGAACCGCTGATATGACCCGCCGCCGGCAGCGAGACGCGGGCCGGGAGACACTGCGGGCCTCCAAGATGGCGCCGACAAGAGAGAGGAGGCGGAGAAGGCTAATGCCGCTTGCCAGCGGCGCATGGCGGCTGCAGAGAAACTCGCACAGTTTGCGAGGAGAGAGGAGAGCTGTGCTGGAGGGACAGAAGATGGAGGTGAGGAGGCTGGGGAGGAGAATGAATCCCGCATGACTGAGGGAGAAGAGGAGGAAGTGGAGGGGCCAACACAGGAGAAAGGTGCTGGAGAAGCCGGGCAGACCCAGACAGAGGACGCTATGCAGGCAGAGCCCACATTAAGGGATGTGTTTGCAGTGGTGTCCTACTGCAAGGATGCTCTAAAGACACTGACACAGCAGGTCCTAGGGGTGCAGGGAGAGATATCCACAATTAAGAAAGATCTAAAAAAAGTGGACACTAGGACCGGTGCAGTGGAGGAAAGAGTGAGCACAGCAGAGGACCATATAACTAAAATGCAGAGGATGGAGAAAAAATATATCCAACAAATGTCTGAGCTGGCTGCAAAAACGGACGATCTGGAGAACCGCTCCAGACGAAACAATCTGAGAATAGTGGGCATCCCGGAGAAGTCTGAGGGGAGAAACCCCACTGAGTTAATTGAAAACTGGCTCAGAGAGAAATTTGGCTCTGAAACTCTGACGAGACTGTTTGCTGTGGAAAGAGCGCATCGGGTCCCTATGCAGCCTCAGCCGCCTGGTAAGGGCCCACGCACAATCCTTGCAAAGATCCTTAACTACAGGGACAGGGATATCATCCTGCAGAAGGCCAGAAACATGGATGAGCTTACAATTAATGGTCACAGGATCGCCATATATCCTGATTACTCAGTGGTGGTACAGAAGCAAAGAATGAAATTCTCCACTGTAAAGAAGCGTTTGAGAGAGTTGAACGTAAAATATTCTATGATCTTCCCAGCAAAACTGCGAGTGACAGCATTGGAAAAGGTCTTCTTTTTTATGGACGCTGAGGAAGCCTCGCAATGGCTGGATATTAATGCAAGACGTATCAAGGAAGCTGGAGAATGTGCGTGAACTCTGGGAATCCTGGATGTGACTTTGAGACGGTGGTGATACCACAGATGGACGTCCGGTAACTGACCCTGCATCGGTGTTTTGGTTTTGTCGCTGTTTTTTTTTCTGGAGGACAGACGGCCAGCAGGGGGGCGATAGATCTGATGACTTTCTTTGTTCCTCTCTTTTTCTTTTTCTTTTTGGATGTTATTTTTATGCGCTCCTGACCTTATTGGACAAACAGAGTGATAAGCATGGAGAGGGGGATGATATTAGAGGAATGGGGAGATGTGGGTATGATAGGAATAACCAATAAATATTGCTGTTTAAATACTATACAGTTTAAAGGTAATAGATGTTACCAGAATATTTAAATTTAAAGGTAAATAGGTTAGTAACGGTATTAAGCGGGCACGGGCGGAAGGGGGAGGGTTACACCAAACATGGTGTGGAAAAGGTATTTAGTTGTAACGGGTCCAAGGTTCAGAGACCCCACTCTCGACGAGAGTACTACACAGACGATAGAGGGGAGGACGGGGGGGGAAGGGGGGTGGGAAGGGGAAGAGGAGGGGAAATGGGAGGAGGGGGGAAGACAGCTAAGCATAGGGACAGCGGCAAATCGACTACAAAATATCTTGGTTGATGGGGAACGGAATAACATTATTTGCTGGAATGCACGAGGGCTCTCGGACAAGTCAAAAAGAGCAGCGGTTATTCAATACGTGCTAGACCGTAAGCCATCAGTGATATGCCTTCTGGAAACACATTTAACAACTGATACAGTAGATGTTCTTACTAAAAAATGGGCGCAGAAGACGTACCACTCCACTTTTTCTTCCTACGCTAGGGGAGTTTCGATATTAATACATAAATCGGCACAATATGAAGAGATAGAAGTTGAAATAGATACTGATGGACAATATGTGATGGTGGTTTGTAGACTGTCCGGACAATTAATGTGTATCGTGGCAATTTATATTCCTCCGCCATATTCCAGTACTAAATTAAGGAAAATAAGAGAGATGGCGGAAAGGAAAGGGGTAATGCCATTTCTGTTGATAGGAGACTTCAATAACGTGATAGACACACAGTGGGACAGAAGCCCCACATCTGGAGGGGTTAGTAAGAACACTCTGACTCCATTTGGCTCACTGATACAAGAAATGGGGTTGACGGATCTTTGGAGGGTCAGGAATATAGAGGAGAGATGTTTCTCTTGCTTTTCGACATCATACGACACACTTTCCCGTATTGATATGGCCCTGGGAAATAGTCTATTGGATGGGCTGATAGGGGAGGTGAAATATCTAGCCAGGGTTGTTTCGGATCATAGCCCGATTTTTGTTTCCATTAGACGACCGGGTTCACCGGGGAATGTGGTTAGAGAATGGAAAATACACCCCATGTGGCTGCGCACTATTGATATGGCTAAAATTGGAAGGGAAATAGAGGAATTTTATAATTTAAATGAGGGAAGTGCGGACCCACTGATAGTTTGGGAGACCATGAAAGCATACCTAAGGGGGATTCTGTTTCGGGATATTTGTCGGTGTAAATCACAGAATAAACAGAAGGAAAAAGATAGTATACAGAAATTGGAGAGAGCAGAGATGGAGGCGGCAAGGCAGAGTGATATACATTATAGGAAAATACTACGAGAAGCACAAAAGGAGGTGAATAGAGTTCTTATGGAAAGGGTAGATAGGACAATGGCATTCCAGAAACTGAGATTCTTTGAAGAAGGGGAGAAGGTGGGTCATTTATTATCCATCATAGCGGCAGCGCAGAGGGGGAACCAGTCAGTCCATTGTTTAGTGGAGAGAGGGGGGAGAACGAACAACGAATACAGAGAACATTATGGAGATCTATATACGTCACAAGAAGGATTAGATGAAAGAGAGGTGGGGGCATTTCTGGCAGCGGCATCGTTACCCACTCTATCAATGGAGGATAGGGACACTTTGGAGACACCTATAACGGTAGATGAAATAGGGGAGGCACTGCATGGCATGGCCAATGAAAAAGCCCCGGGGTCTGATGGACTCCCGGCGGAAGTCTATAAGAGACTAGAAGAAATTCTTTTACCCAGATTGCTGGAGGTTTATGTGGAGGCTAAGAAACAGGGGGTATTACCAACATCCTTGAGATAGGCGACTATAGTTGTGATCCCTAAGGAAGGTAAAGACCTTGCGAGCCCAGAGTCATACCGGCCTATTTCATTGCTGACGGCAGATGTGAAAATTCTAGCAAAAGTACTGTCAAACCGTTTAACAAAGGTGATATCAACCTTAATACACCCAGATCAGGCCGGCTTTATGCCTAATAGATCTACTGCGACTAACTTAAGAAGATTATTTCTGAATCTGCAGCTGCCGTCGGACAATATGGGTAGAAGAGTTATAGCATCGCTTGACGCTCGCAAGGCCTTTGACAGTGTGGAGTGGAGGTACCTGTGGAGGGTGCTACAGTATATGGGATTTGGTCCGCAATTTACGTCATGGATAAAACTCTTGTATGCCCAACCTACTGCCAAAATTAGAGTCAATGGGGCCGTCTCTAAAAAGATAGACCTACAGAGAGGTACCAGACAGGGATGCCCACTGTCGCCCCTGCTGTTTGCCATCGCGGTGGAGCCACTAGCTGCTACCATAAGAAACTCCAGTGACATCAAGGGATTTAAATACGGGGAAAATGAGGAGAAAGTCGCGTTATACGCGGATGACATTCTGCTGTTTCTGGAGGATAGTGGGGCATCGTTGAGCCATGCCATGCAGACCATTGAGGGTTTTGGGGCGCTCTCGGGACTTAATATTAATTGGACTAAGTCAAGTTTATTTAAAGTAGACAAAGAGGAGACAGACACAGAAGAGGAAGTGGAATCGGGAGGATTGAGTAGGGTGGAGCAGTTTAAGTATTTGGGCATTTGGGTCTCTTTGCCCATCACGCATTATTTGCAATTGAACCTTGCCCCGTTACTGACAGTGCTGAGGCGTAAGGTTACTGCCTGGAATAAGCTGTGTTTATCCGTGGTGGGGAGAGTCAACTTGATCAAGATGATCTTGATGCCCAAATTACTATATATACTGCACAATTCACCCTGTGGATCCCTCAACGCAGACTTAAGCCTATTAATGCCATATTCCGGGAACTGATCTGGGGAAAGAGGCAGCCTAGGATTCGGCTAGAAACATTGCAAAGGCCAAAAGATGACGGGGGACTAGCGTTGCCTCATGCTGCGATTTATTTTTTGGCAGCCCAAAGTCAGCACTTGAGGGAATGGGCAAGTAAATCAAGGAACAGCCACGGTACGAAAATATTGGGTAAAATAATTGGTAGATTACCTTTGACAGATGGACTTGAGGACGGGTCTGTAGGAATACTGGGAAAGACATACCCTACATTTGACCTTATACATAAGGTATGGACAAAAATTAAACAACTGAGAGGAGTGACAAATTTGACCAAATACACTCCCATATGGGACAATGGGAACCTTCCAGAACTGATCAAAATGGGACGACTTACGGAGTGGGAAAATAGAGGCATTGTATACATGCATCAAATTATAAATAGACAAGGATTAAAGACCTTTCAACAACTCAGATTGGAATTGAATTTGGACTCCCAGACTCGGGTTGGCTTCAGTATTTACAGATGCACCATGCAGTCAGTAAACAGGGTGAGACCAGTACCTTACAAATACAGGATGATATTGTCTTAGATTATATTTGCCATGAGGGACTCTCGACTGGAGTGATATCGTGCATATATAGATATCTAATACATACATTCCTCCTTTCATTTCCTATAAAGGCACGTTCAAAATGGGAAGAGGAAATGGGACACATACCGGATGATAGGTGGACTAGTATACTGGAATACATACCTAAGTTCTCTATATGTGAATCAGCCAGGCTCTCGCATCTCTACGTGGTACACAGAGTGTATCGCTCGCCAATGGTTATGCACAGAGCAGGTCTGAGGACTGATTCTGAATGTCCGAGATGCAGAGGAGATAATGCGGGCATTTTCCATGTGATGTGGTCCTGCCCAAGACTATCCACATATTGGGCGACGGTCATTAACCGAATAGAAAGAGTGTATGGGTGTGAAATACCTAGAGAACCGGTGGTTTGTTTGTTGGGATATGTGGAGGAGGTGAAAATTGAAAATGCATTTAAAATAATAATTGCAAAATTGCTCTTTGTAGCAAGGAAACTGATTGCAAAATTCTGGATACGAGATGTTCCCCCAAGCAGAGAGGAATTTGTGAAACAGGTGGATAATCTACTGTATATGGAAAAGGGTATCTATGGGAAAAGAAAAAAAATAGCAATGTTTGAGAAAATGTGGTTACCCTGGATAAATTACAGATGAGAAGAGGAAGTATGACATTCAGCTGTGATGTGAGCAAATTGTTCTGAAATGCGGGATAATTAATATGCCTTATTGACGATTACTTCACTAAATAACACCATGAGCTGTTGTGTAATGTGCTAGCTGTCAGGGGGGTGCGGGGTTAGGGGGGGGGGGGAAAGGGAGGGTGGGGTTTGGGACTGTAGTTCAATTATTCATGTGAAAACGAGACGTGTTGTCTTGATGCATTTGTGTAATCCTGTTTGGAATCTGTTTAATTAATAAAAACTTATCTGATTTAAAAAAAAATTGAACTGGATAATGCTCTCGTTCATCTTCATTGTCTACATCCACTGAATCATCACTGTTGTACAGCTTATACTCTCCAGGCATTCTATCCATCACATGGGAATTTAGCAGAGCCATGTCATCGTTCTTGAGACAGAGAATTGCATGGGAAGAGGCCCTCTCAACACTGGTTTGGTTGTTCACATAAATTTCAACGCGTTGTCAAAAAAAATCAGTTACAGTGCAATCAGTGCACAACATGTCTTCTGGTATTTCAATTATATCTTCTCCAAGGTTGTATTCGTTGCTAAGTTCACAGTTACCAAGATTAAGAAGCCAATTGCTGTACTCTATCGCATGTTAATTAGTTGGAGTTGAGTAAACTGTTTCCAAAGGTCAGCCATTTTTAAGCTGGATCTCAATTGTTCCATTTGGTATGACTGGAAGGCATTGCCTAAAATCTCCACCAATGACAAAAACTTTACCTCCAAACGGAAATCCATTCTTTTCAGCAACATTTGCAGTCATTACTTCACGCAGAAGTCTGTCAATTAAGGTCAAAGAATATTTGGGTGCCATGGTGCACTCATCAAGTATCGCAAGATGTGCGTTGTTTAACTGTTTTCCAGCAAATGTGTGTTTTATTCTGGAAACGGAAATTTCGTTGACAGGAACTAGTATCCCAAAGAGTGAATGCATAGTGCGACCTCCTCGTAAAAGATTTGCTGCAATACCTGTTGTACCGATGGCAATAAGACTTTTCCCGACCCTCTAACGTGATGCATTAAAACTTCATATAGGTATGTTTTACCACTCCCTCCTGGACCGTCAATAAAGAAACATTTTGTCCTTGCATCTGCTTGGTTTTCTATGGCACTCACAATAGTATCATATGCAATACGTTGTTCATTTAAGCAGTTTATTTTCTGTGTTGCCAACAATAATTCATAAGCTTCATCATACTCTAGAAGTTGTGGAACTTGAGTTGCAGGCTGTGGCAAATTAAAGTCTGAAAATATTTTTCCATGCAGTAGTAAGACATTTTGGACATCTCGCATGGCATAAGATTGGCAATTTTGACAATCTCCACTTTTATTGTTAAGACGTAAACAGTAATCCTCGATTAGATAATCTTTGAAATTTGTCCAAAATTGAGCAGGATTTGTAGGTGGACCAAATACACAGATGTAGGCAAACAATTGGTGAAGTTGCTTAGGCACATGTAAGGTACCTGCGTCTTCTAAAATAAGTGTCCAAACAGTATCATCCAATAAAAGTCCTAAAGCCAAAGCTGCAGCTTTAAATGTATAGTGCAATACTCCATTAACGGTTTTCAAATAGTCATAACTTGTAGTTCCTTTGACATGCAGCAGTAACAGCTGAAGGCAATATCATTCTTGATACTTGACACTAACAGTATACATGCGTCCAATTATTTTGCTAACTCCTCGTTGTCTTGGCTTCCAAGTTTTATTCCAAACGTAATGCTCTAGAATCTCGCGATACAAATACTGCCTTGCGTTGTCGTCACAATGGTTCAGCAAAAACCATTCCATTAATATTGACGTCGTGCTTAAAGTTTTTGAGACATATTCGACTTGACAATTTTCATAGAAATAAAGCAGTTGTTGATTAGGTAAATGGATAGCTAAACATATAATGGCATGGGACTGTGAATGCATTGGAAATGCAAATATCCTCCAAGCAGCTTCTGGAGCACTCTTATATCTTGAGTCAAGAGAAGTTGATTCATCGTGATTGACAGTCTGTTGTATTTCAACATTAGCTTTGTCATGGCCCTTGTAGATGTACTTCAAAAGATATATTTTACACATTTTATTGAAGCACAGATTTGTACGTTGATGTGACAGTTGTAGCATTTTGATAAGTACAGGTTGTATGGGACTATCCATTCTTTATTTATCTTTTTTTTGTGAACAATGTTAAGAATGCGAGCCTTTAGTACCCTTGCTGAGAACTGTTGATGCTTCGGATATTGTCCATAAAATTTCTACTGTGTTGATGCGTTCCTTTCATTAGTTGCTCAAACAGATCTGACTAGTGAAGTCTCGGTAGCATAACTTTCCCTTTTTGGCAGCATTGAGTAAACATTGTCAGATGGATTTCATCAAAATTTAGAGAGTTGCATGTAGAGCAAACTACATTCATATTCCCATAGTAGTGTTTAATAATTGTCATTTCATCATTTGTGACGTAACATGCAAGTTGTTGAATACTCTCCTGGGCTTGCCTTAGTTGGTAGAGCATTCATGTTGTATGAAAGGCGTGAACATATTGTTGTCTGTTTGCCCTGTCTTCTGGAGATTCATTCAGCCGACACGGTCTATAAGACTCAGCATCTTGGGCTTGTCTGGCAGCAGTTTGTTTTGGTGTTTCATGTTGCCGACGACGTCTGTGAGATGCCGCTTCCTGGGCTTGTCTCACGGCAGTTTGTTGTGGTGTCTCTTGGTGTCGACGTTGTTGTCGCCTTGCTGCTTCTGCAGCTTTTCTGTCACAGTCAGCGAGTGCGGCACCTGGGAGAAAATGAACTACAGTTGTGGCCAAAAGTATTGACACCCCTGCAATTCTGTCAGAAAATACTCAGTTTCTTCCTGAAAATGATTGCAATCACAAATTATTTGGTATTATTATCTTCATTTAATTTGTCTTCAATTAAAAAACACAAAAAGAATTGTCCTAAAGCGAAATTGGATATAATTCCACACCAAACATAAAAAAGGGGGTGGACAAAAGTATTGGCACTGTTAGAAAAATCATGTGATGCTTCTCTAATTTGTGTAATTAACAGAACCTGTAACTTACCTGTGGCACCTAACAGGTAACATGGTAACATAGTAACAGTTTTTAAGGTTGAAGGAAGACTTTAAGTCCATCTAGTTCAACCCATAGCCTAACATGTTGAGCCAGAGGAAGGCAAAAAAAAAAAAAAAACATGTGGCAATGCTAGCTCCACATTGGGAGAAAAAAAATTCCTTCCTGACTCCACTTACGGCAATCAGACTAGTTCCCTGGATCAACACCCTATTAAAGAATCTAGTATATATAACTGGTAAATTATAGTTTTCAAGAAAGGCATCCAGGCCCTTCTTAAATGTTAGTAGTGAGTCACTCATTACAACATCATGTGGCAGAGTGTTCCATAGTCTCACTGCTCTTACAGTAAAGAATCCACGTCTGTGATTATGATTAAAGGGAACCAACCACCCCCAATGACCCCCCGGACTATTAATATCGGTCCCTACACCCAGCACATACATGTGCTGCAATGATTTTTGCTAAAAAAACTGTTTTTTAAAACTTAAGATAATGCTTTTGAAAGTTTAAAACGAAGGGACGGGTGGGCGTTCTTATCTGTGGCAAAAGCCGAGTAGCAGCTGCCACTCATCCTCCTGTGTCCCGCAGCAGCAGTAACGGCCAGCCCTTTTCAGCGTCACAGCCTGGTGCACGGGCTCGCATGCCCGTGCACACGTCATCAGCTACAGCCGGGTAGCGAGCGCGCGCTCTGACTTCCTGCGCTCGGCTGTGGAAGTCAGAGCGCGCGCTCGCTTCCCGGCTGTAGCTGATGACGTGTGCACGGGCATGCGAGCCCGTGCACCAGGCTGTGACGCTGAAAAGGGCTGGCCATAACTGCTGCTGCGGGACACAGGACGATGAGTGGCAGCTGCTACTCGGCTTTTGCCACATAAGTAACGCCCACCCGTCCCTTCGTTTTAAACTTTCAAAAGCATTATCTTAAGTTTTAAAAAACAGTTTTTTTAGCAAAAATCATTGCAGCACATGTATGTGCTGGGTGTAGGGACCGATATTAATAGTCCGGGGGGGTCATTGGGGGTGGTTGGTTCCCTTTAAACCTTCTTTCCTCTCAGGCCTAAGAGTAAAGAGATCATTAGAAAGGTCTCTGTACTGTCCCCTCATATACTTATACATTATTATAAGATCACCCCTAAGCCTTCGTTTTTCCAAGCTAAATAACCCCAAGTTTAATAACCTGCCTTGGTATTGCAGACCCCTCATTCCTCTAATAACCTTGGTCACTCTTCTTTGCACCAGCTCTAGTTCAGCTATGTCTTTCTTATACACCGGAGACCAGAATTGTACACAGAATTCCAAGTGTGGTCGCACCAGTGACTTGTATAGAGGTAAAATTATGTTCTCCTCATGAGCATCTATGCCTCTTAATGCATCCCATTATTTTATTTGCCTTTGCAGCATCTGCCTGACACTGGCACTAAATGTGAGTTTGTCATCTACCCATACACTCAGGTCTTTTTCAGTAATAGTTTTGCCCAGTGTTTTACAATTAAGCACATAATTATACCTTTTCTTTCCTCTACCCAAGTACATGACCTTACATTTATCCCCATTACAGCTCATTTGCCATTTATTAGCCCAAGCTTCTAGTTTACATAAATCCTCCTGTAATATAAAATTGTCCTCCTCTGTATTGATTACCCTGCAGAGTTTAGTGTCATCTGCAAATATTGAGATTCTACTCTGTATGCCCCCTACAAGGTCATTAATAAATATATTAAAAAGAAGCAGGCCCAACACTGACCCCTGTGGTACCCCACTGTTAACTGTGACCCATTGAGTGTGTTCCATTAATGACCACCCTTTGTTTCCTTTCACTAAGCCAGTTCTTAACCCACTTACATAAAATGAGAGCAATGGGGATAGGGGAAAATATGTGTATCACCCTTTTGTGTGGCACCGTCTCAAAAGCTTTTGAAAAGTCCATATACACCACATCCACTGCATTTCTTTGGTCCAGTCCAGAACTTACCGTATATACTCGTGTATAAGCCGACCCGTGTATAAGCCGACCCCCCTACTTTTGCCCCAAAAATCTGGAAAAAACCTATTGACTCGTGTATAAGCCGAGGGTGGACCCCAGCACAGGTATACAGCCCCAGCAGTGTGGTATACAGGCCCCCCCAGTGGTATACAGGCCTCCCCAGTGGTAGTATACAGCAGCCCCAGTGGTAGTATACAGCAGCCCCAGTGGTAGTATATAGCAGCCCCAGCAGTAGTATACAGCAGCCCCAGTGGTAGTATACAGCAGCCCCAGTGGTAGTATATAGCAGCCCCAGCAGCCCCAGCGGTAGTATACAGCAGCCCCAGTGGTAGTATATCGCAGCCACAGCAGCCCCAGCGGTAGTATACAGCAGCCCCAGTGGTAGTATATAGCAGCCCCAGCAGCCCAGTGGTAGTATACAGCAGCCCCAGTGGTAGTATACAGCAGCCCCAGCTGGTAGTATATCAGCAGCCCCAGCGTGGTAGTATACAGCAGCCCCAGCGTAGTATACAGCAGCCCCAGTGGTAGTATATACAGCCAGCCCCAGCAGTAGTATACAGCAGCCCCAGTGGTAGTATACAGCAGCCCCAGTGGTAGTATATAGCAGCCCCAGCAGCCCCAGCAGTAGTATACAGCAGCCCCAGTGGTAGTATATCGCAGCCACAGCAGCCCCAGCGGTAGTATACAGCAGCCCCAGTGGTAGTATATAGCAGCCCCAGGCAGCCCCAGTGGTAGTATACAGCAGCCCCAGTGGTAGTATACAGCAGCCCCAGTGGTAGTATAGCAGCCCCAGCGGTAGTATACAGCAGCCCAGCAGCCCCAGCGGTAGTATACAGCAGCCCCAGCAACCCCAGCGGTAGTATACAGCAGCCCCGGTAGTATACAGCAGCCCAGTGGTAGTATACAGCAGCCCCAGCTGGTAGTATACAGCAGCCCCAGCGGTAGTATACAGCAGCCCCAGCGGTAGTATACAGCAGCCCCAGCGGTAGTATACAGCAGCCCCAGCGGTAGTATACAGCAGCCCCAGCGTAGTATACAGCAGCCCCAGGGTATTACAGCAGGCCCCCAGGGTATACAGCAGCCCCCAGGGGGTATTACAGCAGCCCCCATGGGGTTCAGCAGCCCCCAGGGGTTCCAGCAGCCCCCAGGGGGTACCCAGAGCCCCAGGGGTCCCAGCAGCCCCAGGGGGTACCCAGCAGCCCCAGGGGGTACCCAGCAGCCCCCAAATGCTGGCACTCGCCCCCGCTTGCAAGGGCCTCCCCCCCCCCCGCTGCTTCTCTTACCATCCCGGACTTCTGCTCAGCGTCGCTCCTCGGTGCTCCGTCCTCGCTGCTCCCGTCCTGCTACATCCGGGATCCCGCGATCGCGCGATGACGTCATATGTCTGCGACGGCTGGAGATCCCGGATGTAGCAGGACGGAGCAGCGAGGATGGAGCACCGAGGAGCAGCGCTGAGCAGAAGACCGGGATGGTAATATAAGCAGCGGGGGGGAGCCCTTACAAGGGGGGGGCGAGTGCCAGCATTTGGGGACTTATATGCACGGCTTCCCCCTGCCGCTGATTGACAGGGGGAAGCAGTGCATATTTAATGAGCGGCCCCACGTGACGGGGCCGCACATACTGCAGCCTCCCCCCGCCTCCTCCAGCCTCCACAGCCCCGGGACACAGCCCCCACCACTCCATGTATCGTATATGACCCGTGTATAAGCGAGGGGGAGACTTTTCAGACCAAATTTTGGGCTGAAAAACTCAGCTTATACACGAGTATATACGGTACTTCTTCATAGAAGCTTATCAGATTAGTTTGACAGGAATGTTCCCTCGTAAAACCATGTTGATATTGGGTCATGAGGTTATTTTTCTTCAGATACTCCAGTATAGCATCTCTTAGAAAACCCTCTAGGATTTGACCCACAGTAGAGGTTAAGTTTACTGGCCTATAATTTCCAAGTTCAGTTTTTGTCCCCTTTTTGAACATTGGCACCACATTTGCTATACGCCAGTCCTGTGGTACAGATCCTGTTATGGAATAATGGTCTATCTATGACAGTACTTAATTCCTGCAGCACTCTGTGGTGTATCCCATCCGGGCCTGGGGATTTGTCAATTTTGGTGATTTTTAGACAATGCTGTATTTCCTGCTGGGGTTAAGCAGGTGACATTTAATTGAGAGTTTTTGTCATCACTGATCATATTGTCTGTCATGGGATTTTCTTGTGTAAATACTGTTGAAAAACAGTCATTTAGCATATTGGTTTTTCCTCATCCTCATCCCCCATTTCACCCAGATTATTTTTAAGGGGGCCAACACAATCATTTTTTAGTTTCTTACTATTTATGTAGTTAAAAAATATTTTGGGATTATTTTTACTTTCTCTGGCAATGAGTCTCTCTGTCTCAATCTTTGCTGCATTGATTTGCTTTTTACAAATGTTATTTAATTTTCTGTATTTATTTAATGCCTCATCACTAACCACTTGCTTTAATTCCCTAAAGATGTTGGAAATAAATCACACTTGCAGCCAGTTGACATGGATTAAAGTTGACTCAACCACTGTCCTGTGTCCTTGTGTGTACCACATTGAGCATGGAGAAAAGAAAGACCAAAGAACTGTCTGAGGACTTGAGAAACCAAATTGTGAGGAAGCACGAGCAATCTCAAGGCTACAAGTCCATCTCCAAAGACCTGAATGTTCCTGTGTCTACCATGCACAGTGTCATCAAGAAGTTTAAAGCCCATGGCACTGTGGCTAACCTCCCTAGATGTGGACAGAAAAGAAAAATTGACAAGAGATTTCAACGCAAGATTGTACGGATGGTGGATAAAGAACCTCAACTAACATCCAAACAGGTTTAAGCTGCCCTGCAGTCCGAGAGTACAACAGTGTCAACCCGTACTATCCGCTGGCGTCTGAATGAAAAGGGACTGTTTGGGAGGATACCCAGGAAGACCCCACTACTTACCCCGAGACATAAAAAAGCCAGGCTGGAGTTTGCCAAAACTTACCTGAGAAAGCCTACAACGTTTTGGAATAATGTTCTCTGTTCAGATGAGACAAAAGTAGAGCTTTTTAGGCAAAGGCATCAACATAGAGTTTACAGGAGAAAAAAAAGAGGCATTCAAAGAAAAGAACACGGTCCCTACAGTCAAACATCACGGAGATTCCCTGATGTTTTGGGGTTGCTTTGCTGCCTCTGGCACTGGACTGCTTGACCGTGTGCATGGCATTATGAAGTCTGAAGACTACCAAGTAATTTTGCAGCATAATGTAGGACCCAGTGTGAGAAAGCTGGGTCTCCCTCAGAGGTCATGGGTCTTCCACAGCAGGACAATGACCCAAAACACACTTCAAAAAGCACTAGAAAATGGTTTGAGAAAAAGCACTGGAGACTTCTAATGTGGCCAGCAATGAGTCCAGACCTGAATCACATAGAACACCTGTGGAGAGATCTAAAAATGGCAGTTTGGAGAAGGCACCCTTCAAATATCAGGGACTTGGAGCAGTTTGCCAAAGAAGAATGGTCTAAAATTCCAGCAGAGCATTGTAAGAAACTCATTGATGGTTACCAGAAGCGGTTGATAGCAGTTATTTTGGCTAAAGGTTGTGCAACCAAGTATTAGGCTGAGGGTGCCAATACTTTTGTCTGGCCCATTTTTGGAGTTGTGTGTGAAATGATTAATGTTTTGCTTTTTGCTTCATTCTCTTTTGTGTTTTTTCATTGAAGACAAATTAAATGAAGATAATAATACCAAGGAATTTGAGATTGCAATCATTTTCGGGAAGAAACTGAGTATTATCTGACAGAATTGCAGGGGTGTCAATACTTTTGGCCACAACTGTATATTTCTCCTTTCCTCAGCAGGCTTTCAGTCAGTTGTGCCCAGAGCACACAGCAAGGAGAGGGGCGGCTGTAATTCTGCCCTGGTATGGACTGGCAGCTCACTTACCAATGTATCAGTTCTGAACCAGAACATGTCAGTTTCCCTTTAAGATTTATATTACACATAGCAATCTAGATTAAAGGGATCCTGTCACCCCAAACCACCTCCTAAGCTATTAAAAGCTGTCCCTAGAGCATAGTAACACTTACCCTACACTCCTTTTAGCTCCTAAATGCAGCAAGTGAAACTGAATCTAAACGTTATAAAAGTACCTCATTACTGATGTTAATGAGTGACTATGGTATTCATAGTCACTCAGCCAGGCTGCCCCTCAATAGGCGTGATCTTCATGACACATTCAAATGCGCACCTCCCTGCTCTCCTCTCGGCCTGGCGCTGCTGTGTGGGGGCTGTATGACGCGATTCACGTAATTTCCGGCGCTTGCGCATGCGCTGTACGGTACTTGAAGCTAAAGCAGCGCGGTGTAAATACGTCACCCGGCGCCGGAAATGACGCGAATCGCGTCATACAGCCCCACACAGCAGCGCCAGGCCGAGAGGAGAGCGGGGAGGCGCGCAGGGAGGCGCGCATTTGAATGTATCATAAAGATCACGCCTATTGAGGCGTGATAGTATGAAGAGGGGCAGCCTGGCTGAGTGACTATGAATACCATAGTCACTCATTAACATCAGTAATGAGGTACTTTTATAACGTTTATATTCAGTTTCACTTGCTGCATTTAGGAGCTAAAAGGAGTGTAGGGTAAGTGTTACTATGCTCTAGGCAGCTTTTAATAGCTAGGAGTGTTTGGGGTGACAGGATCCCTTTAATCTAGATTGATGGTATATAATTTAAAGGAATGATGTTTGGTCAGAATGATTTGGGGTGACAGGATCCCTTTAACAAAAAAGAGCAAAGAAAAGGGGAGGGTTGGGGATAGAGTGGAATACAAGCAGTGTGGGCAGGTGTATTTAAATGAGTAGCCACACCATGATGTGCTGAGTGCCCTTAGTTCCCATGGCACCACTCCTTTCACCCCACCCCATAACCCACTGCTGCACAGAGAGAGCCCCCAACCTGAAATCCCGCTGCTAATCAAATCAGCGTGTACACCACACCGATATAAATAGCCTCTTCCCTGCTCTCTGCCTCCTATGCACAGCGTCCGTGATGCTGGGGGCGCATGTGTGAAAGGTCAGAGTTGTGGGGCGATAATGTCATCGCTCCGGGTCTGTACTTCCTGTGAGCCTCTGTGATTCCCCAGTGCTGGACACTGGATGATAGTCTGTGAGGTAAGCAAAGCATTTTTATTTTCCTAAACATAGTAACATAGTATTTAAGGTTGAAGGAAAACCTTAAGTCCATCTTATTCAACCCATAGCCTAATACAGTGATGGCGAACCTATGGCACGCGTGCCAGGGAGGGCACGCAGAGCCGTCTCCGCTGGCACGCGGCCTCGCCTCTCACTGCCTCTTTGAACTGCCGGCATTATGGCGCCGGCAGTTCAAAGCTGTGTCGGATCGGAGGCTTCTCCAGCCTCCTAGTCTCCGACACTGACAAGCTCCGCCCAGCCGGTGTCACGTGACCGCGGTCATGTGACGCGCTCGGAGTGACGGCGGGACTGAAGATGCGGGGAGAAGAGCAGCGATGAAGGCAGGAGAACTAGGTGAGTATGAGTTTTTTTTATTTTAAGCTAGACTAGCAGGGGCAATGGTGACATTACAATAAGGGGGGCAATGGAGGCATTACTATAAGGGGGCAATGGAGGCATTACTATAAGGGGGACAATGGTGACATTACTATAAGGGGGACAATGGTGACATTACTATAAGGGGGGCAATGGTGGCATTACTATAAGGGGGGCAATGGAGGCATTACTATAAGGGGGGCAATGGAGGCATTACTATAAGGGGGACAATGGTGACATTACTATAAGGGGGCAATGGTGGCATTACTATAAGGGGGCAATGGAGGCATTAATATAAGGGGGCAATGGTGACATTACTATAAGGGGGCAATGGTGACATTACTATAAGGGGGGCAATGGTGACATTACTATAAGGGGGGCAATGGTGACATTACTATAAGGGGGCAATGGTGACATTACTATAAGGGGGAAATGGTGCATTACTATAAGGGGGACAATGGTGAAATTACTATAAGGGGGCAATGGTGACATTACTATAAGGGGGGCAATGGAGGCATTACTATAAGGGGGCAATGGAGGCATTACTATAAGGGGGACAATGGAGGCACTACTATAAGGGGACAATGGTGACATTACTACATGAGGGACAATGGTGACATTACTATAAGGGGGCAATGGTGACATTACTATAAGGGGGACAATGGTGGCATTACTATAAGGGGGCAATGGTGACATTACTATAAGGGGGGCAATGGTGACATTACTGTAAGGGGGACAATGGTGGCATTACTATAAGGGGGGCAATGGTGGCATTACTATAAGGGGGACTATGGTGACATTACTATAAGGGGGACTATGGTGACATTACTATAAGGGGGACTATGGTGACATTACTACAATGAGCACATTAACTACAAGGAGAGGGTCAGGATGGAGCACATTAACTACAAGGAGAGAGTCAGGATGGAGCACATTAACTACAAGGAGAGGGTCAGGATGGATCACATTAACTACAAGGAGAGGGTCAGGATGAAGCACATTAACTACAAGGAGAAGGTCAGGATGGAGCACCTAACTACAAGGAGAAGGTCAGGATGGAGCACCTAACTACAAGGAGAAGGTCAGGATGGAGCACCTAACTGCAAGGAGAGGGTCAGGATGGAGCACATTACTAGAAGGAGAAGGTCAGGATGAGCACATTACTGAGGAAGGTCAAGATGGAGCTCATAACTACAAGGAGAGGGTCAGGACGGAGCACATAACTACAAGGAGAGGGTCAGGATGGAGCACATTACTACAAGGAGAGGGTCAGGATGGAGCACATAACTACAAGGAGAGGGTCAGGATGGAGCACATTACTACAAGGAGAGGGTCAGGATGGAGCACATAACTACAAGGAGAGGGTCAGGACAAAGCACGTAGCTACAAGGAGAGGGTCAGGACAGAGCACATAGCTACAAGGAGAGGGTCAGGATGGAGCACATTACTACAAGGAGAGGGTCAGGGTGGAGATATTACTACAAGATAGGGACCAGGATTTCAGTATGAAATCAGATTTTATCAGGGAATGCAAGCAATCTCCTATCTGTCTAATATTCAGCATTTTTTCCATACAGATCAGTCCACCTGCTGTTTCTAGAAAGGGCAGTGGCAGCGGCTCAGCTTCAAGGTCCAGAACACATGAGCTGTCTGACCACTGCTGAAGAGAAGAGAAGACTGCAAAGGTAAGTTTAAAATCAATTAATTGTTAAAATAATTTATTTGATCATCTATGTTTCAGGACTACAAGCCCTGTACAGGGAAGAGAGTTAGCATCTGCTGGCTTTCCCCCCTGTGCAGCGCTTGTGATTACCACTGCTGTAACTTAGGGTTAATTACCGTGTTGGCACTTCGCCTTAAATAATTTGGTTTTGGGTTGCAGTTTGGGCACTCGGCCTCAGAAAGGTTCGCCATCACTGGCCTAATATGTTAATCCAGAGACGCCCTATCAAAGAATCTAGTATATGTAACCGGTAATATTATATTTTTCAAGAAAGGCATCCAGGCCATCCTTAAATTTTAGTAGCAACTCATTCATTACATCATGTGACAGAGTTCCACAGTCTCACTGCTCTTACAGTAAACAATCCACATCTGTGAATATGATTAAACCTTCCTTCCTCCAGACGTAGAGGATGCCCTCTTGTCCCCGTCTCAGGCATAAGAGTAAAAAGATCATAAAAAGGTCTCTGTACTGTCCCCTCATATATTTATACATTATTATAAGACCACCACTAAGCCTTCGTTTTTCCCAACAGAATAACCCCAAGTTTAATAACCTGTCTTGGTATTGCAGACCCCTCAGTCCTCTAATAACCTTGGTCGCTCTTCTCTGCACCCGCTCTAGTTCAGCTATGTCTTATACACGGAGACCAGAATTGTACACAGTATTCTAAGTGCGGTCTCACTAGTGACTTGTATAGAGGTAGAATTATGTTCTCCTCATGAGCATCTATGCCTCTTAGTACATCCCATTATTTTATTTGCCTTCGCAGCAGCTGCCCGACACTGGCCACTAAATGCGAGTTTGTCATCTACCCATACACCTAGGTCTTTTTCAGTGACAGTTTTTCCCAGTGTTTTACAATTAAGCACATAATTATACATCTTATTTCCTCTGCCCAAGTGCATGACCATACATTTATCCCCATTAAAGCTCATTTGACATTCATGAGCCCAAGCTTCTAGTTTACATAAATCCTCCTGTAATATAAAATTGCCCTCCTCTGTATTGATTACCCTTCAGAGTTTAGTGTCATCTGCAAATATTGAGATTCTACTCTGTATACCCCCTACAAGGTCATTATTAAATATGTTAAAAAGGAGCGGGCCCAATACTGACCTCCTGTGGTACCCCACAGGGATCAGGATGGGGGCATGTAGCAGGAGCCCCCAGGTTCATGGGGGCATGCAGCAGGGGCCCCCAGGATCATGGGGGAACATAGCTGGGGCCCCCAGGATCATGGGGGCACATAGGCAGGAGCCCCCAGGATCATGGGGGCACGTAGGCAGGGCCCTCAGGATCATGGGGGCACATAGGCAGGGGCCCCCAGGATCATGTGGGCACGTAAGCAGGGGCCCCCAGGATCATGGGGACATATACCAGGGGCAGGGTGGGAGCATATACCAGGGGCCCCCAGGATGGGGGGCATATACCAGGAAGAATGGGGCATAGGATAGGGCATGGGAGACATATACTAGGAACAAAGGGGCCCAGGACGAGGCAAAGGAGAAATATACCAGGAACAAAGGGTCCAGGATGTGGCACTATAGGGGCCCAAGATGGGGGACCAATACTAGGAAGAAAGGAGCCCACAATAGGGCATCGGGGACATACACCAGAAACAAAGGGGCCCAGGATGGGGCATGGGGGAAATATACCAGGTATAAAGGGGTCCAGGATGGGGTACTATAGGCTCAAGATGGGACATATACCAGGAATAAAGGGGTCCAGGATGGGGTACTATAGGCTCAAGATGGGGGACATATACCAGGAAAAAAGGGGGCCAGGATGGGATACTATAGGGGCCTGGATGGGGGACATATATACCAGAAAGTGACTCAGGATGGGGGACATATATACCACAATGAGCCACGTATTTACAAGTATGAAGACATATATACCAGAATGGGGACATATATGCTAGGATGGGACAAGGATGGGAGGACATAAAATATATACCAGGATAGGGTACAGTATTTACCAGGATGGGGACACATATTAGGGTGGGGAGTGGGGACACATATAATAGGGTGGGTACATATATACCAGGATGGGGGACATACAGACGAGGATGGGGACATATATATTCCTGTGAGGGGCCCAGTATAACTAACAATTGCACAGTGGTGGTATTACTATGTGGGGTAATAGTAAGAGGAGCGCTGTTTTTGTGTCACACAGCAGGGGCAGTAATAGGGACACATACGGCAGCGGCTTAGCATTGGGGCATCAGAAGGATGAGGAGTTTGTCCAGTTTGGGAATGGATGGGGACGGGGCTGGAAATGTGAGAAATCAGAGGTGTCTGTGTTGTACTCTATCTAGATAACTTGAGATGCTTTCATGTTGGTTTGGGGACATAGAATGAGGCAACATAGAGGACCAGAATGGAGGAACATAAGGGCTAGGATGGTGGACATTATGAAATAAAGGGGGCCAGGATGAGAGACATTATTACTATCTGGGGAACAGAATAGAGGAACATAGGGGACCACGATGGAGAAACATAGGGACCTAGGGCATGATTAAATAAAGGGAGCCAGAATGAGGAACATACATATTTGGTTTATGGTGGCAAGTGGAGATATATTTACTGTAGGGACCAATTAGGAGACATTACTGCAAAATTTACTTTTGAAAATACTGTTTCCCATGAGGGAAACAAAAGGCAGGTGCTGTTACTGTGCGAGGCGGCACTAGGTCGCTTTTTTGTTTTTTGATGTAGTATAGAAAACTTGGGAAAAGTGGGTAATGTGCTCTGGAAGTGATCGGTTATAGATTACTGTTTTTTTCTGTAGGGATGAATCCAGGCTAGAAGACATGATATCAGTTTGCACCAGATGAATCAGAAAACTGAAGATGAATGACTTCACCTAGAGACATCACTGGTGAGTATGTGTACCTGTACACTGATGCTGCATACAGAGCTCAAGTGTATAATTTCACTTAAAATCCCTGTATTACCTATACACTGACCCAATATACAGAGCTTTTTTAAATTTTCATTATTTTAGTTTTGTATGTGGTATTATTCGGTCACTATGTGGTGGTAATATGTGGTCTTGTCATGGTGTGGCAGTATTTATACCTTATCTGTGATAGTATTTGATCACTATGTGGTGGTATGTGCTTTGATAATGGTGTGACGGTATTTGTGTAGGTGGTATTATTCGGGAACTACGTGGTGGTAATATGTGATCTGGTCATGGTGTGGTGGTTTTTCTCCTTTCTATGTGGTGTTATTAGTCTTGGTATAGTGGATTGAGGTTGGTCACTTGTTTCATCTGATATCAGTAAGGGGAAAATTATGTGTTTTTAATAAGGTAAAGAATATTTATACCGTGTTAGCCAGTAGATAGAGGCCATATGGCCGAAGGGTCCATAGTGTCCAGAAAGCTTGCTATGCTTACCATCTTTTCAGTTAGCCATTAAAATGTATCAACCACTGAGGACTCTCAGATTGCAATATATTTTTTTATTTCTTATAGATATTAAATATTTGGAGGTTTAACCCCTCCCTAAGGCCATGTGCAGAGTATTTGGTAAGATTTTTTTACCTAAGTATTTGTAAGACAAAACCAGGAGTGGATGATAAATAGAGAAAAAATTATCTCATTGTTCCACTCCTCGTTTTGTCTTACAAATTTTCAAATAAAAATCTCATCAAATATTAAATGTGTGCACAACGGCTAAGGAAAAGTTATTAGTTATTTATTGATGAGGGTCCCACTGCTGAATGTACAACCTTTATCCCCATAACATGTCCAAAAAATAGAAAAATATCAGCACCGAGTCCTGAGATATACAGTGCCTACAAGTAGTCTTCAACCCCCTGCAGATTTAGCTGGTTGACACATGCGGAATTAACTTGGCATTGTGACATTTGGACTGTAGATCAGCCTGGAAGTGGGAAATGCAGTGCCACATAAATTTTTTTTATTTTTTTAAAGTGTTAAAAGTTAATTCAGAGGGTCATTTATTATTCAACCCCTCAAACCACCAGACTTCTGTTTAGTCCCCCTAAAGTATTAAGAAGTAGTTCAGGCACAAATAACAATGAGCTTCACATGTGTGGATTAATTATCTCTTTTGCCAGCCTTTTCTGACTATTTAAGACCCTCCCCAAATTTGTGAACAGCACTCATACATGGTCAACATGGGAAAGACAAAGGAGCATTCCAAGGCCATCAGAGACAAGATCGTGGAGGGTCACAAGGCTGGCAAGGGGTACAAAACCCTTTCCAAGGAGTTGGGCCTACCTGTCTCCACTGTTGGGAGCATCATCCGGAAGTGGAAGGCTTATGGAACTACTGTTAGCCTTCCACGGCCTGGACAGCTTTGAAAGTTTCCACCCATGCCGAGGCCAGGCTTGTCCGAAGAGTCAAGGCTAACCCAAGGACAACAAGGAAGGAGCTCCGGGAAGATCTCATGGCAGTGGGGACATTGGTTTCAGTCAATACCATAAGTAACGTACTCCACTGCAATGGTCTCCGTTCCAGACGAGCCCGTAAGGTACCTTACTTTCAAAGCGTCATGTCAAGGCTCGTCTACAGTTTGCTCATGATCACTTGGAGGACTCTGAGACAGACTGGTTCAAGGTTCTATGGTCTGATGAGACCAAGATCGAGATCTTTGGTGCCAACCACACACGTGACGTTTGGAGACTGGATGGCACTGCATACGACCCCAAGAATACCATCCCTACAGTCAAGCATGGTGGTGGCAGCATCATGCTGTGGGGCTGTTTCTCAGCCAAGGGGCATGGCCATCTGGTCCGCATCCATGGGAAGATGGATAGCACGGCCTACCTGGAGATTTTGGCCAAGAACCTCGCTCCTCCATCAAGGATCTTAAGATGGGTCGTAATTTCATCTTCCAACAAGACAACGACCCAAAGCACACAGCCAAGAAAACCAAGGCCTGGTTCAAAAGGGAAAAAATCAGGGTGTTGGAGTGGCCTAGTCAGTCTCCTGACCTTAAC